>JAFMSR010000001.1:50402786-50757661 GCA_022818135.1 Saxidomus purpurata
GCGTCATCGTTCACTCTAAAAATGACGTCACATACCACAATTTGACGTCAAAACTCACTTCAATTTACATGGGTAGTAAATTATTGCAGTAATTATTTCCTAACAGCATCATTTATTTTTGGTTGCAACATTATATCCTCTTTCGATATATATCATATCTGGTGAAATAATCATGTCTACTTTCCACGATATGCTTTTTTCATAGGGTATAGGCAAAGTAAAAAAAGAATCATTTCGAATCGCTGTTGCCATAGTTATGGTCTTGAAGGATTTTGAAGCAAATAGTATGTTTCTGTGTTGAAAAAATATAATTGCTTTCAGTCTTTAACATTGGTTTTGCACTTAAAGTGTGTGACAAAAATGTGAATGTTATGTTGTTTGCATTCAATTATTGTCAAATAATGTAACAAATGTCTGAAGGTACATTTTCGCGCGACGACGGTCAATTATGATTATGCTTAAATGTAACAGTTGAAACTACTATGTGGATACACTTGGTACGGAGGGTCACTATTAAAGAAAAAGAAAAGAAAAATCGTTGCCCCTCATAAGTGACAAATGCCCCTCGAAAGAGGTATCTCACAGTCTGTGTCCTCTCCGTGTGCTCAACAATTGTGCCATGTAATTTTAAAATTCATCAATGCATTACAGATTTATCATGCATACAATATTCTTTTACCTTTAAACTCTGAGTGTGACCTAGACCTTTGAGGTAGGGACTTGCACGCGACATGTACTGATTGATATGCTGAACAGTTGTGCCAATTTTTTTAAAATTAACAAATACGTGACAAAGTTACCGTTTGACACGAATGAGTGCATACATACAAAATTATGTTACTTTCAAACTCTGAGTATGACCTTGACCTTGAGGTACGGGCGTGGGTCTTGCTCGCGACACATCGTCTTAATGTGTTGAACATTTGTGCACAATTATTATTATATCCTTCAATGCTTGACAAAGTATCAGTCCAGACAGGAATGTTTGTATATTAACAGGATTCAGTTACCTATAAACAATAATCGTGACCTTGACATTTGAGGTATTGTCGTTGGTCTTGCACGCGACACATCGTCTTGATGTGTTAAACTTTTGTGCAAAATTATTTTAAAATCCTTCAATGCATGACATAGTTACAGTCCGGACACGAATGTGTGCATATATACGTACGCATGGACAGATGAACGATGCGATTTTAATATGCCACCCTTCGGAGGAATAAAATGGAAAATGATTAAAAAAAAGCTCATAGTGGAGTTATTTGTCTTGCTTATGACACTTCTGCTTGTAGTCTTTTAGCTTATACTTCAAGTTCGGTTGCAATGCTGCTACCATGCGGAACATAGAAATGCAAAATCAATTAACAAAAGGTATTTAGGTGTTTCAAAACCAGTCAATTTATTCTTTGATCACCCGTGCAACTGTTTAACAACATTCCATAAAATGATAAAAATGGCTTCAGAACCGTATTATGCTCTGTTTTGTCATGAAGTTGGTGACCTTTCCTAAACGTCTTACTGTATTCTGATTGACTTTGACAGGAATATGAATCAAGCTACCAACCTCTTTCATATTCTCAGCATCGCACCGACAATCTTTTTAAAAGATAATTCTTCTAATGCATTGACCAGTTTCTCGCCCTGGCTATCAAATTTTTTATAATTGCATAATGACGTTTATGGTTCCTCATTAACAAAGGAAACAGAGGCAAATGCAAATGGGATCCGAGAAAGACATAAAAACAAAAATAATATCAAACAGGGAATGCCACGTACCCAAAACGCAGCCTCCCCAAAACGAGCCCCACACCCCAGAAGGCACACCACCAAAAACACACACACACACACACACACACACACACACCCCACAATCATGTACACACACAAACATACCTACCAACACACACAAGCATACAAGCAAACACAGAGGACAACGACAATAACGGAACACAGGGGGCACCGCCTTGGAACGGTCAGTGGAAAAACACCATGGGAGCTTAAACCGGTTTAGGTCGCCCCACCCACACCCCACCATGTCCAAGCGGCAAATAAACCCTTATATTGTATCAGCAAAACAGACTTTATACTAGTTTGGGTTTATAGTTTTATAGCGCCCAAATTCAACCAGTACACGACAATGAAAATATTTGCTGTGCAAAAGAAGCATTATTCGGTGTAGGAAATTGCATTCGACTGCTTTACATTTTCTAAACATCATTCTATTCTGTCTTTAACATCGAGTTTCTTTTAAACCAGAGAACTGATAACTATTAGCTCAGGTGCTCAAGATCAGCTATGAAATATGGCCAGAACACATCGGTTGAGATCGTTTATGGGCTTGATCGGATCCATGGCCCCATATTTAACCAAAAAAAAACAACAGAATATAACTATGTTTACACTCTGTGACCTTCATTTCTTCACTAATTCTAATCATATTAATTTTTTACATATGAATTTGCATGACGATAAGATCTCGGGTGAGTTCAATTATGGGCTTGATCGAGTTCTTCCAGAGTCATGGCCCCCTTATGACGGAATGAGCTGAAGCAACGTCATAATGCAAAGTTAAACTCAAACTTTAACCTCTTCTTGTCTACTAAGTAGACGGACAGACGCTAGACAATAGTTATCACGATAGCTCACCCTGGAAAACTTCGTGCTCAGTTAAGCTATTAAAGACATGTATGTCAAAGTTTTTAAAGTAAACGTAAATTGCCCTCTCGGAACAACGAATTTAGCATATCTCAATCAATCAAGACAAATGAATCGGTCGAGTCGCTGGGCGGTCGTTACCCGAATATTTATTTTAGTATCAATTGTTTTTGGTAAAAAAAAACAGTTTCTTTCTTGTTCATTTGTGAACTAGGACAAGGTTGAAAAATCCCCTTAATTTCCTGAAATGCAATACGGGTTTGCACTGAAATACAGTTCTTGTGTACCCATCAACGTTAAAGAGCAAAAGCAGATATCTTCTGTGTTTATTGGCTTTTTTGTTATTTGTTTGTTTTATGTTGTTTTCTTTTGCTAAATTATTAACGTATGTCTACTGTTTCTTATATCATAACTTAAATAAATATTGTTCTGAAACTTTAATCGTAGAAAATTACGAAATTATAATAGGAGGGAAACAAAGAAATCGGGGGCGAAGGCGTATGTAGGCTTCGTCACCCTTCAATTCATGAATGCGATTAAATTATTACTGAAATTTATTATATTGTACTTTCAGCAGTTCAACAGAGTATCAAACACGTATTTCTAATTAAGTTTTAGTAAATTTGTTCTTGAATTTTAAGTAAAAGAAAAAGCAAAGAAAAGTTTCTTTTTCAAACTAAAACAGTTCTACGTCACGTTTTGTGTGTAAACTATCAGTAATACTATCAACAGTTATTTTTAACTTATTTCATGATTTAAACAAATGAAAAATGAAATTTTAAAGTTCATTTCAATAAATTTATTTGAAATATGTCAAAGTTAATTAAAAAACGAGCACAATTACAGAGTGGAAGTTTTTTTGTCACAACTTGTCAACTTTACGGTTAAATGGACGTAACCATGACTTTAGATAATGATTTTGAAATTATGTTTAGATTTTTTATATATCAGTTATGCAATGGCGTGAACCTTCCCCCGGGTCAGATGATAATACGTACGTTATTCATTAATATCACGCATGCGCAGAAATGTGTGAGAAACACGTAATGTTATGTTAAAAACAATGGAACAGACAATATTCAAGTAGACATTTCAAGTTTAGGTGCTTTGCGGTTGTTATTCCCATATTACGGTATAGTACAATCGAGCGTACGCAATAAACTGCATACTTCCTGAAACCAGTTGGTTTAAATTCTATTTTAGAAGGTTTTGCAGACGGTAGTAATTGTAAGTTTATGCAAGTATACACAAGTCAACTGTTTGAACGCCGCCAAATGGAGTGGGGGTTGCGATAATTAGTAATGTTGGATTTAATGTATGGTGATTAACCAAACCTAATCTTTTTGCACTCTAATTTTGTATATGGCTGACCATTTGTTAATGTTTAATGCTAAAAAAGATGATTCTACGTCAAGTCTATAGGCATTGTTTCCTCTGTATGGAAATTGGCTGCTGTCACATTATTATCAAATCATTGAAATAATTTTTTTTTATTTTCCTAAGTCTAGAATTCTAACATATAAATTTGCTTCAATTTATATTATTCTTGTACGAAAGAAAAATTATTTCGAAAAAAAAAACGTTAGTTGAACCAACGCTTGAAACTACCGTCCTTACTAAAAATAATTTCGTAGCCATTCGTTTTAAATCGTTGTCGTCCAGCGTCCTTACTAAAAATAACTTCGCAGTCATTCGTTTAAAATCGGCTATTTCCGTAACATTTAGACTGGTTCGCGATCTCAAATCAAAAGACCGCTTGTTACAAAAGAACACACTGTGAAATCAGTCTACAGTCTAAAAGTAGTTACGTCACCCCATGGAAATTTTACTTACTGCATTCAAATATACACGCCGCCTCCAGGACGGCGTGTAATAATGTAGCTCAAGTACGAAAAACGTGCTCTACTTTAATCAAAGATGGTCTGCGCAATTTTTAGTATGTGGAAGAGATGGGTAGCTAGACTTCATAGTAAACGTTCTGCAAACTTTTATATGTATGTAGTAAAAACAAACCAAATGTCACAGGGTAAGAAAAAATGTGCACATTGACTAGGACGCGAACCAAGATACCTTCACTTACAGGGCGAATGCTCTACCGACTGAGCTAACCGGTTTCTTACACATTTTCTACACAATTTTGATTTAGTCCGTACCGTGACATGTGCATCAGGAAAACTAACTTAATCCGTGTTTTCTTATCAATATGGTTCTCGAAATATTGAACGTTATTCACTGGCCGAGAGAGACTCGTAATTAACATTAGTTTGGAGGTATGAACTATTTACGTACTAAACTTAAAAACCATTCGCGAAAGACTGAAAACGCAAGACTATTTTATTGACATTTTACTTTAAATTTTTCAATACAAAAAAATGTTATACAGTTTACTTGTCATTGCATTAGCGGCTGAAAGGTTACCAACTTCCGCTCAAAAGCGAGTTTAATACGGCTGCCCCGAATATTGTTTTTACTGGTAGCAGTTTACAGCTGGGATGAGTGTCTCGATCGCGGTTGATTGTCTCATGCGTGGCGTAAGTTGTCTTGACACTCCTTAAACGGCCTCCTTTGGAATCGAATTTCAAAGCGAAATTTTGAAAACACTACACCTAAACCGAGAATAAGAATGGTTATTTGACATTTACATGATGGGTAATATATATATAGATTCTACATTTCTGCTCGGTAACTTAATTAATAAAAATAGCTTAAATAATAATATAGAAAGATGAGAATAAAATAAGCTTAACTAATAACGTGGTAATTAAGGTTCATAACTGCACATCAGGACGACAATGCGTTGTTTAGGTTAAAAGGGTGTTAATACCGATTTTTACATTACCATACATTACAAAGGGCGAATAAATACGAAGCGTTATTTTTGTACGCGGATATTTATTCAATGACTGTCATGCGACACAATATGACGTCATTTTCATGGCAACTCGGCTCGCAGGTTGTTTATGGCATGATAAAACTTATTTTTTTGTCTCTTTGTATATTGATCAAGTCGTGAATTATGTTAGAATTAATCGTTAACCACCCAAATATTATTAAACAAATGTTTATAAAGGTTTTACGGAACTGCAATAGTTATGAGTTTGCTAATTTTACTGACGTTTGCTAGAATCTTTAGCTGAAACTTTTTAGGTTTCGTGGACATCATTTCAACTATCTGAGTAAAAATTGTTTTCGGGTCATTTAAATATACCATCCCACAACTCCAGCAAACAGTCATAGACAGTACATATAAGTTGCCAGAACTTGGCCTACAAAATGATGTAAAACAAATAAGTTTAAACTAAGGCAATCATTAATGACTAAGACTAAGTACTCACTTTTGCAATTAAATACAGATACACATGCATGTAAAGTGTAAAACAAGGTACTAACGTACTGCAGTGTTTTGTATTATTTTGACGACCAAAGACCCACACTATTAACAACTCCGTTGACACAAACTTCCTTGTTTCGGTTTGGCGTTTAACAATTACAGTTGAGTCGTCAAAATTAAATGCAGATTTTTGAAAATGAAATTAATATATATAGTTTGCGGAGTTTTTATTATTTTTGGTAAGTATGTACGAAACGTTACCACGAAAGATAATGTAACTTACTTGTCTGCTGGTACTTCTGGCACATATTCACTTTCATTCTATCTTAATGAATGTTTAAATAGAAATAGTAATAATTATTTGATCATAATAAGATTTTTATGAATTATGTATGATTTCTTAAAATTATCAGCATTTTCATAACATTAACTACATAACAGAGATAAAAAACGATAATTATCCCCTGACAAAGGCGGATGAGTATTGTTTTGGCCGTAGGGAGCCACAACGGTCAAACCAATATACGGGGATATAAATTCACAAACTTTGCTTGTTATGATATGAATGTCGGCATTGTAAGGATGATGACAATATGTTTAGAAAGCTCTGCATGCTATTTGTATGATTGCTTAAAACAGATTATACTGTAAGCATACGGAGACAAACGCTAACATTTAAGCAAGCTACATTCACAATATGACGCGAAGACATATAAAGGATAAAACAAATATCATTGCAGGCAAATATAGGCAAACCGGCCTGAGTAGACATAACAAAAATGCAAAATAGTGATAAAGTAAGTCCGGTAATAAACGGAACAGGTAAATAATATATCGTACAAACAAGAAAATATTACGTGCTCTTTCATACAGTTACTATTATCTTTATTTTAGTTTCTGTACAGAAATAGCAGGATATATGGCAGAAATTTAAGCTAAACAAATTAAAACTGTGAATCAAAGCACTGAAAGTACTGATGGGACGGTTGTGTTGGCATGTGTAAATTAAGTTAGGCAAGCAAAATTGAAATACAAAAATACTCAACCCCCACTCCAAGACGAAAAAATATTAACTCATTATGCTCATTAAGTTTTTCCTCAAGGGATTGTTTTCTTTAATCAAAGTTTCTAACCTGGTTGTAGTGCATCATTTATGAAGCCCATTAGCGAGAAAATAAAAAAATGAATAAGAAGTAAGTAACTGGTTACTTTAATACTTATTCGAAATCGAATAAGTAACAGAAGAAATACTTACGGTAAAAGGGTCAGGGTCGTCCTCACTGACTTTAAAGAGTTATAAGGCCAAACAAATGCTCTTCATATATTAGGTTTGTTTGACCTTATAGCTGTTTTATATCGGTAATGTGAAAGAATGACAACAACTTGGGCCCTTTTACCGCTGGATATCTTCTGTTACTTATTCAAACTTAGATAATTAATAAGTAACCAGTAATATTTCCTTATTCGAGTTTACATTTAGTCACAAGCTCGATAATGGCTTTATATAAGGTTTGCTTGGACTTAGAACTATTTCATATTGGTACATTGTAATGAGAAAGTTTGATGACCACGTTAACCCTTTCACCGCTAGCATTTCTTCTTCTGTTATTCATTCGAGTATGAATAGGTTATACGTAACCAGTAACTTATTCCTTATTGCCATTTTTCATTTGTTCACAAATGCTGTTCATAATTTTGCTTTGCCTTATAACTGTTTAATATTGGTAATGTGAATGAATGATGATGATATTGACCTTAAGCGCTGGCATTTCCTCTGTTACTGATTCGAGTTAGTAAGGAGTTACGTTATTCCATATTCAAAAAAGGAATAAGAAATAAGTAACTAACTTTATAAAAAATATATTGACACCCCAGGATAAAACATAATTCAAGTCGCCAATTGCATTAAGATTATTTTGTCAACAAAAGGTGTTCAATAGTTTAAAACTGTTTGATCTCACTGCTTTGACTTTTATAAGGCATATTTATTTTATCTGTAGGAGATAGAAACTGATACAGCATACATTTGTAATTCATTTAATAACATGTAACGATTTTTAACCTAACGTGCACAGTCTGCAATGAAAGAGCGTTTTGCTTATATGCATATTACTTGATAGTTATTTTGTTGACAGCCATACGTAATGAAGCTCAGATCTTGCCAGAACCATTAATGCCATATGACAATACTATTTCTGTGTGCTACGGACCAGGGACCCATGGGCAACGATTCCGTCCTTCCTGTCCTGATTCCACTACAGTTATTGCTGTCCAAGGTGTACGTGTTGGAGCTAAACCTGTAGAATCAGGCTGTCCGAGTAGTGTCACAGAATGGACAAACCACACAGGCAGCTACTTGGTGGATCATACGGATTTTACAAAGATTGTGAATGAATCTGGATGCTGTTTCCCGGATGTAGAACGTGACTGCATATTAGACTATAGCTATTTAGAGTAAGATTTATTTTGCCACTTTCTCGTATAGAAATATTTGTACAAGTAAGGACGTTCGCTACAGTTTCTGATATAAATATAGGTCCAACATTTTCCTTTTCATAGAATTTCTTCAAACTTGGCATTTTGACTGAGAATCAAGTTCTAAACAGAAATCTAAAATGAAAATCATCGGTCACCGGCCTTCATCTTGAAAACCAGAAAATCTAACAAAATGTTGCGTATTAGTATCTTACTTATACCTTTGGCAGATAATTCACAATTATGATTCTTTTTTTTAAATTTCTGTTCTTAACTCGATTCTCAGTTTTCTCAAAGTTTTAAGAAATTCAATGCAAGGGAAAAGTTAAGTCCTACACACATATAGGAAAATGTAGCAAACGTCCTTACCGCTCTGTGGTGACGATGTCTACTTACAAATTCCGTTCATTCTGCGGCTAAGTTGTTCTTGTACTTGGCCAAAGGAACAATAGTATATACAGAAGTATCGGCAAATAAATATCAAAAAGTCAGAACGTCCGGACGGAGAAACATGTGTATTTTATTAAGTTATGCAAGTTGGCAATTTTAGCTCACCTAAGCACTAACTATCGTAATCGCCTAATGTCCATCGTCAACATTTGGACTGTTGCACTCGCATTTCGGAAGTAATGTGTGTGACCATACAATCTCGTTCCATTATGAGTTTGATTGGATAAATATTGCCAGGTGTGATGTAACATAAATTGCAATTTTCAACTATTCTTCCTATCTTGACCAAACCTAATAATATTTGCATCGGAAATGCATGACTATCAGTTCGCGGATGAGTTTGATTATGGCCTTGATCGTATTGATACTTAGAGAGTTATGGCCCCTGATTTTACAAAAAAATGACTATTTAAGTATGTATTTCAATCTAGCATTTATAATCTTCATCAATACTAGTAAAAAATGTATTACTATAAGCTATCGGAGAAGGTGTATTAATCTTATAATAGTTATGAATTAATCAAATTTGAATATGTATGTGTTAGCACCAACATTTCCTCACTAATATTACTCTCTTTTGCACAGAATGTGTACGACCATGAGACGTCAAATGAACTCGATTATGAGCTTGAATGAAGTAATACTGGTTTTAAAATTGCAATATGTAATTAAGTATACAGTGTAGCACCTATTTTCTTCACTAATCCTAAAAATATTTACAATAAATAGGTTTGACTGTATAAGATATAGGCCAATTTTGCCGTGTGATCATGACCTTTTGGCTAACTTTCGTGCGTTTGATTTTACAGGGGAAAAATGTGAACATATTTACATGTTCATCCAAATTCAATACATGATCATTACTTTTGTCATACTCCGTCGTCCGTCAGCAGTTGGTTTTGTTGATACTCTGATGCTAATCCTTATTAAACTTTAACATGAGTGAGCAGTGAGCGATCAAGGGTCATCATGGTCCTCTTGTTTTAATGATTGACGTCATTGAAAGAGATAAAATGGATCTGTTAAAATAAACTGTATTTCTTTTATTCTAAGATTAAAACGAACATTACTGAACTGATATTTTTATTTCTTTTGAGCTAGACAACACAGAGTAGATGTAACTTAAAATGTTTATTTACTTGTCGAATGTTCGTACATGTGGTCATAAATGCAAATTTGGCATATCAACGAAGAGTATCAGTTTGCCTTTGACGTTTGTAACTGTTGAATGAGTACAATAAATGAAAGGCAATCTTCATAAATTAAACAATAGTTGCTTTGTTCATTCAACTATTATAAAACTTAAAATATCGCCCCTCATTATCTAAATCAAATGGTTAAAAAGCCATAGAACAATTGAATTTTTCAACGGTTACTTCCGTATTTCGCATAGGTCTATTTAATTGATAAGCGTCGATTAGAACAATCGTCGTAAGAATAGAATATAATAGCATTTGTGCTTGAACTACAAATACGAAATGAATATTCCATAAAAACTTATCCTTTACAATCATTCTTCAATTTACACTTAGCCTAATTACTTGAATAACATGAATAGCATAAAAACCAAGGTGTTTTCCGAAAGTATGCACCCATGTATCATTATGAATGTAATTGGACAATCTAAATAATGTTTATTTAAAGCTGTTCGCTCTCAGATTTTGGAAAAAAAGTAAAGTTCTCCAAACTGTATAAAAATAACATATCTTAGAACATTAGGTCATATAAAAAGGTTCCAGTATAAATTCCTGTAGTGTATATCTGTAGATTTGAAATAATATGCTTCCAAACAATAAAGCGTTGCAAACGCTTTTGGAATTTCAATATAAACATTTAGTGTAACGATGCCGTAAAACCAGCATTTTCAATCGATTTTTGCAAATTCCTACCTAGATTTATACTTCTATTGTTGAGTCTAGCCTTTAGTTTTATATTTATGTATTAGTATGTCATTTTTAAAATTTTTATTTTTTCAACTGCAACTGAGAGCGAGCAGCTTTAAACAATAATAGCCATGCGTACCTTTCAGTTCTGGACTAGAATACAAGTATCATAAAGGCTCCTCTGGCTACTCCACAAGCCAGTCAGATTTTGAGGTTGCCTGGCAACAAACAACGTGTAACGACTCGTCTGAGTACTTAACTGGTACCAACTACATGTTCATGGACTACTCGTGCATTGAACGTATGTATTTTAGCGATAATATCTCAGTTATATTACAAAAGTGCCTTCAATCGAATTTAAAGAGATCTAGCAGATTAAATTCGCCAAACAAAAATGATATATATATAATAATGTATAAAGAACGATAAATACAATTTTTAAAGAACACCATATGTCAAAAAATGCCCATTTTAGCACAAATGATCAACATTGAATCACTATCCACCCATTAATTGTACAACAACAACTTTACACAGATAAAAGACTGTTTTACTATACTTTAACACATTTTGAAACGCTGATTTTAACCGGTAATAAATAGAATACTTGGCCTCAACTGTAAGATTAAGTGTGAATACTTGCAAATTTTCTATTTTTCATGCTTTTGGAGTTTTGATTTAACGTCTGTTTTAGGTAATGTATCTTTAAAGGTTTTACGCAGTATACAAGTAACTTATCCAAGAGTTAACCAGCAACATGTGTAACAATAATACAGCACCTTTTCCTTCACGCCTTAGGTACAAGAATAGGTAATCTGTGTTCTAATAACACATATACAGTTACCAGTGGTGCCTTTTATCTTTACAACACGGGCTACCCAGAGAGCGTGAGTGCAACCGTTAGTGTGTGCGAGTGCCGGGTGCAATCTAATGCGTCAGCTATTAACTTCTACTCCATTGACACACGTTTGGAAACATATGAAGACAATTGTGAACAAACGCTAAATGCTACTGATTCGAATGGAACCATCTTTTGGGATTGCCAATCGTCTCCTGTGTTCAATGTGACGAAAGAGACTAAGTTTGGAGAATTGAAACTTACGTTCAAAAACAATATGGTGGTAGATGGTGGTCATTTCTGGATAGGTGTCTCTAGTGAGTAGTATGTTGTGTCTTAAAAAGTAGTATCGGTCTGAAATTGACCACATTGAGCCTGAAAGAAACAGGGTTACCTGTTGCACATACAGCGGCTGTAGTATATTCCCTTTACCTCAAAAAAATTACATTTATGTACCTTTCAGTTTTTCTCACTGTTTCCATTACTTGAACTTATGATAAAGAATAATAATGTATATTATTTGTAGGCTGACAACATTTGTCTGAGGAGATGACTTAAAATAAGAAATGCTACATGAACATCTTCACACACTTTGTACAGAATTGAATGTTTTTTCTGTAAAGATAAACACATGAAAGTTGTGACTAAATATGTTTACTGTTAACTTGGTACTTACTTAAGACTGGTTTTTTCGTTTTAACATAACACCTATACATGTACCTTATTTTGATGACGCCGCTTATTGTCTTTCTAAAAAGCTGAAAGCCCCGGAGTCATGAGAATTGAATGTGCTGTGGAAGAAAAAGATATGGGGACCACAAGCAGTTATGAACCTACCATGTTGACAACTAAAGAAACCAATTCAAACACATCCGAGGTTTCAACAGCTTCAATAAGAAATCAAACAGCGTGGACTGAAACATCTTCCCCAGCCGAGATGTCAACAAACGTAAGCACTGAAACCACTTCCCCAGCCTATGTGTCAACAGAAGAAAGAAAGGAAACCACTTCCCCAGCCTATGTGTCAACAGAAGAAAGAAAGGAAACCACTTCCCCGGCCTATATGTCAACAGAAGAAAGAAAGGAAACCACTTCCCCGGCGTATGTGTCAACAGACGAAAGCACACAAACCACTTTCCCTGGCCATATGTCAACAGACGAAAGCACTGAAACTAGTTTTCCTAGTCATATGTCACAGACAACTACTTCGGCGCTGCAAAAAACCGGATCGACAGACAAAGAACTAACAACCAATGACCGAACACAATCTGTTTCAGTACTTCAGACTAGCACGGCAATTGATGACAGAGTGACAATCCCCACGATCGAGAGGTACTACACAAAAGGTAAATACTGGTCGAAACATGTATAATGTTTTTATAGAATCCCTTAATAAACAAGATCTCTCTTGTCAAGAGCATTTCATATTTAATTATTGTTGGTTCCCCAACATCTCAGGAAACTATACCTTTATATTTAGGAAAGGTATTGTTATGACTTTCACCCGTCGTAAATTATTATATAGTTATGATTTTCTTCTCTAATCTCAGTGGTCTAGAGGTAATCACACAATTGATAAAAATAGAATCTGAAACTAAGAGAAAACAAATTTCGGCCAACAAAACAAACCTATGAAATATTCTTCAAATGAAATGCAACCTAACATTTGATTATTGTTACAAATTGCATTCAACTTCTTTTTTAAATCTCAAAACTGTTTTAGATGGGTAGAAAATAATCTAACTAAAAAATATAATACCAACATCGGTATGTTGACTTGAAATATAAGCATTTTGTTCAGCAACCTCTTTGTCTTTTCTATTTCACTGATTTCTCACTGATAGAGTTGAAGATGGAACAATGTATAAAATATTGATTGACTTATGATGAAGTGAATACGAAACAATATGGACCCTTTAAAGCATTAGTTGACTGCGGCCTTCGGTCTTGGTCAACTAAACCTCATCAAAAGTCAATAATTGTACTACTGAATTCAAAACGCTAGTGACGCCATAATTATGACTTAAAAAACATGGATATCGTCCCGCGCAATTTAAAGCCTTGTATCATTGAAATATCAAACTTTTGTTTTCGAGCATCATTAAACAGTATGGAGTCTTAAGTTATTGGATATTACGTATAATATACATTAAATCAGTTCAGGTGAATATAACATCATATCCTATGCCAAACTCCCCGCGGCGGTTACTTCCTCTTGCAGTATACAGTAAGCACTGCCACAAAAAACTGTTTTAACAAGATTTTGATAAAATTTTAAAAAGAACAAAATTGAATATTAGCGTTAGTTGTTTTTGCACTGCTTTTGCAGTAAAGCCAGTCAAGACATCAAATATAAAGAAATAATTCAAAATAGTGCTTTTAATATAATTGTTTACATGCGGTCACGTGACATTTTTCATCATCACGTAGTATCTTGTGAAGGCAGCGATTTGAAAGCAGAGCTCATCCAATCAAATCGCTGTGAGGAGTTTGATCCAATGCCTCAAAGTCAGCAACTGTATTATGTATAGTAGCTATGGCAATCGTCATGTCCGGACAGTCTTTTTTAACTTTTACGATGTTTTTCTTTCACTTGAAAATACATGCTATACACATTTATATTTAGCTACAGCTTTTTATTGTGTTATTTGTTGAAATTGTACAACATAGATCTATCATGAGCCGGTGATTCTCTACATTAAATTAATCATTTATATAACACTATATTTTAAATCAATAGTCTAAGCACTGCTGAATTCTAACTGGATATTCTTTCATTTATGGATCTGATAACAAAATTTAAGAAATATTCTGACCTCTATAAAACGAATCTATTTTATGCTGGAGGTCATAGGTCATATTCAAATTGTGAGTAACTTCTAATAAAATCTCTGACTTAAAAATTATAATACGGAATATAAACTTATACATATTTACAATTTATTACGCACAAGGCAAGTACAGAACACATTTAGCTTAAACATGTTTGTGTTAGTTTTACTGAGTTTCGTTGTGGTTAATAGTAGATATGAAAAGTTTATCTGTCAACAGTATCAGTCTGAAAATAGAAAGTCCTGAGATATCCAAAAAAGACTTGGTGGGGGTAAGAGTGAGGTTGGGTGCGCACCATAAACCGGTTTAAGCTCCCCAGTGGTGTTTTTGCCACTGACCGTTCCAAGGCGGTGCCCCACTGTGTTCCTTTTATTGTTCTGTTGTCCTCGTCCGTGTTTGCTTTGTTCTAGTGTGTGTTGGTGGTGTTTGTGTGTGTACTGATTTGTGTGTGTCCGGTGTGGGGTGTGTGTTGTGTGTGTGTGTGTGTTGTTGTGTTGGTGGTGTCACTCGGGTGCTGTGGGGTTCTTTTGGGAGGCTGCTTTTTGGTCGTGGCCCCTTTTTTTTTTTAATAAATTTGAAGAAAGTAGTCATATTTAAATTTAACATATTTCCTCCACAGAAACACGGTTCACAGCAATGATATGTGTTTTGTGTGGAATACTGGTTCTGGTGCTTATTTTGTTAATCAGTACATGCTGCTGTTACCGGTCTTTATGGCGTAACCTGAAAATATTAAAGAACAGGGTAAGTTTATGAACATATGCTAATGCCTACGTCATTTGATGTATTTCAAATGATTGTGAGATATATGCACGGTCCTGTGAGTATATAGGTCCGTGATACATGAAAATAGGTAAATTGTTAAATCGAATAATTTGTAACAATCTATGTGAAAACTTTTTAAGACAGTCAATTTTGATTTTTATATACTTGTTCTATGGTTCTATGCTTCTATCTTGCATCTTTTCTATACTTTAAGATTTCCCCAACACACGATGTATTAAATAATATGGAGCAAGGTATAAACGATAATACAAACAGAGGAATAGTTTCTCCTTCCCAAGGTAACTTCAGCGTTCAAAGAACGTCCAGTTGTACATCAAATCAGGAAAACGTAAGAAATGAAGATGAAATTGAAAACGGTATCCAAGGCCCTGATGTAAGCGAAAGAAATGGAGAAGAAATTGAAAACGATACACAGCACCCTGTTGAAAGCGGAAGAAATAGAGAAGAAACTGAAAACCGAGAAGAATCAAATACAGCATCAAGTACTTCTCAAATTATTTACAATCGTGTCTCGCATGGAGAGATCACAGTTTATGTTCAACCCTCAAGTCACTTAAGAACGATCAATTTACCAGCATTTAGTGGAGATGAAACCGAAACCTGTGAAGAATCAAATAAACCAACAAGTAATTTGCTACATGCTGGCTTAAACAGAAATCATTCTCAAAAGGAAAGTGAAAACAAATATATACAGACTGAAGCTGGTCCAAGTGAGAATAGAAACAGTCAAAGAAGAAAGAGAAAACGCAAATTGAAAAGAAAACGCAAAAAGAAGAAGAAAAAAAGAGACTGACTTAACTAGACTGGTTTTATAAGGTCAGGTCTCAAGCCCTTCAGGTGCATCTATAGTTGACCCCATCATTTCTTCCATTATGCTGTTAAACTTTAATTTCTTGTCTGAAGAGAGACTTTAAGTAGGCGATATCACCCTCTTATTTGCCAAATACTTTAATTTAGTGTACCAAGTCTCTGGTAGAGCTGCGACAAAATCTGCCTGAAAAAAGAGACCATCGTATTCTTTCCTCTACAATGGCTAAATCGTTTGGATGTATGGAACACCATGATAACACCATTAAAACATTATTTTTTAAATAATCAAAAAAATATGTTTAATCTATTTAAGAAACAGTGACCTTGACCTTGAACCAAGGAAGTTGTAACATTCGCTTTGCAAATCGTCTAAATGTGGTGAAAATTTGTGGCGAGTTATTTTTAAATCCATCAAGAGATTCAAGAGATTCAAGAGATATGGAGCGGACACGAAATATAGTCATATGACCTTTTATCTCTGATTGTGACCTTGAACCAAGGTGATTGTTACATTCTCTCTGCATATCGTCTCAATATAGTGAGCACTTGTGGCGAGTTATTCTAAAATCCTTCAAGAGGTTCAAGAGATATGGAGCGGACACGTTTTGTAACGGACGTACTTACCAGACGGACTTTGTGAGGTTATCCCTTTGATCATTCCTTGATCTTTTTCAACACCACAATACAATTATTTAACCCAACAATGCCATTTTAACCCCATAATGACGGAATGAAATCAAAGAACCTCACAATGCTAAGTTGTACTCAAACCCTAACCCCGTAATGTCTACTGGGCATGTACGGACAGACGTACGTACGGACGGACGGACAGACAACTCGACCAAAAACAATATGTCTCTCTCCCATTATATTCATTTTTCCTAATGGTTAATTCTCCCACACCCGGAGTTTTGGTTTGCAGATTTCACGCTGTTAACTTTAATTGTATTATTTTGCACATACATGTAAAGCATTTCCAGTTGATATGTAGAAAAAAAACAAGAGCTCTCCCTCACAAGTGACGAATGCCCCCGAAAGAGGTGCCTCACAGTCTGTGTCCTCTCCATGTGCTCAATAAATGTGCTATGTAATTTTAAAATCCTTCCATGCTGACAGAGTAACCATGCATACAGTTTTCCATTACTTTAAACACTAAGTGTGACCTTGACCTTTGATGTAGGGACTTGGGTCTTGCATGCGACACATCCGCTTGATGTGCTAGACATTTGTGCCAAGTTATTTTAAAATCCTTCAAAGCATGATAATTTCTAGTCCGGACACAAATGTATGCATATATACAGGGGAATAGAGGAATCCATAACCTTCGAACTCTAAGTGTGACCTTGACCTTTGAGGTAGGGACGTGGGTCTTGCACGCGACACGTCGTCTTGATGTGCTAGACATTTGTGCCAAGTTATTTTAAAATCCTTCAATACATGACAAAGTTACAGTCCGGACACGAATGTGCATATATAGAGGAATCCGTTACCTTCAAACTCTAAGTGTGACCTTGACCTTTGAGGTAGGGACGTGGGTCTTGTACGCGACACGTCGTGTTGATGTGCTAGACATTTGTGCCAAGTTATTTTAAAATCCTTCAATGCAGACAAAGTTCGTCCGACACGAATGTGTGCATATATGCTATATAGAGGAATCCATTACCTTCAAACTCTAAGTATTACCTTGACCTTTGAGCTAGGGATGTGGGTCTTGTACGCGCACGTTGTCTTGATGTGCTAGACATTTGTGCCAAGTTTTTTAAAATCCTTCAATGCATGACATTTACAGTCTGGACACGAATGTGTGCTATATAGAGGATTCCATAGCATTCATACTCCAAGTGTGACCTTGACCTTTGAGGTGGGATGTGGGTCTTGCCGCGACCGTCGTCTTGATGTGCTAGACATGTGTGCCAAGTTATTTTAAAATCCTTCAATGCATGACAGAGTTACAGTCCGGACAGGAATTGTAAGTGGGGACGCACAGACGGACGGACGGACGGACGGACGGACAGACAGACAGACGGTGCGATTTTAATATGCCGCCCTTCGGGGGCATAAAAACGTATACAACTGGACATATGGCAGTGCTTTTTTTTAATGTGATAATATCCAAACTCACATATATCAAACAGTATAGGGTCCAAATATTCAAAGCTTATGCAGTTATACCACATATCCAGCGTCCACATATTTATAAAAGTTACTATCCAGTTTACTTACTGGACAATTATCCGTGCGATTTATGACTTTTTCAGGCGCGCCAGCTGTTATTATTAATTGTTATAAGTCGCTCTAACTTTATCATTTTTGCAACGTTCTTGACAGATTGAAGTTAATACAACATTCTATCGAGTTAAAGGGACACACCCTATAACTGATGTCGAACTGAATAACATCCAAAATATATATTATAGTTACTTTGGAAGTAGTATAAGTGAACCTAAAAGTTCCAGTTATATATTCCCAGTCAATATTGATAAAATCAGCGGTTTAAAGTATACCATTTAATAATCTATGTAGAGTTGGTGTTGTACAATAAAAGGATGGATGCGATTTATTACAGAAAGCCTCTATATTGATTAATTGTGGTAAAATGAAGCATTTCTCGCCATAGGTTCTTCTTTGAAATTGCATTTATTTATCAGTTTACGTTCATTGAATACATAATCTATGTTTTGGGAATATAACATGCTAGATGTAGGGAGTGCCTCTTTTAAAGTGTGGGCTGGTACGTCGTTATTTTTTGCTTTTTGATGTCTAATGTTGATAATTATATAACAGATAATCATAGTTTACCAAGAAACTCTTGAAAAATCTGCTCTTAAAAAAATTCTACATCGCTTCAACGCCGTTTGCTGCACCATCTCTATCAAGCCCCGCTCTATCGGGTTTACCGGTGTGTATTCTGTTTGTCGTCTGTTCACACATAACCTATACTTATAAGCTACATTTTTCACTCGGACGTCATGAAACATAAAACTAAATCTTGGTCAAGTTCTCAAATGAGTTAACTCAGGTCAAACATTAGGTCACCTGTCCAAATGCTAATTTGTTTTGAAAATATTTGGACCGAGTGTACAGAGTTTTCCAGGCAGATTACAACATTGCCCTCGGATATAATAAGAGGAAAATCTGTATGCAATAGAGCAATAGAGGTTGAATTGTTCGCTCCATCTTGGTGAAACTTTTCTGAATGGGTCTCTAAAAGCTGTTCGTTCTCACTTACCGTTGAAAAAAAAATTTTTTTTTTAAATGGCATTCTTATTCATACATATAAAACTAAAGGCTAGAAAAAAATAAGCAAAACTCTAGGTAGGAATTTGCGGAAATCGATTGAAAACGTCGGTTACATGGCATCGCTACACTATATGTTTATATTGAAATTGCAACGCTTTTGAATTTGGTAGCGTAGTTTTCGAATTTTAGAGATAAACGTGACACGAATTTATACTGGAGCCTTTTTATATCACCATATGTTCTAAAAATACAGTTTGAAGAATTTTATTTCTTTATCAAAATTTGAGAGCGAGCAGCTTTAAAGTAAAAGCTTAGCCTATTATTTCCTCTACCCTTTTGACACACACCTATTTCAGCTGCATTTGTACTTGAAAAAAATGTGCATAATTCCACTTTAAATATTCAAGAGAAACAAAATACTATTCATTAGATGACTTTTGTTCGCTACCTTGAACGATTGAAATTTGTTAATTTCTGTAATTTTGAGTGATAAAGTATTCCAAAGTTTTGAGCCCAGAAAACAGAAAGACTTTGACCAAGAACCCTCTACCTTTGGAAGACAATAACCTCCTTTTTAACTAAGCCTAGAACTGTAATCATGCAATGAGTTTTGGGAAACAAAATATTCATCCATATAATCAGGTGCCAGTTTGTTTTTCCCTTGAAAACATGGCACAACATAATTTGATCAACCCTCTTATTTACTGGTAACCAATTGAGGAATTGAAATTGTTCATGATCAATATGAGCTCTGGAATCAAGATTAAGCACAAACCTGATTATCTTATTCTGAGTTGTTTGCAACTTATTTTTCAAAACATATGTTAAGCCATTATACCACACAGAACATGCGTAGTCATAATGACATTGTATTAAGGGCATAACAAGTTACTTTTTAGAAGGACAAATGTTGATTCCAAGATACTAAACAGATGAGGTGGATTCAATAGATGTGCCATTACAACAGATATTTAAAATGGACTGTGGTCTAGTTTTTTGTTTTGAGCCAAACAAGATAGACTCAGTTTTACCTAAATGTAATGACAACTTATTATCGATTAACCATTGACTTACTAAATTCAATTCTATAACAAAAAGTATGTTTGCAATTGAGACTGTATTTACCATTGGACATTAAGATACTTTTACACAATGATTTCGTCTTATTTACAAAAGGACCATGGCCAACTATCAGTTGTATTTGCAACTTTTGTTTTTAAACATTCATTGTTTATTGGTATCGTGCAGTATTCGTTATCATGTGGTCAAATGGAATGACGTCATCGGACTGTCTCTTTGAGATTCAGAAAAAGTGCACTGAACAAAATACAATCTTGTCTTTGATTACAAAAAATACTTTAATGTCATTAAGAATGCATTAAAACGTGTTTCTCAAAATTCAGTTGACGCTAAAAAGTATACGGTAAATACAGAATATATTTTTTTAAATGACAAACCAGTCTGTGGCCTTTGATGCGTATCTGAAATAATCTCATATCATTAAACATAAAGATAACAAGAGCTGTCTCATGACAGCACGCTCGACTATTCGAAAGCTTGTCGGTAAAATGTTGTTTTTTTTTGTCTAAGAACAGGTGTTATGTGTAATTGTCTTTAAGAATTAAGGTCAAAGATATGAAACTTGTTCAAAGACCTTTGTAAATGTATATTACATGCAAAGCCTTACTCTGTATTCTGTAAGCCAACTGAGGGGAGAAGGGAGCTATAATTTCAAAGAAATACATGACCTTGTATATTTGATCATGAATAACTTTGTAACGTTTCAAACTTGATAAGTATAAAATTAAAAAAGCATGACCGCTGCATGCTGCACAATTATTCTATGACATTTCAAATTAAAGTTAACCATTTCGAGTATTTCCATATAATAGTCTGGTAAAAACTGTGACAAAATTCTATGTTAAAAAGGGGCATAAATATGTCAAAATTCAAAAACATTGGTGAAGATTTTAATAGTAAACATACATTTTAAGTTTCAAGTCAATACCTTTGAAAGTATTCAAAATATTTGACTTTATAAAATCTTTTACCAAAAATTCTAAGTTAAAAAGGGACATAAATATGTCAAAAATCAAAACAGAGTAATAGGGATTGTTTTCTCAGGTGTAGATGTTTATGGTAGACACATACTTTGAGTTTCAAGTCTTTACCTATAGATGTTGATGGTAAACATATGGTTTGAGTTTCAAATCAATACCTTTGATAGTATTCAAGATATTTGACTTTATAAAAAACTTTAACCAACGCAGACACCGACACCCGGGCAAGTGCAATGGCCTCCTTATTCTTCGAATAGTCAAGCTAAAATCGTTTTACCAAGGACGTTTGCTTATGATTTACGAAATGCTCGGGCATGGACATGTTCAAATCCCCTTTCTCTGCAAGACGGACATATTGGCAACAGTTTAAGACCTCTTTTATAATTCCATCTCCTGATGCAAAAATACAGCATTTATCTGTATTGGCAAAAGTAGATCTATAGAATACAAGCTCAACTGGAGTCTCACAGGTTATTCCTAGTTTGACATGCATTTTGTTGTGTACATGTTAACTACTGCTGGTTTTGTTAACATGTGAACCACATGTATGGTCCTTTTCTGACAGCGTATAGATATGCTGAATTTGCTGCCATTGTGTTAATAAGTTTTTAGTATAAAGAACTTGTGTTTGTTTTCTTTCTACATAAGTGCATATGGCATATTGTGCTGTGAACACAGAAGTCGTTTCATCAATGCCAAGGCAAGCAGTTACATGAACTGATGTACTTTTTTCAATTTGCTGCACTGTCAATATTACTAGTACTTTTCTGTTGGGTACTCTTTATCTTGGGTTGTCGTTATTATTAACTTTCTGGCCTTTAAAGCTGCTCGTTCTTATTTCTCAGTTTCGTTGAAAACTTTTCTTCTTTTGTTAAATGACAGATTAATACATAAATATAATACTTAAAGCTATATCCAACATATGATAAAAATCTAGGCAGGAGTTTGCAAAAATCGATTGAAAATGCTGGTTTTACGGCACCACTACACTATATGTTCATATTGGAATTTCAAAAGCATGTGTAATGCTTTATAATTTGGTAGCGCATTATTTCAAATATACAGATATAAATGTTACAGAAATAATACTGGATCCTTTTTGTATGACTTTATATTCTAAAATATGTTATTTTCATACAGTTTGAAGAACTTTATTTTTTTACCAAAGTCCGGGAGCGAGCAGCTTTAACATCTTTGTAAGATTTGTAATGGTCCTTAGTTGGTTCTCAAATAGGATCTGGAAAAAAAAAATAATATCAAACAGGGAATGCCACATACCAAAAACGCAGCCTCCCCAAAACGAGCCCCATAGCACCCAGAAGCGCCAGAACACACACACACAACCACACACACACACATACACTACCAACACACACTAGCATACAAAGCAAACACACGAGGACAAAACGAACAATTAAAGGAACACAGTGGGGCACCGCCTTGGAACGGTCAGTGGCAAAAACACCACTGGGGAGCTTAAACCGGTTTATGGTGCGCACCCAACCTCACTCTTACCCCCACCATGTTCCAAAGTCACAGGACAGTGTAAATAAAAGTAATCCCTGCTAGGTGAATCTCTAACACACGCAATGGAAACAAAAGACATGGTATGTAAAACACAAAAATGCTCGTGTATGAATATATAAAAAGCAAACCTTGAGAACCAAAAAACGTATGTACTCAATGCCTTTGCAGAAGGCAGAGCACCAAGAGAAACACCCTTAAGGGCCCGACGAAACAGGCCAGAGGACAGAAATCAAAACAGTTTCGTCCCAGTGGGATTTAAAAACTGCCCATCACAGAGTCCTCCCCCTCTTCCGTCAGACACAATCAAAGAGGGAAGCATAGCGTCCAACTGTAAACGGGTTGAACACCAAACATGCGGTGTGTCTCAAAACAGTTGGGTCGTAACCTCTTTTAACAAAACGTTTTATAATTTTAGCAAATACAGTTGGAAAATTGCCATGACCCAAAATCTTACGAAGTTTGTAAACCACATCCCCATAAAAATCGGGTTTTGAAATACCTTCTCGCAGAAGAGTCTTTAGATTACTATTGAATTTCAAAACCAAATCAGAATTACGATAGTAAAATTTAGCAAAATATTTACGCAATAGGATCTGGAAACCATTCTCACAGTTCTGGTGATAATGTTGTTGCTGAACAACATTCAATATTTATACATTTTCTTACCTGAAATGAATACTTTCGTTGATATGATAACGCAGGCTCTGTATTAGCTTGCTCATAACTAGGTCAGGAAACATTTCCCTGAGGTGTCTCTGAATAACGTCTATATCTTCGCCTGTGGCTTGATTTTAAACCAGAAATTGCTTACCTTTAAAACTAAGCCTTCAAAAACGAGTGTGTACTACTGCTTGAACTGGATCAATGTAGGACACACACTTTTCTTCAAATCCGGTTTCTTACTGATAAGCTCTCTTCTCTGAGACATGCTGTTTACAGATTTAAATGAAGCATTATCGCTTCTCTTAAACAGGATTCTTGAAGTCCAGCTCATTTCTCGTCCAGCACGCTGTTACGAAGAGCACAACAAGCAAGTACCATTATGTCTAGAGCTACCTCTCTCAACTGACAAATACTTGCTCATTTAACAAGTCCTAAAGTATATCTTTGGTCTGTCCTTTATTCACTCTATCTCAAAAAACTCTGAGAGAGCAAGAATATTGGCTAAAGTTTTGGCAAGACGGAAAGGACTTGAAATCTGTAAAACAGAATAATTTAACTGAGCATGTTCTTTGCCTGAAACACATTTCAATGTTGTATCAGGCACACCACATACAAGATAAACTGAGTGTCAACTTACTTCAATGTATGTCATGATGATGCCTATTTTAGATGATGTAGGAGTAATGGTTTTCTTACCTCTGACATCAGTTGAAATAGGTTACCCTCTGTTCCCAACTGGTAGTTTTGTTTTATCATCTGAGTAAACAAATGCCCAATACTTACCCAGTTCAATTGCTTTTCATTTCATATACTTGTATAAAGCAGCACTGAACTACTGATCTACATGCGCTACTCTAAGCTGTCTCCTTTGCACTTTGTATTGCACAGGATTTTTGCCTGCTATGTTTAAGGAGGATGCCTGGCTGAAGGATTACTTGGTGTAAACTGAAGCCTATCTAGAATTGTTTGAAGGTAAAAGCGAACCTTCAGGACATCTTCCTGCGGCTTCTGAAATCATCTTTTCTAGGTTAATCCAACTACTAAGGTGCATCTCACCATGGCGTCAGTCATTAGCAGCTGATACTCATTCAACTACCTCATTAAAAAAACTCATCAGATATGTCTGAAGGCCTCCCTGCATTGAGTTCACAAAGAACATCCACTGAACCAGTTTCCCTAAGTGATATCAAGTTAGGTATATCTTGTGTGTCATAATGACTTACCCGAGTATCATACACGGCCAATTATTTCTAAATAAAATCACACTAGGTGTTGATACTTGAAATGTTGTGTAACTTTGAAAGAAATACCTTTTCTTAACCTTAGTATGAAATTCAGGCAATTTGTACAAATCTACAGGCAGACTGTGAGTTGTTTGTTATTGTAGTACCAAGCCCTTTTCTTGCTATCATTAAATTGTTCCTTCATCAAACAAAACTGGCACAGACTATTGTTTTTCTACAATTAATTTATCAAAGATAGAATGTTTTTCCTTAACAAATGCATATTTCGGATGATGTTAATCAGATATATATGATCTTACAGTTCTGGAAAGATGGTCAACACTCAGTTTGACTTTTCTGCAGCTATTGATTTTGAAGATATTCTTTATGTTTACTATGACACTCGGCTAGACTTTGCAGTACAGTTTTTTAATTTATTCAGTAGTCATCACTAGCAAACAAATAACGATTAATGAAACTATAAATACCTTTAGAATGACTGTTTAGCCTGTTCTGTTCCAAAGTTTGAGGTTTTAAATAATTTCTTTTAATGTTGTTGTATCCTTGAAACGTCACAAAATCTCTTGAAACAAGGTCTTAAAACCGCAAAGCATCATTATTGATGGTTAAATGATGATTTGTTAATACCGTAATGCATTAGTAATAACCTGAAGAAGACCAATATGTTATGTCTTCAGTATATTTTGAGTAAGTGAAGATGAACTGTAGACTTTATTTCCATTCTAACACGTTAATTTAAACAAAAAAATGTTCGATGGGATACTATTTGCTGCGCTAAAATGAAATCGCTGTTTGGCTGTTGATTTTTACTTCTCCATTAAAACGTTATTCGTCTTTTTTTGTTGTTGATGATCGAAAGTGTAGATAATTTTACTGCGATATGTTTTACATCACGTGACCTCATATACAACAATGCTTATCCAAGTGTATTAGCGCATGCGCACTCGTAGATGTTATGTGAAAATTACGCGGGAGGGAATTTCAGCAGTCAAAAATAGATTCCGGACGATATACTATGTAAAGTACATCACGCTCAAATCGTTCTTTGTGTATATAGGAGAAGTGTTCAATAATGTTAGAATCAACAGTATAGGTCTCCGTGAATACATACAAATCTACAAGCTTGGTTGATAAAATAATTATAAACTTTTGCAGAAATCCATAGAGAAAAAAATTGCTTTATACAGTCTAGACAAAAATCTTGTGTTAGTTTCAGACGGTGTCACTGTACCTGTTATTGGCGCTGTGCGGAAGCACAGTGCCAGTATTGAATAGGTTTTAATTTTGTACCATGGGGTTGCATAATCGAAAAGGGAGCAGCCAACATTATTATTGTAATTAAAAACTATGTATTATGTTTGAACAAACTCCCTATAATGAATAAATAAATAGTATTAATTGATTACAAACAATACTATACCAGATGCATACGTCTTCGACCGTTAATTCAAAACTTTTGACATATTCATAGAATATTTAATAACTTTTCCACAAACTTGAAGGTTACGGTTTTTATTGCTTTGTTTACGGACCCTACGGCCAGATTCATCAAAGTTCAGAAAAAAACGTCTCGATAGTTGTTTTTGCTATCTCTAAACATTTTGAAGTTTATATACATATGTTGTCAACGTGAATAATTAATGAAAATCCATTTTAATTACTACATACTAAAGTAAAATGTGGCATTATAAATAAGAACGTTCACCTAACTATGCGATACATGGGGTCTCAATGAAAGTTATGTTAAGCATCGCTAACAACTGACCAATAATAAAGACAAAATTAATCACGTGGGTTTCGTCTGCGTCGAAAAGCGTCTACTGACCACGAGCTGTAGCCTTGTTTAATGGGCGTCATCGTACCATTATACGGAAGGTTGTTTTATGATTCGTTTATTTTTTGGTTAAACTGTAGTAAATGTGGTTTTTTTTACTTATTATGATAACAGTTACATATAACATAATGTATTTGGTTTTTCCCGTTGATAGGTTGTTTACTGATATTCTAAAATGACTTTGATTCCTTTAATCATGTTTCAAAAACATGCGCAGCGCCTTTGATGCTTTGCATCAAAATTTGTCTTGTTTATAAGTGACAAAGTCGAAACAGATGGTTACACGTGCTAGTGCTTAAACAGCAAAGTAAAAAAAAGGTAACACGGTAATTCCGCACTTTTTAGTGGAACGTGGCCTGATCACCAAACAGACGGAGATCAGTAACACTGGGGGAAAAGAAATCGTTGATACCATGCAGAAATGTGCACTCATGACTTAAAAGGTGGTTGCACAAACTGAAAGGCTGATGCTTCGATTCTGATTTATACTACGCAAGAGGTTTGATACCACACACAAAGGGTTGTTTCCAGGTACAGCGGGTTAATAACAGACACAAATAGTTTGATACCAGGCGCAAAGAATTAATACCAGATACACGAAATTTGTTTCGGGGAGAAAAGGATTGATACCAGGTACAAATGATTGATAACAGACACAAAGGGTTGGTTCCACGCACAAAGGGTTGATACCACGCACAAAGCGTTGATACTAGGCACAGAGGGTTGATACTAGGCTCAGCGAGCTGATACCAGGCACAAAGGGTTTGATGCCATACACAAAAAGTTGTTTCCGGGGACAAAGGTTTGAAACCAGGCACATAGTGCTGAAACCGGGCATGAATGTTGATACTAATACTGAAAAAAGTTGATTCCTCCCATAAAGTATCGATACTACATGTACGAAAGAAGTGATACCGGGCATGAATGTTTTATATTATGCATGCACGGTAAATACCACACATAAAAGGTTGATATCATGCACGAAAGGTTAGTACCACGTGTTGTGAATTGTTACTAATTTACACGTGGAAAGGATTGATACCACCTGGGTCCTGATATCTATATTAGGATCCAGATATCACGTACAAAGGGTTGATACAATGCGGAACGGGTTAATACTACGCGCAAAGAGTTGACATTACGCATGAAAACGATAACTGACACCCAACGTCATGAATTAATAATTATTTGTTAAGTTCATTTTTTGTTAAATTCATTGTAAATCTATAGAACACGATCCTTTAAGAACACTTTTATTCAAAACAATTATGGTTATGCTGCCATTTAACAAAAAAGAAATGCTAACTTGTTAATGTCTTTTTGTAAAGAACAGACATTTTGAAAACTGAGATTTTGACAATAATGAAATAAACAGCAAACTGAAGGACACATTTTCGTTCGTGTCACATCCCATTACATTTCACTTTCATCTTTTTAACACACTTGAGATTTCGCTCACGAGTCATTCAAATATATTTGCGATTTATTAAGATTGGAGAAATGATAAAAAAAGGCAATACGAGATAGATTTGTAAGAATTCCCTACATTTGGCCTTTATATTGATGCGTTTCGTTTTTAATATCTTTATAAATTATATATTTTGACAAGACTAACACAAACTGATGTATTCATTATAGGTATTGAATTCGTACGACAACGAAACATATAAAAATTTGTTATTCATCGTGAAACGCTATTGCAGAAGACAAATATGGAAATTTATATTAAATTTTGACGTGTTTCATTTTGTAGAATAAAACTGTACAAGTAACAGTTTAGAACTCAATTTTAAAATTTGCATACATGTGCAAACAGCTGCGGAATTGTACACTATTACGAAATTGAACTGGAATACTGGATCACCTACATGTTTTGTTATATAAACGGTAAGTACATTTTTTAATTAATTTAGTTTTTTAATCGGATGGTTACGGGTTCGATCTAAACCGGTATCTTAGGCAGGACACAGATAATTTTACATTTTGAGATTGATTCCATCTGGGGTGAGTCTCCATGTGCGATTGATATAAGTTGTAATTTATTTATTATAAAATTTGCATTTGTAATATTAGTCAACTGACTTTTTAAACCCAGCAGCTATATTATTAAAATGTATTTAAAATCAAAACAACACTGGCCGTAAGCCTTATTAAGCTAACGGCTTACATATGTTTAGTTGTATACGATAGGCCTATAGAGGATATTTGTTTGTTTCAGTTAAATATCAATTTGATTTCACAAGTGAACACCAAAAACTGATACTTAACGAGTGGCGGCGTAATAAAATTGATATTTCACTGAAACAAAAAAAAAATATTTTTATTTTCTTGACAAAATAATCAGGAAAATTTGGAATCAATAGTATTTCTTATTTCCAGTGGAGAACCCTATAATAATAACAACCGCATAACTACCTTCATTACTGATAAAACAAACAAAAATAGTCCTAAAATTTATTTCAGATAGAAGTCATATCTGTCTTTATCATTCAGTGAAACTGAATGTGAAAGTGTGAAAGTGGATTGACCACTTTTATTTCACTGAGAAAACTTTGTAATTTACTGGAAAACATAACAACTAGTACTATTTACACATGTGTATATAGGTCCGTGTAATAAGTAATAATGTTATATATTATGTTTCACATAAATATTCTATTATTATTTGTATTAGTAGTTTGTTCTTCTTGTAGTAGCACTACCGACAGAAAAACAAGGATGAACTTTGAAATAAAGTATAAGAAATAGAACAACATGTACCATTACCTTAATTATTAAATGCAACTATAGTATAAAATATTACGTTATTAGTTAATATGTCCTCTCTCCGACTTATGGATAGATGTAATTGCACTTTTCACAAATTCAAAAAGTCCCATATCAGTCATCACATAACTTAATTTCCTTAATTTCTTGAATGGATGAAATATCTGAAATTTTCGTGTTTGACATATTGAAATATAATATGCTAAGGGATTGTGTGGTCAGTGGAAGCCCCAAAAAGTGGAAATCCATTGTCCGTTTCTGAATGGTTACCATGCTTATCACTGGAACAATAATTATCAGCGTATACTACCATACATGAATACTGAATATTGAGTGTAAAGATGAGTACGTTTAATGAATACTAACAAAACCTCGTAACTTTGAGTTTATTAGAATGTTGTTGTTGTAGGAGCTTAACGCCCATTCCAAACGTTTGTTTTTGTGGGGGTTTTTTTTGTCATTTTAACAGTCGTTTTACCTAATAATCGTTCCTGGGAAGAACCAGTCCTAGACTCCTATCCTCCGTAAGAAACTGCCAACTTTCTCACATTAAGAGACATGGTCGGTAGAAGGGCTCGAACCCATGGCCCTCAATCTATGAGAGGTTAAAGTGATTTTAATTACTCGACCACAGAAGCGGACCATTTATTGTACTATTTTAATACAAATTTTCTTGGTGCAGATGAATACTTCATATCATTTTTCTCATACTAGTATAACTTTCAGAGTTGAAATTCTTGAACCTGTTATTTTGTTGTTGATGATGTTTTTGTTTTTGTGGAAGATTTGACTTGCTGAACAAAAAAGCTTCGGCAATAAAAATATTAGAAAACGATTACAACTCTTACACCGTAGTGGAAACAGATTATAAGATACTTCGCTCAGTGTGTATGTCTACAGAAAAAAAGAAAAATAGGGGCCTACATAATTTCTATTGTAATACTTTAATACAAATGTGTTTTAACAAGGGATACAGGTCATTTATAATACACTTAATAAATCATGTACATACCACGAAAGTGACTGCGATCTATCTGCAGTCGTTCGTGTAAAACAGATTTTCGATAATATGTGTATGAAATGAACTATATACAATGTATATACAACAAACAAATTCATGTATCCGCTATGTTAAAAAAATAGTTATGGAAAAAATATCTAAATTGAATACTTAATACTAATCTAAATACTTTCAAAGAAAGATTTATAGCTCGTATAAAATGTCTCTCATTCTCTCACAAAACAAGCTCGACCATGTCTTTATATATTTTGTCAGTCTATTTTTATTGTATAATTTTATAACAAATAATAATCCAGCCCGATTTACTAACCAAGCTTAGACCTTTGCGACCTGTACATCCGCGTGCTTTGTTCGCTTATCCGTCCCGCAGTATAGCACTTGTAAATCATCACTTGTAACTATAGTTACTGTTATGATCCACACGGACAGTGAACTTACAAACTTTCGTTTATGCACAGTCATTTTGCTAAAATTCATTATGATGTCAGTACCGTATTTATGTCTAACTTTGTTCTTGCATTAGCCAAGTTGCCCTTTAATAGATTTCTAAGTATCGATGTTTATCTTTCTTTAACAAATGTTACTGTTTCTTTAAAGGTGGCCGACTGTATCGTGTAATATTAAAAATATCGCGTGTGAAAAAATAAATGTTTCAAACTTCTAGGTATATGGTTTCATACTGATATGGAGAAAATGACTGACTTGAATTTTAAAGGGAAGTTAGAAAAAATTAAAAACAGCATTATGTATTGGAATAGAAGACATCTTACCCCTATTGGTAGAATAACTGTTGTTAAGACCCTTTTATTACCATTGTTGACACATCTGTTTAAATCCTTGCCTAACCCTGACACACATATTTTAAAAGAGATAAATAAACTGTTCTTTGATTTTGTTTGGCAAGGTCCACCAAAAATTAAAGCTTCAGTATTTGTTAAAAATGAAACGGAAGGTGGACTTAGGATGATAGATATATTTGCTTATATGAAGAGTCTTAAATTGACATGGGTAAGACGAATGTTAATGTCTAGTAACAGTAACTGCTTTATGTTTATTTCTGAAATTGTTAATCATGAAATGATATTGAACTGTGGTAGATGCTACATAGATATTGTATTGAAAGATTTAAAAAATGCCTTTTGGAAGGATGTGTACAGCGCATACGCAAATCTAATTGACAAGCTGCAGATAAAAGATATAGATGATTTTTTAAACCTACCTCTATTTTACAACAGAAGTTTTTTGATCGGAAATAAGCCACTGTATATAAAAGCATGGTATGAGAAAGGCATAAGATTTGTTAAGGATATTTTGAATAGAGATGGAAGATTTCTGGACAGACACGTGTTGGAGATAAGAACAGGTTGTCATATAAATTTTTTAACATACATGGGACTTCAAAATGTAATAAAAAAGAATATGAATACTTTGCAACTAGAAACAGACACTGTTATATTAGAAGTAGATGAGTACACATTCCCTTTAATACCCTTCTATTTGAAGCCAATAATACACAATTCCAAGGGTTCACGTCACATATACAATATTTTTTATAAAGAATGAAGATATTCCATCATGTGAAAGTAAGTGGGGTACAGTCTTTCCAAATGAAGATTTACAGTGGAAAAACATTTACAGCTGGGTATTTGATATAAGTAATGGTACATATCTACAGTGGCTTCATATGAGGATTACACATAGAATTTTAGGAACAAATGTTTTACTGTATAAAATGAATATAAGTACAACACATTTATGTACTTTTCTGTAAAGCTGGAAATGAAACATTACTTCATCTGTTTTGGGAATGTGACTTGAGCCAGTCTTTAATACAGGAAGTTAAACGACTTGCTAGAAATATTGATAACAAATTTTTCATTGACAGTAAATCTTTTATATTAGGATATACTAAAACAGGTTTGGAACATTATAATAGGTTATGTCTAGAAATTAAGAAATATTTATTTTTATGTAAAAGGAAGGAAGTTAAACCATCTATGATTAGCCTGAAAGGAAGCCTTAAGCTTGCCTCGTCAATTATGAAAAAAACGGCTCAGGTAGAAAAATACAAACCATATTGGTATCTTGTTGATCTTCTGTGTGTTTTATAACCTTATTCTATACATGAACGAAAAGAAATATCACGTTACATTCTCTAAACATTTTGTATACTGTATTTCAATATTGTTAAATTGCCAATACATTACAAGTATGGTCCTGTTAAATTGTTTATTCTCCTCAGATGAATGAAATAGTTTATAGCTAAGGGTATAACCAAAATTATTGTTCTAATGCTTCTTAATAATATGTAAATGTAACAATTTTGTAACATTTATACTGTAACATTTATACTATGCCTTTTTTGAAAATTTGTAAGGTTAACAGAGGATGGATCCCCGACCTCTATTTAACCGCTGACGGGGACAATAAACGGGGTTTACCCAAACGGGGCCTCAAAAAAAAAAAAAAAAAAAAGATATCGCGTGTGACGTTCTCATCTAGTTATTATCGTCATAACGAAAATTTTAATTTACGAGTTATTTCGTTTTAATTATTGCTTCATACGCGTGATATATTTTGATAATGACAAAATTATGCGTTTGTAAATAATTTTGACAAAATCAACTTGAAAATATTAATTTAAGAAAGTCATCAGATTTATCAAGCTAAGATCAAATAGATCTATATATTGTAATCCATATTTTATGATTTATGTGGTTGTTTTGAAGTACATTTGAAAATATTGTGTTAAAATCACTAAACCACTCCCGCAAACTTTCAACGAAAAATAAAGTTTAATTCAACCTTTCTGTAAAAAGGACAGTGAAGTTCCACTATTAAGACCACCTATTATTAAGACCGCCCTCGCTGTTATGACCAAACATTTCGGAACCAAATGGCCCATTTTATAGTTAAAGTTTTCGCTAAAAAATCCATTTCAGTATAAAGACCACTTATGCCGGTCCGAATGGTGGTCTATTAGAGGAACTTTAGTCTGTATTTTATTTAAGTCTTGGCTATTTCAGACTCCCGTCAGTTTATAGCAATATATGACTAAGCAGTATTTCAGAGCATCGTTTTGTCTCTGTATATGGCTTCTGGGCTATCCTTCGCTCTATTTTTGTCATAATAACCTTCTATATTTGTTTTTTTAATAGTCTTGTTATAGTTCGTTTTACTTTATTTTACACGATTTCATTATATTTTCTTTTTTACAGTCTGCTATGATCACGTGATTTTTTCTCCTCATTCCATTTTCAGTTTCTTCAGTCATCTAAGAATGAAACAGAGTTCAATAGGAGCTACATTTATTCTGATCTCTACCTTGAGTACAGCCGTTCTTGAAGCTGTCACGCTGTTTCCATATAGTTCCGCTACGTCACTGGCTGTCACGGACGATATTGCAGAACCAGTGACACTCACCTCTAATGTTTTCTTCCACGGAAGCCCCTACACACAAATATACGTATGTTATTGGTGTTGTAATAAAGTTTCACTTTTATTAGTTCCCCTGTGCAAAACCAGATGTTCTACTGTTTACAATCTTGTAGGTCAATTAAGATCATCAAGTAATTTTACATTGAAAATGACTCTGCACAAAGCCGCTATAAGATGAATAAGGTCCTTCAAGATATTAAGGAAACATTTTGAACCAAGATCTGACGATCGCAAATCCAAAATCCTGGCTTTCGCATAACTCGTCTCATTTACTTTATTTCAATTCGATATACATGGCAGTAACTTAATCATGGTACACTTTTTATGCAGTGTCATTTATTTCATAAATTAAATCTGACAGACTTATGTACATTAATTGTTTTTACTAGATTGTCTCCGACTCGTCAGCAATACGAGTATTTTAATGATTGGCATAATATTACTATCTATACAGTATATAGGCCCGGTAGACCCACAGAAGTTTTGGCTACCAAATGTTTTGTTTTTGCCAGTAGTCAAAATTAGGTGTGCAGGTTTTTACTAAAACGGTCACGCGTTACCAGCGTCTTCTGGTGTGCTGCCAATTTACCTCGTGGTCGTAGTTATTATCACTTTTTCCTCGACATTTTCTATTCTGTAAGATAAAGTTTGAATTGTGAAAACCACTGGGACAAAAGATTTGGAAATTTCAGCCGGGTGCCACGATGTGCAACGTTGTCGCCACGTGCTAGACCACGCTGTCGCCTCGTTGTAGTCCCGTTCCGACTAGGCTGTAGCACCTTCTTTAACCAGCTGTCCTTCTTCTTTAATCTTGGGGTCAGCCAGTCCACTGGAACAGTAAGGGGGTCAACTCTGAGGAAGATCTTGAAGGCGGCCACATCCTTCATCCTCAGCTTTTAAATGAGCTGGTGGTACTGGCCGAAATCCTCGCGCCACCGGAGCCAGTCCCTGCACAACGTGAGGCGCGGGGCCCGCTCTCCCCTTCTTCTTCTTCTCTCTTCCCTTTTGAGCAGCACTTTATTTTACAGCATGTCTTGGCCCAGGGCTAAGGCAGCATCTGCCAGTTTGAGACCCATGGTAGAGGTTCAGCACTTGGGCTAAGCAAGAACACAAATGATTTGAGGTCCTAGATTAAGGAATATATATACTGTTGACTCGCTGACTCTAATCTTTTCCCAACCATTATTTTAGCGGGGCATACAAATTTGTTTTTGACCGTTCATCTGCGTGTTTATTCGAATGTAGGTCCCGTCTAACGCCCATCAGGGTTTAGTTTAAAAGTTCAAACTTTATTTATTTTTCAACGATTACATATCAAGTTATACAACTTATGCTAGATCACACTCGTTGGCACAGATGGTCGCGTTGTTGTAGCCTTTCCCGATGAGGAAACCGGAGATTCCGGAGAAAACCACCTTGTCCGGCTTGGTCACCACACAACCATCCCACATTCCGACACCAGGTATCAAATCCGGAGAGTTTAGTTATGAGTACATCCTGTAAAATCCTGTAAGAATAGAGCTATGACCCTTACTTAAACTTCTATGCTTGTGTTATGCTTTGCTAAACTTGCACATAAACAAGAGTCACAAAACATTACAAAATTATTATTCACAATGCGATATTGTGTAATGCTTGTGATTGAACCAGAGTTATAACTCTTGAACAAGCAGACACTGGACACGTGTGGCCCGCCAGACTGTCCATTCATATCCTTATATGTCTGTATACCCTATATATGTCTACATTTTACAACAAACGTGAAAAATTTGAAAAAGAATTTTGACATCCACAGTAGGTTCTATGACATACCGGTTATAGCTGCAAGACAACTCATACCGGCAATATGGGGTCATCACGACTGTCTTATTATTGTCGTTATTGCTGGCGATAAATGCTGTCACGGGTTCCGTTACAAACTCTCGCTTCTCACCGCTAAAACACTAACCATTGTCTGGTTTCAACTGCAGATCTCAGAAAATGGTATGGTGACTTTTGAGGACGGCTTCTACGGCGGAATTAGTCACCCGCTGTCTAATACCTGGATAGCTCCTTTTGGGGCCGATGTATACCCAAACATAGGGGAGATGAAGCATCAGCTGTTTACAAATGCAGATACAGGTGAACTGACAAAAGCTACAGATTTAGTGGCAGAACTATATTCAGACGACAATTTCGAAGCAATAGAAGTTTTTGTTGTCACATGGTTAAATGTTAAGAACTCGGCAAGCAGCAGTAATGTAAGTAAAACGCGTATTAATATGTACCTACCTTATTTTTCTTTGCAAATAGCGTCTGCACATCCATGTAAGGGCGCTCACTATTCGGTCAATAAATTTTAAGGGGTGGGGGCATCCTTTTGAACTCATGTACTGTTTTCATTAAAAGATGGCGTGATCATTGTAGAAATGCAAGCGGTTAAATGTGAATTAGGTTTAAAACAAATATTTTTCACAAAACTGTGAAAATCGGATGAAGAAAGTCAAAGAAATTGACATATAGAAATCCTCTGTTCCCAACATTTATGGTCATGGAAAAAAATTTATGGCATGTTTTAACAAGAAGGAGAAAAACATATAATACAAACATCTTAAGTACAATTAAGCATGTATCTTTTAAAAATAATTATCCGTGAACAGTTCATACATAAACTCGAATTTTCTGATGTCTTCGTTTCTAAATCATAGGTGTTCTTTATTTATATTTAGGTAAACACCTTTCAACTTGCACTGCCAACAGATGGGACGGCAAAGACTTACGCAATATTCCTGTATGATAAAATAGAATGGTATCCTGCAGAAGTAAGTACATGTATCTTGTATATCAATTTTGAATTTAGTTTTGCATATACATTTGTAAAATAATTAACATAGTTATAATATAAAATGATACAGTCGCATAGGAGCCACACGCGGGGTTTGTTTATTACGTTGTTCAGTGCACTTTACCAAAGTAAAACATATACTATTCATAGGGAAGCACATGGTCTTTTAAACGCAGAGTTACAACTGCATTTTAAATTCATTTAATGGTCCAATACTTACGAAAGCAAAAATTCAAATATACTTTAAAAACACAAAAATAAGTTAGTTTTAATAAAAAATGAAAGTTGGTACGTAGAAATTCTAAATAAACCACAGTACATGTACAATTATTTTTCTATGCATTTTGAAGAAAGTTAAAAAGACCTGGGTAGTCATTTTGTCGAATCGCTGAAATTTCAACATAATACACATACTTTTCTTCGTGTTCCAAACACTTTTTGTAAATTTTAAGCTGTAAATCTTCATTATTTAGTGTCTTGCATACGGCAATGTACTTGCCATTGAAATAACTGTCACTTAAGTTTCGCTTAGTAGTGGACCTTTAAGTATATCAATATTCTAAAACAGCATAATATCTCCAGCATCCGCAGCCAACGGAATAGGTACTAGTTACATCAAAACACTAAATTGGAACACGGTCACTTTGAACTAAACTTGACAAATGTACTAACTTATATTTAATTTACCTCACACCAATGATTGAACTAAACTTGACAAATGTACTAACTTATATTTAATTTACCTCACACCAATGATTAACATACTGAAAATCTAAATTTCAATATAAAAAAAATGTATCGTTCGTTTTTTTGTTTTAACAGATTGGGATCAGTGCCGGCAATGACGCGTCATTTTTTCGTGTTTGTGGGACAGATAAGTACGGGACTACTTTCATGCCCATTAAGTCCAATTCACAGTGTGCAACCCAAGGAGCACTTGTCTTCCGGCTCGATCAAACGACTTCGAACCAGCGTACGTACCTTTATGTTGTAATGAATACAAATCCAAGCATTTAAACGCCTTGGGTTCTTACTTTTACATAGGTTATGTTCACAATATTTTTTTCAACAAAATACAATTATGCGGATGAAAACTGGTATGCAAACTAGGCTCTAAATACACAGACAAATTTGTGAGATCTACAACTGACAAAATTTTAATAAAATATCTGAGGAAACGTTGATTTAATCTGTTTTTACTGATGCAAATGTCATGAAAATATCGTGAAAATTATCCTCTGCAGATGATTTTGGAGTTTTATGTTTTTATACGAAATATATATGTTAATTTTGACGTTGAATCACTTTTGACCCACGACTGTATATTTCTCATGAAATGTATACTTATATGAAAATTTAGCAAAATGTGCATCCTAGTTGAGAATAATATCTGTTTTGCGGAATGTATGTTCGGTTTCCACAACAATAAAAGGAATTTATATTGGCTATTTAAACTGTACATATTAGCATTATTTTCTTCTAACGTCACGATTTTAACATTTTGTGATGGCACTTTTTGTCTTAATAAGAATCAAATTAGAATTGAGTTAATAACTTAATATATATACATTTATTGGAACAGTGTCCGTTCTGTTTCTTATTTTATTAATCAATGACCGTTTAGGCACAAATGCTTTAAAAACTACTTATTAGAGACATTTCATTTAACTGAGATAGGGTGAAAACTCACCCTACAGTAATGGCAGCTTATTTCTACCAGTTTTTGTTTTTCGTGTATTCCGGCGCCCGAAGGCGGAACGATACAGAAATAGGTCGTAACACTGTTACTTTTTTGTGCCTCTGTGACGTCGCTTTTATGGCTTCATTGGAAAACACCGTGACGAAAGATTCTCCTTTGATGACGGCGGAGATTCAAATGTCGTGTATAATGAATTAGGGGCGCATATATGAAAGGTCGAAGAATGTTTTATTTTGCCGTAAAACGAAAACAAGTATTGGCAGAAATCAGTCATCAATCTTACATGATGGTTATTTTGAAACACATTTTATTTCCCTGCCATGACCCTCTACGGGAAAGTAGAGGATTGGAGCGTTTTGGGCGTAATTATTCAGCAATTTCTTATTCTATATAGGTGAAATACCAGAATCTTTGAAATAAGTTATGTTTAAGTTGAAAATAAGAATTTTAATTAATTTGCAACATGTTGCAAAATCACTAATGCGTCACTGCACTTCCTTTAATGAATACCAGTTTTAAAAGCTTTTAAAAGGCGTCTGTAACACAAAAATGTACCCTTTCAATTTGAAATATATTTTCCATGCCATTTCAACTGTAGACATCAATCTTTAATTACATATCCGTATTTCTGTTCAAGCAAAACATACAAATAGTTTGAATACTTTAATTTGAGCTCCGCTGACTGAAAATTAATGATTATGCGTTTTAAGAAAAACTGCAAGTGAAAAATACCCCTGCACACCGCTTGCACACCGGACATGGACATTAACATAGTATTAAAATAATGGGTCATAACTCTGTGAAAAAAATCCGAATAAAACTTGCCGACAGCATAAACAACAAGGCTTGGTACCCATCACTCCTGTGACGTTTCATTCAATTCTGATCAGGGGCTTTGGAAATGAAGCGCGCACATAGTACATTGTATTGAAAAAAGAAAAGAACCATTCACTCTGTGAAAAATAATCCGAAGAGCATGCACAACTAGGCTTGGTACCAACCACTTCTGTGAAGTTTGTACAAGACTTTGTCTATAGACAGACGGACGGAAAAGCTTAAAGTTTACCCCCATTACAACTTTGTTGTTGCGTGGGCTTAATAATTTATTGTCGCCATATATGGAACGTCAATGCTGCCATATCATGTATATTTTGTTTCCGTTAAGTGCATATCTTTATTATACATGGCAGGTATTTTTGTATGTGCCAGTAGGTATTTCATTATATGTGGTGTATATTTCATAAAATAACCATCGCATATAAGGAAATATTAACTACACATAACCACAAATGACATAGTAATACCAAGATAGCAAAGGGGTGAAGTCTATATTGGAATTCAAAAGCGACAATGGGTTTTCTCATAGCAAGGCTCATCAAAAAAGCCAATATCACTGTGCAAAAATGTGATGTAATTAAGATAAGTCCATACATTGACAGGTAAAGATTGATTATCCTTTAAATGATTGATAAATCAAGTCTAAATCTAATATTTTTATCTTTATTTTCAGTTGGTTACACATGCACGCCTGTTTATACAGCCATAACCTGCGCAGCAAAACCAGGTACGTGGAATTATGTTACTGAAAAGTCACGTTTTCGGTGTTTAGAACATTCACCTGTTGAATGATTTTACTACAGACACCTACCCAATCGAGTCCACATTTTTACTTAAACTTTCGTAATCTGTCTGTTTAAAAAAAAAAGTATGACCTTTTAACATATGCTTAACACGCAGCTACACACCTGTATTTAATTGTTTCATTGTTTTGTTTCCATAGGTATTGCCGAGGCTAACAGGGACATACGTTGTGCTGCAGGAGGATAGCGTCAACATTTACTCGGTCGTCCAAACATATGTCAAACCACATTTACAGTGCTTTTTATGGAATTAAAATATAATTGTTCCCGGTTCTGGTTTAGCTATTGACAAACACCTGCATGTGAAGTTAACAAACATAGTTGATTTATAAAATCAGCCTACAAGTATTGATATGATCAAATTCTTAAAGTGCGTATGCTTTCATTTGCACTATAAGTTAATTTGTGTCTGTCACTGTAGTGAACAAGTAGAGTGATGATTATCAAGAATAAACGATGTACTGCTTGGTCCGTATTCACAATTTGGACTTTACGTAGCTCCAAAAGAATAAGTTACATAGACACTATGTTTAACTAAAAGAATTATAAAAGAGAATCACAAATATGTCAGCCGTAATACATACATCTTTTCATGAATTAAAGGTGAACACACTGCCATCAAAATGATACTTAGAGTTAAATCTTAAATATGCTAAATAACATACCCGTAAAACATCTATATTTTCAATTTAGAAAGTAATTATTGTGTAAATCATTAAAACTTCAAACGTCTGATGTATTTTAAAATTTCAATAAAATTGACTCTTTCATCTTTTCCCCATGGCGCGGATGTCTGCTGGATATATTATTATATAACTGTCAAAACAATTTTTTTTATATGTACAACGTGATATTTCACATATGAGCTAATCCATGTACAACATTTTCACTCGCCATCGCATCCTTGTGACCGAGTATATTATATTCATCTCTTGTATTACTTCCGGTCTCTTTGGTGTCCATGTCTTCCTTAAGAGGTTTGTGCAGTCTGCTTGAGACATAGAACGTTACAGCACTAAATATTTTCACGGCGACCCACCAAGTAAACAAACGCCAGCTCATTTCGAATCTGTCATAGAACCAACATGAGCCTCTACTACCACACATATCTTGCCACAGTGCTCATGCGCTATCAATAACACTTCCGGTTAATACAGGTCCTGGAATAGTTTATTATAAATTCTTTAATGACACGCGTTCTGTAATAATATATACAAACTTATGGTGACATTTTAATGCATAAATAAACTCTCAAATGAACACTAATCTTTTAGATTAATGATATCAATATGGCAAACTTACTTAATATAAAACATAAAACCTATTTCAATTGAAACAATATTATCACCGTGAAGAAACTGTTCATGAATTGTTGTTTCAAGTGTGTCCATGTTTTTATACACATATCAAATGACATGTTAAGACATGTTAAGACTGTTGTAACGAGTTTTGTCTTAATTCATTTTGAATTAATCGTCTGCAAACGAAGACGTGTACAGTAGTATGATCATAAACTACTTATAGCACTCTACCTACGTTAGAGTTAGCAGTCAGGTATAAATTCAATAAAAGAATACATCGTCATATATAATACACACGAGTAAGACTTACCCAGAAGTCGTAAACAAACCCACTGTAGACCAAGGCCAAGTGCTCTAAGGTCATCTGGGACACATCTGTAAAAGAGAAAATACATCATCTACAAGTTGTTGGAAATGGGTGTAGATCACGATTTCAAAAAGTGAGCCGTATATATAACACAGCATTTGCACCTTTTGTTATCCCCCGTCGAGGGCTTTCCGTTGTCTCTCCGTCTTTCCGTTTGTCCGTCCGTACATAACGTGTAGACATTAGGGGGTAAGGGTTTCAGTGAAACATGCTTGCGTTCACATCGCCATTAGGGGGTCTATTGTATTGTGGGATTAAAAAAGATCTGGATAACCTTACAAAGTCCGTCTCGTGAGAACGGACTTACGGGCCTTTTTTCCAAGAAACGGTAAATTTCATTGTACACAAAGTTTATAGTCCCCGCCAACACACGAAAGTCACGGGCCCGCCGTTATCGAAAACCAGATTCAGACTCTGAGTAAGATCTAGACCTACAGTGAACCTGAGGTATAGGTACATTTAAGACTTTTTTGTAACGGATTCTTACCGCAGTATGACCATGGACGCCGGTGTCACCGTTGTGAATGTCATCAACATGGCAATAAATAGAAGCAAAATGAAAAGGTACATGACTTCACACGATGTTGTACATTTCCCTGACTGTGCAGTTCCAGTGACGTCAGAAACTATTAACTGCTGTATGCTCCCTGATTCGCAAGTGCAATTGTTATAAATCTGAAATAAAGGAATAAAACAGCTATCAAGGGGAGCGGTGGTGTAGAGGTTTAGGTGTCTGCCTCTCATTCCGGAGGCTGCGGGTTCGAGCCCAAACAAGGTCACGACCGTACCTCCTCATATGACACCAGTACTGTTTTTTCCAGGGAACGGACTCGAGAGTGACTCGATAAGCTAAAAGCTTTCTTCACAATCGAGCTAAAATAAATTAACAGCTATCATACTGATGCAACAGCCAAGGCGTATAATTATTATCACTGGCGGCCATTTCAACCGTTTGACCAATGTTGGTACAGCAACAATCCTGTGAAGTTTGGTCGAATCCAGCTAAGTGGTTAAGGAAGTGACATTTTAGCTCTGGGGCCATTTTGTGCAGCAGAGTAAAGCTGTTTGAGCACTTGTGATAGAGGGACATCAAAAGAACAGTCCTGTTCAGTTCGGTTGAAATTAACCATGCGGTTAGGAAAAGTTGTTTTTTACTATATTTTTTTCATTTTTGGGTCGATTGTTAAAATTTCAGAATAGAATAATATTATTTCGTTATTGTTCTTTAAATGTGTAATTAATCGTAAATACTATTAATGCGCGAACGAACGACTTGGACATAAAAATTTATAAGAACTCGTTTTTTCAAGGGGCGGACGTAGAGCAGTTGCTAGATATGCTAGAAATTGAATTTGCGCTGACTTACTGCGGCGGACGCGAGTTCGAAACCCATCTAATACAGTTTTTGTTTTTTACATTTTTCTTCTGTTTTACTTTTAATTTTAAGTAGGGATGGGAACGAATATTCGAATATTCGAAAATCGGCCGAATATTCGAATGCGAAAATCAAATTCGAATATTCGTAAATTATTTTTTTTTTTTTAAATAGGTAGCAATCTAAAGAATGCTAATTATGCCGAATAAAACCGTTTGTTCTGTATTGTTTGTTTAGAGCGTGTCAAAAATTTCCCAATTAACACGAAAATTGCAATGCATAATTGACAGGGGGGCATCGTTACGGATTAGCAGTTTGCATCAGGTGTTATTGTGGTGACTTTTTATCTTTTGTTCATTTTAATTGTCGCCTGTTTTATGTAACAAATTTTAAAAGTTGATTATCTCACAATGTTCCAGGATCAACGTCATGTTTACGGAAACGAATAACCAATCACGCTTATACTGATATAACTCTTTCGTTGTCCAATCATTCAGAATAACTCAACTATTTTCCTTTAATAAATATGTTTGAAATTATTTTTAACATCCTTACTTTAAGTTTGATCTTCGCTAAACGATATTAATTTACTGTACGCTCTATCAATTAACATGCCTCCCTCGCGTGTTTGGACTTATTTCACGCGATCTGTTGAGTTGATGCTTTTCTGCCACAAACTCCACGGACCCGCAGCCCTCCATCAGCGAGAGAAAAAAAATTATTAATATTATACACAAGAAAAATATAAAAACCGGTTGAAATATTATCCAAACTTTTCTTTCCATATAAAATTATATACAGTTAGACATTCATAGTTTATAGAAAAGGGAGGTAATCTCTTTTACTTTAGTTCCATTTAAACGGCTATTCTGAAAGAATACAATTTTTTTTTTTAAATCTTTATACATACAAATATTTTACGTAATACAAAGATAAAATCGTGAAATGTTAGCCAAACTTCTCCTTGTGGAAAATTAATAATTTGTTTCTTTATATACCGTTTTAAAGTAAACACTTTCATACTAAACATACTGCAGTGGCGTATCCGTCGTGTTAAGAAAACATACATGGACACCACGAAACGAATATTCGAATATGCCAAACCCTAATTTTAAGACTTTAAACCATTTTAAATGTTTTACAGCAAATAATCATAGAAAACTTCATTCATGTCAAACTTATAAGGATAATGTTAATAAGACATACTGTATACATATTATTCGATAACAGTAAAGTTCAGTCAGTAGTCGTGTCAGGTTTTGCTTGTACAACCAGAATTGGTTTCCTTGGGTTCTTTTGGGGCCATGCCTCAACATCACTCATCACCAATTTCTAGAATATTTACATGTCAGTTTTTTTTGTGGGCCCGCTGTGATACTTTGTATCACTGTTTTTCTTGTTCAGTTATTAATTTACTCTGTGTTTTCTTTGATCTTGCTCATTGTTCAGTTTTTGCCTACAATTTAGGATAGAAATTTATTTTGTATTATTGACACAATACAATCAACCCTATGGGCAAATCCAATAACTTTTGAATGACATTAAAAGTTGTGCAAACTTTGAATTTTCAGTTCATGTTTGTAAAAATCCACTTCTCAGTTACCGTTCACAGCTATGATACTTTATAGGGTAGTTGAACATACATGTAGTCACTGTATGCACAAGGTAAGCACATGGGTTCCTATCAAAAGTAAAGTTTACACATATGGTTAAAGGTCAAACTCTGTGGACATTTGTGTCTCCAGTTTGTTGATAACTTTACTCATGCATGGGTTGTCCTGATATTTACACATGTATGTGTACAGTCTGTGTTGTTCAGAGACAATCGACCCTCCAGCACTTTCAGTCCTTTGATTAGATCTGCTAGGACGATAACAATCCTGTTAAATTTTGGTTGATATTAGCACAGTGGTTAAAGAAGAGATGATGTTGCAAGGTTTTTCTATTCTATAGCTCTGACGGCCATTTTGTGCAGCTGAGCAAATCCGTTAAAGCAAGTTTATTCAAGAGGGCTATATCGCAATTTGTACTTGGGACAATCCTGTCAAGTTTGGTTGAAATGGGCTAAGTGGTAAAGGAAGATATGATGTTTATATGTTTTTCTATCTTTAGCTCTAGTGCCATTTTGTGCTACAGGGAGAATCTATTTGAGCAGGTTTAGTAGAAAACTATCCAAAATCAATACTGAGAAATTTTGTTGAAATTGATCTATTTGTATACATCACCACAGGACAACGTATAAACGCAGCGGTGTTGATGGGTTAAGATGTCTGTCGCTTATTCCGGAGGTTTCGGGTTCGAACCACACTGGGGTCACGACCGTACCTTCTCATATGTCACCAGTACTATTTTCTCAGCCCTGTGCCCTCTAGTTTAAATGCAACCCTGGTGACATCGTTAATATAAGTATCATCCCCGCTTCACATACTCTGTCCCCTGATCTCAATACAGTTCTAATTATAGTGCTCCCAATTTTTGAAAACACCCCTTTGTCTTCCCTCATTCACATGAACTCAGCCCTCAGCCCTGTGCCCTCAGCACTGATAACACCGTTTGTAGAAGTAACATCCCTGCCTCAAGGAGTTACCCCGTGTCCCCTGCTATCAATACACTTCTTGTTACACTCATTTTTAGTTTTCAGACCACCTCTATGTGTGCCCACATTCACATGAATTCAGCCCCGTGTCCTGTATAATCATTGCAGCCGTGGTAAAACCGTTTCAATAAGTATCAACCCCGCCTCACAAACTCAGCCCCGTGTCCTCTCCTATCAATACAGCACTTCTTACACTACTCTCTAGCTTTCATACCACCCTTTTGTGTCCCCGCGTTCACATAAACTCAGACACGTGTCCTCTAGTATCACTGCTGCACCTATAACCCGTATCTTTAAGTATCAGCCAAGTGAAGTTAGTCCCGCAGCACCTAGTTACCCCGTATCCCCGTGAAGTTAGCCCCGTAGCACCTAGTTACCGCACAGCCCCATCAAGTTAGCCCCGTACCACCTAGTTACCCTGCAGCCACGTGAAGTTAGCCCCGTAGCACCTAAATACCCTGCAGCCTCGTTAAGTAAGCCCCGAGGCGCCTAGTTACCCCACAGCCCCGTGAAGTTAGCCGCGTGGCACCTAGTTATCCCGCATACACGTGAAGATAGCCCTGCTGCATCTGTTTTTCCTGCGCCCAAAGGCAAACACTGCTTTAATTGAGCTTTGCATATACAAATGCTCGCGTCCACTTGCATGAAATCAGCCCCTGGATATTTTAGAAGGCGATATTCACAGGGCTGCGTGGTAACTAAGTGCCACTGAGGTAACTTCACGGGACTGCGGGATATCTAGGTGCTACGGGGATAACTGGACGGGGCTGCGGAGTGTCTACGTGCTACGGGTCTAACTTCACGGGGCTGCGGGGGAACTAGGTGCTACGGGGCTAACTTCACGTGGCTGCAGGGTATATAGGTACTACGTGGCTAACTGGACGGGGCTGCGGGGTATCTACGTGCTACGGGGCTAACTTCACGGGGCTGCGGGGTATCTAGGTGCTACGCGGCTAACTTCACGGGGCGCGGGGTAACAAGGTGCTACGGGGCTAACTTCACGTGTCTGCGGGATAATTAGGTGCTACGGGGCTAACTTCACGCAGCACGGGGTAACTAGGTGCTGCGGGGCTAACTTCACGGGGATACGGGGTAACTAGGTGCTGCGGGACTAACTTCACGGGGCTGAAACTTAAAGATACGGGTTATAAGTGCTGCAGTGATACTAGAGGACACGGGGCTGAGTTTATATAAATGACAAAATTTGCTGATTTAGCATTGTGAACATGACAGAGATCACATTTATTATTTGATTTTGACCAAATTTGCATTGAAGTTATATACAATTAAGATCTTGTTTTTCCTCGAAAAGTAGCCATAATACGCTATTTCTCTTAGAGTTATGGCCCCTAAAATGGCAAAATCGTAGATTTTCATACTCAGGTAGAATACATTGTAAGCCTTCTTTGAAATAACAGCGGACGGTGTGGGTCCTGATCAGACTGTGCGGATGCGCAGACCGATCTGGGCCCATCGAAGATTTCCCGAAAGCCCATTTTCTCATGATGCGGCTAAAATAATTTTATGGCGTAATAGACGTCGACGATGACGACGACGCTTACTTGTGATGATGCTTATTGCAGTAACTGATGGAACATTTGCAGTATAAAACTCAACATGATACATATGTGCTTCTCATGTCAACCCCCATGTTGGACAAACACATTCGTAACACATTTTACCTGTTACGAATGCGATCGCATACGTACGAAATATGTTACAAATGCGATCTGTTACGAACGTGGTCCTACACAGCTCTCTGAGTGTTGAACTCATCGTAGAACATAATCAATTTAATCTGTTTCTGTGAAAAAGAAAATGCTTAATATTCAACCGGTGTAATGTAAAAGTTCTCCGTGAAACTTTGAATGAAGGGTTTCATACTGATCACATCACCAGGCAATGATTTCATGCAACGTGGCTCATATTTTTTAATTAAAAATTTAAAGAGTACATGTATTCATACAATAATCTATTCCACAGCAAAGCCATCAAGTCAGCAAGCCTGGACGCCGCTTGTAACGCCGGCTGCATATGCGATACTCAGAAGTTTGAACCAGTATACGGCAGTGACAGCGTACTTTATTTCACCCCTTGTCATGCAGGGTGCAGCTATGATTACATTATAGACCCTAAACACCTTACAAAGGTATGTTGTTATGCACAATTTGCACCATACAGTTTAATAAATACACTTCAAGGCAGAAGCCAGGATTCGAACCTCTACCGTTCATCGGAAAATTTTAAGACCACATTTAATTCCTGATTGACACATGTACACTAATTAATCTTTAATGTAGGGTATTTAAAATAATTTATTCAACGTGTGGTTTTGACTTCTCCTTCGTCAACTTCATCAACTATAACCAAACTCCACAGGACTGTTCCTTTGATAACCCTCTACCAAACTTGTCCACACGGTTCTTCTACACTGGACAAAATAGTCACCAGGACAAGAAAGGAAACCCTTAAACGACAAACACTCCTCAACCACTGTGCATTTTCAGCCAAACTTGACAAGATTATTTCTTGGATTGCCCTCTACCAAAATTGCTCCGCTGTACTAAATGACCACCAGACCTAATAAAAAGAGAAACCTTTGAACAACATTTCCTCTTTAAAGGTCCCATTGATTGAAAAATTTTCTTTTTATCATTTGAATATTATTCGTCAGCAAATGCAAATGTGACAATTTTTAACGAAAAATACTGAGTGGTTACCTGTCCGTAAGTCCATAAAGTTCTCAAAAAACACACCTGTACGGAAAGTGACGATAATATTTCCGGAAACCTACGAGCGGCAGTTTCGGAATCGCTAGCCTGGAGTGACGTCATTTGCAGTACAATCGTGTCCGATAACAGGTACTCTAACAACAACGAAAGCGATCATCTTATTAGGCATCTTCAGAGAGTAGAGATGAAGATATTTTGAGCCCGTAACGTATAGAACGAAGTCCGTGTAATGTTATAAAATTATTAGATTAAAGTATAAAGATACAGCAGTTATGTCGAATGTTTTTATATGCAAATGACACCAACTTCTGTTTCTGTTTGTTTCTATCAAAATGAAATATATGTGTCATTCTTAAATGTGTAAGAAAAGTACCATGCAAATGTATCGAAACGATCTAAATGCGCATGCACGTGAGTTACAAACTATACAAATATGGACGATATTATATTTCCATTGATGATGAAAATGAGAACACAAATGCTCGATCTGATTACAATATCTAAAATGATGAGCTTGATTTTCCATGACACGTTTTCTTGTGGGTAGTATAAAGAATTAGATTTACAATTGAATTAAGAATGTAAATCAAAATAGGTTACACGATTTTGCTGGTTAAAAACAATTCTGACGCAAATCTATTTGAAAACTCTTTATAATTAAAATCGCGATATCTACCTAAATACGTGTCAAATTTCAAGAAAAATATTTCATTCGAGTATATAAAATGTGTCATCGGCAACCAAAAAGATATACTTTCTGAACATTTATAGGGTTGCTGGAAACTTTCTTTTGCTGAATTGCTTTTTATCAAGTTGTATATAGCTCTATTTATGTTTTTAAAGATTGAAACTTGAAAACAAATTTAATGGTTTCATAATTATAATTTGGCACTTTGCATGTTGATAAACTATATTGTTGTTATATATTGTTGTGTAATTATCAAATGCAATTGACCAGTGTGCAATATGCAATAATGTGTGACCAGTTAGATTGCTGGCAGGGGGGCGCCAATTAACAACAAATCATATCGCATCCTTTGTTGTGACTTATGCCCTTGGGCTAGATAAACTGTAATTCCTTCAATGGTTAGTTCTACGTTAATTATTTACCATGGCAACGTTGTTAAAACGAGATATTGTTTAAGAATTTAAAACTTTTATAGATTACTGGAGTGAGTTAAACTTCTAGTAAAGTAACAGTTATATTCTATATAGGGCCTTTGTTCTACATTACTTTTTTAAAATGATTTTAAATATAACTGCCAGCTTTTGTTATAAAGACTAGATCTTAAAAACATGTGTCTTAAATATTGTCATAATATTCTGTAATAAAATACATTTTGTAACAAAAGCTAACTTGATGGGGATGCGGGGTATCTAGGTGCTACGGGGCTAACTTGATGGGGATGCGGGGTATCTAGGTGCTACGGGGCTAACTTGACTATGATGCGGGGTATCTAGGTGCTACGGGGCTAACTTGACTATGATGCGGGGTATCAATGTGCTACGGGGCTAACTTGACTATGATGCGGGGTATCTAGGTGCTACGGGGCTAACTTGATGGGGATACGGGGTATCTAGGTGCTACGGGGCTAACTTGACTATGATGCGGGGTATCTAGGTGCTACGGGGCTAACTTGACTATGATGCGGGGTATCAAGGTGCTACGGGGCTAACTTGACTATGATGCGGGGTATCTAGGTGCTACGGGGCTAACTTGACTATGATGCGGGGTATCTAGGTGCTACGGGGCTAACTTGACTATGATGCGGGTATCTAGGTGCTACGGGGCTAACTTGACTATGATGCGGGGTATCTAGGTGCTACGGGGCTAACTTGACGGGGATGCGGGGTATCTAGGTGCTACGGTGTTAACTTCACGGGGCTGCGGGGTAACTAGGTGCTACGGGGCTAACTTCACGGGGCTGCGGGGTAACTAGGTGCTTAACGGGGTGCGGGGCTAACTTCCTATACTCGTCACATAAAGCGTTAAATATTGAAATGAAAATTGGCATTAAAAGGAAGTGATACTTAGTTTCCGTAACTCTGACTTGTCCACTTTTTACTCATATCCAATTGCTATATACAATGTAGTAACATGCTTGTGAGGCACATAACCTTTAAGCTACAGTACAGTCATCTTGGCAAGTACGAACCTTTTTAGACTGAAGTTCTTAACGTTATCCAGCGAAAGTTTGTTTCTTTAAAATTAGTAATATGAGATGGATTAGGCATGTGGTAAAGTAATTAAACACCTATGGTAGAAGAAACTATTACATTGTAAAGGCCAGCTTTTCACAATAGGACTATGAAATGTTTTCGATATTACTTGGATTTTAAATACAAATAACGTAGAAACTGCATTTTGATTTACTCTTGTTGCCCTTCAGTGTTCAATTTGTTCATGCATTCAGAGTTCTATGTGTACAACTTATTTCAGGTTTGTTTAATTAATATACCATTACCTGATGGACCGGCGCCTAAAACACTTTATCTAAGGTTTGGAAGCATGTGCGGAACCACCACAACTGAAGTGCAATGACCAAGAGGTAACTAATTCTTTTATATATGTCTGTAGGTTTAACTATTATTAATGCTTCATATAGACGCAGGTTCGACCGTCCGTCCGGCCATAGTGATATGTGTATTGTATACTTCATCCTTAATGTAACTTTATGTGAAGCTTCAATACTAGAAAGAGAATAGTTTGTACCAGGCAGTTCTGGTTAAGGGATTTTGTTTGAAAGTTATGGCCCTTTGTAATTTATTCATGTCTGCGCACGTTCTCACCAACTACTGGATGGACTTCTATGAAAATGTATGGGAAGTTCCATGCAATAATACGAGGAGATAGACATATCATCAACATGTTAAGTTTGGATGAATTTTCTTTAGTTTAGGATCCTCTGATCGTTGCGACTTATCTATTCTATTAATTCTTGATTACGAAACAAGATTTTACAACTTAGATTATTTGCTTTCAAGACTCATTTCAGATAGATTCATTCTCGCAGAGACAGACAGACAGACAGACAGACACAGACAGATAGACAGGCGGACAGGCGGGCAGGCGGACAGACAGACAGACAGTTTATCTGTGTCTTGCCTTAGGAAACTACCTCCATCGCTGCCACTTATCCATAGCATATAAGTGCCTTTGTATACGCGCATGCTTTTTGCAACTTTTAACCTTAATTCAAAGAACTTCATAAGAAGTTTCATTAATAAGAGATGTGCTTTACATATTATCAACATCTTTCGATGGGATAATTTAGCTTATGACTCTTTTATTAATACTACACATAGTATATTTAGGAAATATATTTCACTTTTGAGTGATATACCAATTGGTGTATCACGGTGAGGAGTTCAGACGTATATAATCTCGAAGGCCAAAGGCCTGAGTGATGACCTTCGAAGCATCTGAACGACTTCATTTGACTTTTGTAAACTACGGTATATATAACATCTTTATGAAGTCATGCTTGTCGTGAACCTAACTCGAAAAGTATGTAAGGATTGAAGCTGACATTTCACACAGGGATAGAGACTATTGAGAAAAAGTGCAGTAATCATATATCACAGACTCATAACTGTAATCACATCTACATTTGTACTTATTTTCTTCTTCATGAAATTACGCATGTCCATAACGGAAATCCAAAACTGTTTTAGTGATTTTACTTGGTGATACGAGGGTTAGTCAAAAATAACTGAGCCCTACCTCATGATTTTTTAATTATTTAATACACGGTAAAACTATTTGGCACGATTGTTGACCAATGTCTTGTGCATCTTTAGTGCAGGAAAAACTAACGTAACGAGACGTCATTAGCATGTGACGTCATTTTTCGTATCGTCATTGTGGAAGGAACCGTTCACGCTGACGCGCGAAGAACAAATTGCGAACATTAAGGTTGAAGCTAGACGAGGAAAAAGAACATCTGAAATTCTAAAAGTGTTTGAGGAAGTTGCTTCAGAGTCTGTACTCGGATATAGTACTATCAAGCGATGGGTGCGAGAATTTAATAATGGGCGAAATACCGTTAGCAACAAGCACCTGTGCAGAAGGACTTTCCGCCGAAGTCAGAACTGTTCCAAGATGATGATGATATTTGCATATGATTTTCGCGGCGTATTGACATCACATAGAGTACCGGCGGGTGAAACAGTAAATAAAGAGTACTACAAGATGTTTCTTAGGGCAGTACTCCGTCCAGCATTACGCCGCAAGCGCTCAGAACTCATTGACAACACACCGCTCATTTTGTACGACAACGCGTCACCCTACAAAAATAAGGTTGTTAAGGAGCTCCTGAAGGGATATGGCTGGAAAGTGCTTGATCATCCCCCGTACTCGCCAGATCTTTCTCCCCCTGATTTCGATCTGTTTCCAAAATTGAAAGAACCACTTCGAGGAATCCGTTATGATAGTTTAGATGAACTAGACTGTGCCGTGAACGGGGAGGTTCGACGAATCAACTTCAGTTGCCTAGCAACGGGTATCCTGGCGTTGCCAAGGAGATGGAATTCAGTCATTCGCTCCAAGGGAGATTATTTTGAGGGATTATAAACAAGTAGGTTATCTGTTTATCTAATATAAAAGTTATGAGGTATGGCTCAGTTATTTTTGACTGACCCTCGTACATGGACTTGAGAAGAAGTACTATATCAAGAAGCCATAACTCTTGCTTGACATTTTTGCACGTGTATAGTTAAGGCATTTCCACCACGTTGTTTTATCAGTAAAGTTAGTAATTTATATAAGTAACAGTTATATTCAGATCCCTTTATATTTTTACTTCTATACTTAAAAAAATCTCAAGAAAAAAAAAGATCTTTGCTATTTAAAACAGACCCTGCCCTGGGGGTCACTTGATTTTACATAGGGTTCTATAGGAAAAGTTTTTAAAATCTTCTTGTCTAAAACCACAATTCCAAGAGATAAGATATTTGGTGTTGAGCTTTGTAAAGTGGACCTCTTCCGAAATTGTTTAAATTATGAATCCTGGGTCAAAACTGACCACACTCAGAGGGGGTCACTGGTTTTCATATAGACTTGTATAGGAAAAACCTTTAAAACCTTCTCCTGCAAAACCAAAAGGTCAAGAGCTTATATATTTAGTATGTAGCTTTGTTAAGTGGGTTTCTACTATGTTCAGATCAAGCCCATAGGGTCAAAACTGACCCTACAGGCGGGTCACTTGTTTAACAATTATTTATAAAGGAAAAACTTAAAATATTCTTCTGAAAACCACAAAGTATAGTGCTTAGTTATTTGGTTGGTAGCATTGTATAGTGGACCTCTACATAGGAAAAACACATCTTTCAATGAGTCATATAGCAATTAGCGACTTACCTAGCAAACACTGACTTCCTTAGCAACCAATGACTTCCTAAGCAACCATCAACTTGAACAAGTGACCAGCGACTAGCAACAACTTAGTCCCCTAGCAACCAGCAAGTTCACCTAGCAACCAATGACTTCCTTAGTAACATTTTGCATCCTTGTCACCAGTAACTTACTAAGCATACTAAGCAACCATTGACGTCCTTAGCAACTAGCAACAGTTGACTTATTTTGCAATCACTGACTTCCCCTAGTGATCAGTGATTTCCTTAGCAACCACCAACGTGGACTGGTGACCAGTGGCTTCATAAGCAACCTCTTACTTTCCTATAAGCCAGTGTCTTCTTCAGTAACTAATGACTTCCTTAGCAATCAGTGACTTCCCCTAAAATAAGTCACTTTCTGAGCAACCATTATTTACTTTCTTACCAACAATTTAGTCCCCTTGCAATTAGTGGCTTCCCCTAGCAACCAGCGAGTTCACCTAGCAACTAGTGACTTCCTTAGCATGAGTGCCATCCTCTTGCCACCTGTGACTTCCTTACCAACCATTGACGTCCTAAGCAACTAGCAACAGTTGACTTCTTTGGCAGTCGCTGACTTCCCCTTCTCACAACTGATTTCCCCTAGCAACCAGTGACTTCCTTAGCAACCAGTAGCTAGTGACTTTTTGAGCAATCATTGACTTCTTTAGCAACAACTTAGTCCCCTAGCAACCAGCGAGTTCACCTAACCACCAGTGACTTCTTTAGCAACCTTTGGCATCCTCTTGCCATATGTGGCTTCCTTAGCAACCATTGACATCCTCAGCAACTAGCAACAGCTGACTTCTTTGGCAGTCATTGACTTTCCAAAGTGACCAGTGATTTCTTTAGCAACTACTGACTGCCTATGGCAGCTAGTAACTTTAACCGACTGCTGACATCTTTAGCAACAATTGACTCCCTTTAGCAACAGGTAAGTTCACTTGTACTCAGGTTAGCGATATAAAACCTGTTGTATGTGCTTTAGGGGACTTTACTAAGTATACTTTATAAAAAAAAAAGATTACACGAATACACATCTGAACTACCAACTGCAAGCTGGCTGTATCTTTATCGAAATAACATCTGAATAACCAGCTACCAGCTGTATATTCACGAATGAACATTTGAATACCCAATTATGATGTAAAAGCCAACTTCACAGACGTTGTTTCGTTATCCGTTCTGCATCTTTTTAGCTCACATGAGCACGTTGCGTAAGTCAACGATTTCTTCAAACAACTTTTTTTCCTAAACCGCTTGACAGAAATTGATGAAAGTTGGCAGTTCCTTGGGAAGTCCTCTTCCAGACTTCTCTAAAATTTCATTCAATGCAGAACTCTGGTTTTCAAGGCTGCGGAAAGGAAACCTTTAAAATCTGTCTCCCAAAAACCGGAAGGCCCAGAGCGTAGATATTTAGACATAGCATTGTCTAGTGGACCTTTAAAAAGATTTTTAATCATGACCGCCTGGTTAGAATTGACCCAGACCTTGGAGTCACTTGTTTTTATATAGTTTTCTATAGGAAATACTTTAGAAATCTTCTTCTCTGAAACCACAAGGCATAGAGCTTAGATATTTGGCATGTAGTGGATCTATTGTGGACCTCTAAAAAGGTTTTTCAAATTATGACTACTGGGTCAAAATTGACCCCATCCGGTGGTCACTTGATTCTACATATAGACTTATATAGGGTAAACCTAAAAATATTCTTGTCTAAAACCACAATGCCCAGAGCTTAGGTATTAGGAATGAGGCATTGTGTAGTGGACCTCTACCAAGATTGTTCAAATCATGACTCCGGGTCAAAATTGACTTAACCCTTGGGTCACCAGTTTTTACAAAGGATTATATAAGAAAATCTTTAAAGTTCTTCTTGTCCCAAACCAAAACGCACAGAGATCAGAAATTTGGTAGATAACATTGCCTTATGGTCCTCTACGAAGATGATTCAAATCATGACATCTCGGTCAAAAGCAACCTTGCCCCGGGGCTACTTTAATTTTACATTTAGTTATATAGGATAATCTTTAAAGATCTTCTTGTCTCAGACCAGAAGGCACAGAGCTTACATTTTTGGCTTGTAGCATTTCCTAATGTTCATATATTGAGATAGTTCAAATTATACCCCTTCGGTCAAAGTTGGCCCCGCCCTGGGGTCACTTTTTACCATCTCGCCCCGGGGTCAATTTTGTCAACTTTGTCCTTTGCTGACCCTGAACTACCTACTAACCCACTTTCCCTTTTTGAAACTAGAGATGGAATTTTGACTATTTGTGCAAATTGGCAAAATCATTTCCAAATTTCCTATGACCGACCTTGATTATAATCTTTTGACCTGTTTGCTGGTTTTAAATTGCAGTGATACTGTAACTCAATAAATTTTCGCGACCAATTAATTTTTGCTATATTCGCGGATGGCAGTGAAGCGCAAAATTTAGTTTGGTGAACAAAGTTTTGTTTACATAACTTTTCTAGACATTGTTGATGCAGATTACATGACAGGTTATTCAGATTTTACGGACACTTCGAAAACTGCCCCCGTTATAGCAAAATAAATTAAATGTTGTCATAAAGCATAGGAAAAAAAAACAATTCGACGATTTTATATCAGTAGTCAATTATGACTTTTCGAGAATGAAGTGCAGTGCACCAGAAACTGGCAATAATGGAACCATGAACTCCCTCTAAATGTTTACAGTAGTGGCAATAATGCTGGAAAAGGTAACTGTGCTTTTCGTGGTTTAACCTTGAAGGGTAAAAGAGTAACGGAGTTACCAGGATACGCTGTAGTAAGCATTTAGAGGCCACGGCATCCCCTATCCCTTCTCATCCCAAATAATGAGCAACATTAAGTTTTACGAATTCCCTGACGTTGTGAAACACGCCGAGCAGTTTTCCGAGTGTTTGTATGTTATCAAGTAGTCGCTAGTTTTAGGATCTAACTCCCGCTAAAAAAGTAATTCACCGGCAACACTGAGAAATGGGCCTTCGGACAAAAAAATCAGCTTTAACAGGGCATACATATTTTGAATATAATTGTATAAATATGTGAAGAATTAATTCAGCTTCGTCTTGTTAATATAAAGTACCAATAGGCTATATTGATTACGTAAATCAACAGCGTTATTGCTAACCCTATGAAAGTGTCGTCACAAAGATCAACCATAATTTGACGCTATATGGGTAGTAAGTCAATGCAGTAGATCTACAATGAAGTGTATGAACCGCGGTTGCTATGGCAATAATCATATTAAACTTGTATCAAAATGACGTTTCTATGCAGGGAAAATTACAAGCTAACAGTTTTTAACTTCGACTTTATATTTGAAGAGAATGACAAAATACCCGATGCATTATGACTTTTTTTCAAATAACTATTTAATCTACTGAAAAGAATAAATCTAATAAATGTTCAAATGCTCATTTTCCTCACCGGTCAGTAAGTACATATGTCGATTTGTCTTCAGTTTCAGGATGAAAAAGATGATGGCACAAGTAGCAAAGTGTTTGAAGCTCCCAATATGTACTGGATCATGGCTGTTGTTCTTGGCGTACTGTTACTGGCAACGATGGTTCTGTTTGTGTTCCTCGTACTGCGCCTGTGCAGAGAATAGAAGCAAAATGAGAAAATAGTCGACAAACCTGAACATCGGAATCCAGCATATTATTAGTACATGAGACATGTAAATCATTCAACCTAAAAATCTAAAACATCAAAGTTTACTCAATATTTAAAGCTGCCCGCCCTTAGATTTTGATGAAAATAAGGTTCTTTTAAATGTCTGAAATTTTATAACAAATTTTAGAACGAATCACCAAATTAAAAATTTTATTTATATTCCTGTAAGGTATTTCTGTATTTTTAAGTTGTACGCTACAAAATTATTAAGAGTTGCAAATGCTTTTGGAATCACAATTTAACAAAACAGTGTAGCGGTGCTGTCAGCCAAACCCACCAGATTTTCTCAAATTGCTATTTTGATTTTCACGTTGATTCTAGAATTTAATTTTACATTTTATTTTTTAATATATCATTGTGGAGAAAAATTAATTTTCCAATAGAAACTGTGGGCGAGCACTTTACAGTCTAACGATCCATTTCGATTGACTCGTTTATAAAAAAAAAAGTTATTGTTAAAAATCATTAATGAATTCTGTTTATTCAATACTCTATAATGGTGTTGGCGCCATTAATATTGCATCTTCATTTTTGTCATAAAACGTTTAACTTTTGCAATTTCAATCACAAAAATACAAAGATATATTTTTCACACGTTCGTTAAAAAACGCAACTTTTCGATACTGTAGATTTAACTTGTACATGTGTGTTAGACATTTTCCCGGTAACATAGTGTTGTAAGTAACCGTAACATTTAAAGTGATTTATGGGGCATTAAATCATTGATTTTTATCATACAAACATCACGGTGGGGAATCACATGATAAAAATAAACTCTAAACAGAAGAATATCTATGAAAACTGTTACAAAATACTGAAAGCCGTTTAGCCATAAATATAATACATGTATGTAGCCTATCATATGACATCAGAAAAGTGATGACGTGATTCCCTACCGTGCCATTGCATATTTTAAATATGTTTTTCTTGTTTTTATTAGTCGCCGGTCGAAACCGGCGACTATATTTGATATGCTTAAGGATTCTTCAGCTGGTAGGAGAAGTTATTAAAATGTATGAACTTGTTACAATTTTGTTCTGACATCTTACATTGTTGTTTGAAATAAAAAAACTATTTTAAAAATCGCAAAGGAAGTTGAAGTTCGCACTAAAATTGGCCCTTTTAATTAAGGAGAATAACTGTTTAAAATGTGAAAATAATGACGCTCCCCAGACCGGTGTTTACAATATCTTATACCAAGAGAAAAGATCCGCCTAGACCAGACCAAATCGACTTTTTAAAGGTTGGCGTGGCGGTGTAACAGCGTCGCAGGAAAATAACAACAACGATGAACATGAACACTCTTTCAGAAACGAAGTAGGTATGCATAAGTTAATATTTCCATAGCCAAAATAGATATCGATTTCAGCTTGTTTTGTTAGATTTAGCAGTAATTTCGGATTATCGTTTGTTCGGATACTTCACTCACGTGTCAATGCACTGTTACATAGGACCTTTTCACAGCAAGCTAGAACTATTTGTGTTTCAGTTTTCCAACACGTGATATCGCAAATTTGAAAATGATAGCATACGCAATTTATCACATTGATGCGATGTCACACATTCTAATTGAAGATATTTCTTGAAATGCCTTTGTTTGAAATATGTTTGCATCACAGGGATCTGAAATGTTGTCGATAAATTGAGGTTTATCGGGCACCGAACAGATGTTCTATATACATAAAACGTAGCCAATCCTTAAGTGTTCGATACGTAAGAAATAATATCCATTTTACTGGTGTTCATTTTCTTATAAACAACAATGTGGAGCTCTGATGCGCACTAATCAACTACAAAGTTCGTATGCTTGAACGGTTTTTAGCTAAGATTCTGAACGACAGAGGTTGATAAAGCTTAAAGGTTATTATTTTGATTCTAACATTAAATATTACAAAATTCAATTGGCTATATTTTATGAGTACGTTATTTATGACGTAATGGCAGCTCGCTCATTAAAATGTTTATTTTAGATTTTACAATAATTGATTAACTGACAAACGAAACAAGTCACATTAGAATCTTAATTCAAAATTGATAAAAACTCAGATCCCTGTGGTTTGCATACTTCATGCTGAATATCACATTTATTTATTTAGTATTAAAAAAATGGAAACTTTTGCTAAATTCCAATATGAAGAATAAATTTATTGGTATATTTGCAATTTATGGTTCAATGAACTCAGTAAAATCTTAATTGTACTTATATTGTATTACGAATCCTGGCGAAATCTGATAAAACGAATGATATACATGTGTATTACATTGCTTCCGCTTAGATTTGATAAATAGTTAGTCGAATTCAGTCTTTGTTTTAATTTTGGACTTCTTTTTAGCTAACCTGAAAGTGCTCAAATGAGCTATTGTGACACCGCCTTACGTCAGTCATCTGTCAGACGTATGTCGTTTTACATTTATTAAGTTAACACTCTAGAAGTAACATTTCATGAACAATAATGATGAAAGTTGACCCAAATGTTAGCCTAGTGTAAGTGATCTCTATGAGGAGTTTGAAACTGGATTACATGAATACAAGGTTACCAGGTCAAACCATTGAAAAACATAGTGAACTCTCTAGATGCCACATTTTGTACTCAGTTGCTATAGAAGTTGGTCAGATTGTTTGTGTTGATGAACAATAGGACCCTAGGTTGATTTCAAAACTTTGTTAAATGGGATCGAAAACTAGATTATGCAGTCAAATAATAGAGATAATCTAGAGACCATTTATATCCAATTATCATGAAAGCTAGTAGAATATTTGCCTTGATGAAATCTAGGTCGAGTTTGAAACTAGTTAACGTGTGTATAGAAACTAGGTCACCACGTTATGCTGATCAGTTGCAATATATAGCTGAAACAAAACTGTTTGTTATTTATTTGCTCGGAAAGAAAAAAGTTGATTGATAACAGATATTTTAGAATTATCAAATACTGGTTGAAACTACTAAATAGTGATGATATGAAGTACAATAAAATTGTTTATAATATGTTAATGTTAGATGCTGATATTTATCCGAATAGAACATCATGGGTCACTTTACTAAAAGTATTGCTATCGGAACTCGGCTTTTATGAAGCATGGTTGTCACAATACGTTGGTAATAGAATGTTTTTTCTTAGCTTATTAAAGTCGAGGCTAAATGATAACTTTTTTCAAAATTGGAATAATCGCATTATGGATTCCAGCAGGTCTCTTTTTTATCGTGAAGTAGTAACTAACTTTAGCCTTTATCTCTATATAGAAAATATGAAAATATCTAAATATAGGAATGCATTTCACGACTGTTACTATCGTCACATAATTTGAATGTGGAATCCGGCCGATGGCATAAGCCGCATATGCCACCTTTTGATGAAAGAATATGTACATTATGCAATGTGTTAGAAGACGAATATGACTTTTTTAAATGTGTATTATATACTGATATAAGGAAGAAATATATTAATAGTTATTTCTGGAGAAGACCTTGTATGTTTAAGCTAAAAGAATTATTCATTCTGAAAATGTGTCTACAATATGCATAAGTAATAATTTATGCATATTTGTACAAAAAGCTTTTGATGTACGTAGCGCAATCTTTACTCAGTTATGTTAAAAATGTTATGAAAAAGTGAGTATGTTATTAGGTTAAGTACTAATTTAAAGGTGCTATGATAATTTATAGATTATATTTATATTTCTTCTCCGCAACGAAAACTGTCACCTATGTTTTTGTCAATTGTCATGTAGTTCTTGTACATGTATGTAAACTATGTACTTTTTATACCTCATGGGTTGTGATTGACTCACTGGAATTGAAATAAAGATCACATTCTTTTGCACCACATCTTGAAAATGCAGCGTGTTATTCAATGTTTCAGGGATTTAACAAGGTCAAAGCATACATCGCTTCACAAGGTATAAAAACATGATTACTATTTTGATTTCACAAGGTATAAATTCATTGTACATGATTGCTATTTTGATTTCACAAAGTATAAATACATGATTACTATTTTGATTTCACAAGGTATAAATACATGATTAGTATTTTGATTTCACAAGGTATAAATACATGATTAGTATTTTGATTTGACAAGGTATAAATACATGATTACTATTTTGATTTCACAAGGTATAAATACATTATTAGTATTTTGATTTCACAAGGTATAATACATGATTACTATTTTGATTTAAAATGCACTTTCTCAGCTTCAAACAGTTTACAATTGCCTTACAATGGTTTAGACTACAAAAAGGCAATCTCTATACCGGAGGGCTGAGTTCTTAGTACACAAGGTTGACCATTGGACCATCGGAACCTGAAACTTAAGATGAAAATCTGCTACAGCTTTAGAGAAAAGGCGGTTTTAATCAAACATAATAGAAACATGATTTTGTCTCAAACACTAACGAATATTAAGGTTGAATGAAAACAACTTTTCTTTGATTATAAGGCAGTGTCTTTTGTTAGCCCGGCTAACACGTAGAAACGTAACTTTATTGTATATGCTAGAAGGTTTTTTACATGTGCTGATAATGGGTTTGTCGAAGTCTTAAATGAAAACATTAGATAGCAATCATCTTTCAGGGCCAGTGCACGCCACGCTAGAAGACTTCTGGAAAATGATTTGGCAGACGAAAAGCAGCAACATTGTCATGTTAACAAACCTGATTGAGGAAGGCAGGGTAAAGTTAAGGAATGTTTTAGATTTTATAAAATACTAAATTGCTATATTATGTCGTCATCTATTTTTGTGTAACATGCATACACAAGCATCCTACTACTCTGCAAATGGAACTTGATTATAAAATGTAATACTACTTTCATTATACCAGTGAATCAGAATTTCTAACATTTAAATCAAACTTATAGGTAGACGACATGTAGCTACGAAATGACCTTATTGTTACTTGTATCGCTTCCGTTTAAATCTATTTCTTCTTCCATCTACAAGTTCAACGGGTAGTTCAATTCAAATTGGTTTTGTTTTAGAAAAAATGTGAGCAGTATTGGCCAGACACTGGGAGCCTCACATATGGGAATATAACAGTGACCTTGAAGAAAGAAGAACACTTCTCGGATTTTGCTATTCGACATCTGCTGATGAAAAAGGTTTTTTACGGGGGATTTGTCATTAAACTTAGTGGTAAAATGCAGCCGATATATTAACTAAATACGTTTCAACTAAAACGAAATGAAAATACCTGCATAATCTTTAATTGAACTGACTGTAATTGTAATAAATACTTTTACTTTGTTTAAAAGCTTCCGTGTACATGGTACTGACTATTTCCAATACAATTGTTTCGTACACTAGGGACAGAATGTGGAAGAAAACGTGACGCATTTCCATTTTACAGCATGGCCTGACAAAGGTGTTCCAAAATACGCATCTTCGTTAGTCAAGTTTCGCAATAAAGTAAAGCACGCGCCTGTTTACAGAAAAGGACCAACGGTTATACATTGCAGGTCAATTATTCAAATAAGCTGTTTTCACTTTATATTTAAGAAGGTGCATAGATCTTTAAAAACGAAAATTATAAATATGTTCTATATGAAAAATATTTGTGTGTATCATTGATTACTTTAACGGAATTGATAAATTTGCGTCTGAAAGTAATAAAACAAAGCATACCAATTCACAGTGAAAAGAAAAATCTAGATACCATTCGACATAACTTGTCCTTTCATTTTAATTATACCAATACAATATAGTTATTGTGTTAACCATTATTAAAATTAATTAAATTTGACAATGTACCCATCATGTACTTGCCCTTTGCTTATCTTTAATAAGATAATGTGTATTTTTCACATTTGTATTTGCAGTGCTGGTATAGGACGAACAGGAACCTTTATTGCGTTAGACTATCTAACAGATCAAGCAAATGCTTTGAGTTATATAGATGTGGCTGGAACAGTTGAGACATTACGGAAGCAAAGAGTCAATATGGTTCAAACTTTGGTACATCATTACAGTTTTAATGGTCAATTTTGTCTGGCACAAAATAATTTATAATGGCTAATTTGTGGACTTGATGATGTACATATATACTGTAAAATGAGTTATGTTGACATTTCGATATTTGTGAGCAGACATACTTATTTGCGATTGTTAAATTCGAGAAAGGAGAAATTCACTACTAGTAAATCTATGTGACATGAATTTTTCGCGAAATTTTTAAATAAACTTAGTGCGAAATTCGTAAAAATATGCGAAAATAGAATCATCGCGACTATTAACCATTTTACAGTAGTTTTTTGTCATTCTTATCAATGATAGTTTTATCTTTTTTCAAAACTTATACCAATTTTGATGTTGTTAGATTGTTTCATTGAAACTTTATGTTTCTTTTCATTTGTATATAGATTTTGTATCACGTACAGTGAGTGATAAACAAATATGTATTACATGTACCATTTGATATTCAAGATTTTTTATTCTAGGTTGTTTTCATAAATACGAAATAAATAAATTTATCATTATAATTTTAGGAGCAGTACATATTCGTTCACCATGCTCTAGTTGAAACACTTATGTTACCTACATCAGCTTTGCCTGCTTCAAAGTTTCCAGACGCTTATAAAACCTTGCTTCGCACAGACAAGAAAAGTCGTGAACGCAATATAGATCTCGAATTTAAGGTAATATCGAAACACATAACGAGTAATTGGTTTAGATTTTATGCTGAAATAACCGAAACGTATTTTAGTATGCGTTGTCATATACAACTTTGTTCAGTCCCATTTCTGATTATAATACATGTATCTAGCTTCCTCTTTGTAGCAAAAGTTATCATTCGTAATTTTATTTTGTACCTTGTTTACAATAAGACTAATCACAGAGATCAATATAAGAAAGGAATAATTATAGACCAGTATTATTTCATGCAAGGGATGATCATTTCCACATTATGTAGAAATAGAGCTGACATGAGCTGGATAGGTTGGTACCTTTACATCAAGTCATGGCTGCATTGATGTTGTTCGGCTAGCGCGTTTCTATGTTTATTTCTGTATATCCAACAAATATTGATTTCTTAGTTACTGTAACAGTAAATCTCATTGATATCAATGTGATACTCATTTATATTATTCACGTTTAGAATACAGTTTTTAAATGTGAGGATTTTCAAATCCTAACATTTATTGTACCCATTTCTGAGAACAGCAGTTTCTACTTTAAAACCGAACTACCCCTCAATTCTAAATAATCCTTCAGATTGATCACATCTCATATTTATAGAAAGTAACATAAGTAATCAACAGTTTTGGTGTTGGTATGATTGCAAAGATTTATATTGTTTCAAAGATAAGAAAAACCTGCGACAATATATCATAAAAAAGAATTTAGTCAATTTTCCTAAGTTAATGTGCATAGGTTGTAAGTACTTCTTAAACGTTCGACAGATACAGCATTATGGCACTTAAGTGGTCTGTTTCTTACTACGCAGTTTAGACATGCACTACTTTAATAAGCAGCCGATCAAACGTGCTGAAAGTGACACACCTCATACAAGATTTACACTGGAATTTATGTAAGAAAGAACCAGTTTTTAAGTTGCTGTCGCTATTAGCGATAATTGTGAAATATACCCTTTAACTGCCATATTCAGGGAACCACCGTGGTGTCCATTTGTTAATATAGTTGAACATGTGAAAAAGACTGTTAAAATGCACCGAAGATTTTATTAGTAAGCTAGTAGCAAAATAGTTTCGTCTTAAACCACCTTTTCAAAAGTGTTTCAATAGACAAGTTTCCTAACTATCGTTGAATGAAATTATTGATTGATTACTATGAGTATTTACAATAATGTACTGTGATTCATTCACTTTTAAATACTTACCATTCGTGTGTTTTGCATGGTTCAGTGTAATAAAATTACAAAAATTGAGCCGCGTCTTGGGAAAACCAATATAATGGACATTGCGCCCATGCAAGCAGGCTAGTCTGGATCGACACTGGTCGCCAATCAATGTGTAAGCAGTTTCTGTTTTATGCTGTATTTTATGGTTATGTTACATGTACCATACGAATGTTTTATCGTGAACGGGCTAGATGGGAATGTTTGGGTTTAACACCCGGCGGGAAACAATTTATTATGAATGGAACACCAATAGAAAGTTGTTTTATTATTTGGCGTATATCATGCATTATATCATGAATACAATCGATCATTAATTTTCATGTCGATATTAAAGAAATGTGTTGTGTTAATGTTTACAATGGTGAAAAAATGACGTTGTAAGCCATGCTCAAGTGCTCAGTACAATGTATACTATGTATTAAATATTCCGACTTTGTTCTTTATTCATTACTTAGTCTAGAAAAAAGATCTACGTCAAAGGAAATACATTTCAGTTACATGTACGTTTATTTACAAGCGGACAGTTAATCTTACGATAATTCCTGCTAAGAAAAAAACTAAGATGCTTTATGGATACGGGCCCAGTACTATAACTATTATCTTCCAATAATTGCAAACTTTCTCACATAAAGAGACGTGGTCAGTAGCGGGGCTCGATCCCAAGAATCTCAATAATTGAGGAGTTTCAGCTTCTCTTACCACTTGACCAAGGAGTAATCTCACCGTCCGTAACATTGCTCAATATAATGTTACATCAAGTGGTCAGATGTTCCATTTAAAATTATCAGACATATTGCAAAACGTGTGTTCAACCCAATCCTTACGATATTCTATGTTTCAGACCGAACATTTTCAGTGCCTTCAGCGCTTTGATTGAATAGTGGGTTTCTTTGTGTATATCTATTCATTTACACACAAAAAATTACCAGTGACTAACAGTAGCCCTGATTGGAATCAATATGTCAGTCAGTTTCTTTTCCGTTTCAAAGGAGTGTGTCTCTCAGTGTCGTTAACTGAGACTATTTGTTGCTTCATGAGTGATTTAGTTTTGTTATGATACTCAAATCCGATTATAGATGTTGAAGAAATTGTCACCCGTTACAGAGGAAATTCAATATGTATCAGCAAAGGTTGTACAAAATAGACAGAAAAACAGATACCTCGACATTATTCCAGGTATGTTTTATTCGAGTAGTCTAATAGATGAAAAATCAGTATTATAAAGGATAAGAAAATGGGAATCTCATACGGATGGATAACTGTTTCTATGTACATGATAATGACTTGGCAAATACAAGTATATCCGCTTTCATAATTATTTTTGATGTTCAAGAGGGTAACACAATCTGAGATATACCAAACCTCAGGTGTAAAATTCAACATTAAACAGGGAAATAAATGACATTTTCTGGCTGTCTCTAAACATGATATATTATGCATTATATCCTGTTTACAACGTTAATCACTCGTGTCGGTTAGGTGTGATCGGATAATGTTGAAGTATTTCCTGTTACGTAATTCGCGATTTAGTTTCCTCTAAAACCCGAATTTATACTTATGAAATAACTGTAATTGATTTTGCAGCAATGGTTTTGTTTGTAAGCGTATTCCTTTCAATGTTTAAGTGGTCCCTGGCTTGTGAGAACAAATGTGTATATGTTTGATTTAGATCATTGTGAATACATATATATCATTCATGCAACTTTCAGATTAATTCAAATGTTTAAGAAAAAATATCCGAACGCATGCTCGAAAATACATATCAATACATGTGTATATAACAAATGATAAATTTTAAATACTTCGTAAGCGATAAATTGCATCAGAATATTTCTTCATATCTGGGTCCTAATATAACGTTATATTAGGACCCAGTTTATATATTTAAGAAACCCGAATTTCTTACGATTGTATCAACTTTCAGTTGACGATTTCATGCCATCTTTAACCACCGATGACGGAAAATATACAGATTATGTGAATGCAGTTTACGTTCCGGTATATAAAACAGTCTATGTTATTGTAATATTCTATTCCATTAAGAACAAAAGTCCAACTTGTTAACTTTGTTATAAGATTATTGCATTTAAATCTACTCATTTTGTAATATATTGTGTCAGTAATGGTAATTTCTTAAACCAACCCTACTGATGTTGGATAGGAATAAGAAATAACCCGTGTTTATGTTTTAAGTGCTCCACACAAACTGGAGAATAAATCTTGTTTTGCCTTGTACCAACTAGGTGCTGAACAAGAGGTACGGCGAGACTGTTATCATACTTAATAGTGGTTTGATAATATTGGTTAATTGCAGAGCTATAGAGAGAGGAAAGCGTTTATCATAACGCAAACACCACTCGAAACGACAAGAGAAGACTTCTGGCGGCTTGTTTGGGAACACAATATCCATACTATTATAATGATGAACAACAGTGACGAAATGATGGTCTGTATACTACTTTTTCAGTGTAATATTTCTGTTTTGTTTCATACGATATAGATTACCGTATATAACTACGGACAATAATTTCCATTATCTATTTTCAAGTTACATTTTCTTATCTTAATCTTATCATTTACAAGATGTATTTGTTCAACTTAGTTATCAGATGAACCTATGAATACTTTGAAATAGTGTTTAATAACGACTTAATACATTATAACTATACATTAGAATTTATGAAGTAGTCAGTCTTTCTGAAAATCGTATTAGAAGACGTACACAAAGAAATGAATATAGTAAATTATTTATAATATTGTTTTGGATGTTTATGAAAAATTTAAAGTGTTTGTGTTTTAAACTTACGGCCCGGACAATTAATGCCTTAACTTTGTATGATGGTAGCACAAAGTAGCCAAACTTTTGAAAACAAACCCTGTGAATAGACGTAGGGAATCTAAATCAGTCTCAAGCGTCATTTTTTAAAAATGATAGAATAAAATCGAAGCAAACCGTATACATTATATATGATGACATGAAAATGTGTTCCTTTCGGTATTAAACCCCTTTGATCTGCGCTGCACATGAAAATAAAATTGGGCACATTTTGTTCAATGCCAATGAGTTTTTATTTCGAACTCCTGCTTGTCATATTTCTTTGTAGGACGCAGAAACTTACTGGCCAAAACAAGGAGCGAAAATTACTTTTGGGAACATTGTCATTGTGAATGACGGCATTGAGGTCATAAACATTCATCACGCTATGTCGTTGACAGTTGGGAGAAATGAAAAGGTACATTCCTCGCATAAATGGTGCCAAAACCAAAACCAAAGATTAGACAGTAAAGAGATCTTCTAATAGTTTTCACATTAAACTTTGTTTTTGGCATACTTTTTGAAACAACATGCTTGGTCTTATATCAGTAACTATCGGTGTCTTCATGTATTAGGTAAATAATCAGATATATATAACTGAAATAATCAGATATATACATACTGAAATAATCAGAAATATACATACTGAAATAGTTACATTGCAGACTCGTAACATAAAGCAGTTTCAGTTTGGAGATTGGAAACCAAGTGAAAGCCTTCCCGAGTCGCCCGAAAGTGTACTTTCGTTAATGGAACAAGTTCAAGGATGGCAACAGCAAACACAAAATCACACAATCCTTGTACACTGCATGTAAGTATAACTCATCATTACACCGAATAACAAACAAGAGTTTTAGTGAATAGTATCTCTGTCAGTTTACCGTATTCACTATACGACACCTCAGGTCTCATAAGCGTTTTAAAATTTCAGTCATCATTGTGTTGGGCCTAAATGTCAGACGTGAATGCACTGCAAGGGCATTTCATTTATATGTAGTCGCAAAGTATACAAACGCATATAGTATGGTTGTTTGTACATTTTTTCAGGAATGGTGTAGATAAAAGTGGTCTATTTTGTGTGATATCAGCAGTTATAGAGCGGATGAAAATTGAACAAGATGTTGCCATCTCACATGTTATTGAGCAGATGAGGAACGCGAGGGAACAAATAATTCCCTCTTTAGTAAGTTGATGTAATACACAAATAAATTATCAAGTTAAACAAAATAAATCCTTTATTATTTAAGGACACTTTCACAATATACAAATTGTTAGCGCTCGTACGTTCAAATTGCTATTAACTTTTGATTAAATAAAGAACACGGAAAGCAGACTGTGAAACATAATATTCCCTTAGATTTTCATTTGGCAATATTTCAGGAGCAGTACCAGTTTTGCCATGAAGCTGTACTTGCATTTATGCAACAGTATGAAACCTATTCAAACTTTACCGCCTGATGGCTGATGAACATGCTGTCTTCTTGAGACAAATTCTGAAACAATGAAGATTGTACAGTGTTTTGACTTTGTTTGCATAACTGTTCAAGCTAAGTGAAAAATAAGATAAAAACACTAGAAATGTGAAATTAATGATAAAGAAAATGTCTCAAATAAGAATTTCAAGATATTATTTCATGTCATTGCTTTTCTCCAAGAGTATAATTATTGTATAAATAATCTTATAGACAGGAATAACATGGCCCGTTTAACAAAGAATTTCAAAGTAATTAAAAAGTTTCTGTTTCATTAATTCAGATTTGCTTACCAAAATACTTTTGTATCCGTACTAATAGGACAAAAGCCTCCGATACTATGAGTTTTAATTCACTGAGTTTTGATGTTGTATATGTGCTGCTAAAGATGCTATTCCGAAACGGTTTTGAGCTATTACTTTATTTTAATGAGATGAACAAATGTGAGCAATGATATAAAACCAACAAGAAAAATCTCACAAACTCATATTAATAACATCACGAAAGTAACTGCCTTTAAAATTTGCCCGGAGACATAAAAAGGTTATTATAATGAAATTCATTTACTTACAGTGTATGTAAATGCAAAATATAAATGTTTAAAATAGATGTCTTGTCTTTTACTTTTAAACATGTTAAAAGCATGATTTACTAGCTGAAAGTGAAATGTATTTTCCGTGTTTATACTTGTAGTCAGTAATGTCATGTATAATGCAGAGAAATTACTTTGATAACCTGACAAATAACGCAAAAACGACCCAAGTAGTCAAATGCATGTGCCTGCTGGCAATGTAATTTAAAGTTGAAACTTTCTTTTTTTGTACTGCAAAATACGTGATGAAAAATGCATGTCGTGTGTGTAACTGAAACATCTGTACTGGTATGCTTTGGAGAATTTGGTTCTTATTTTAGAGCTTGGATTTAAATAAAAGTTCCAAATTAACAGAACGGTTATAAGCAAGAAAGACATACACTTATTACAGTTACTCACAAGCATGTTCACCAGGAACTTTTCATTGATAATCTCCAAGCACCATTCATATACATTGTAAAGCGGTTATTATTCCGTATGTCTTCATACTGTGGTATTTACAACTCGCTTTAAACAACTCATTGCATTATAATCAAATGTACAGCTCTGTTATCTATAATACCCGGACAGTATTTTGGAATTGTTATTGGCCATGATATAGGTCTCCTATGAAAACATTTTGACCATGTTTGAACATAATAATGATAATAATAATATAATAATAACACCTTTATTTGACGAAGGTTAATTATTAAGCATACAACATTTGATATCAAACTCAATAATGAATAACTTATTTTTAGCGAAGCCTTCAAAAATTAATTAAAAATTACATTATGCAAGACAGTAGTTAGAAAATGTGAGAAGTGTATCACAGACAGACACATAATTAACACATGTAGATGCAATGCATAATACATTTGTAAATTGGCTCCCATTACCAAAACAATTGAATATGTTATACCATAGTAGGTTAAAGCAGATCAAGCTTCTTCTTCTTCTTTAATAATGGCTAACAGTCAATACTGAACTATTATGGCCATGCGTGCGGATTAGAAAAGTGAGTTACCAGGCCTTCCGAGATACTCAGTGGCGACCGAACCAGCCGATCCGGAGGCTTACGCGTTACCACTGCACCAAGGCGCCTAGAAAAGGCAACATCTCCCACTCGAAAAGTAGTTAATGAATTACTACAGTCTGTCCCATGCAACATTAAATTCCAAACATGCACGGGTGTTCAAGAGAAAATTGTATCTGCATGACTGGAAAGTTAATATATCCAGGCAACTTCTTCACTTTTTGATTAACTCGATATTTTAGTCAAAATTCACATTTTTGTTAACTGTCCATAGACGGTAATGTTTTTGGCGTTATGTCGCTTAATCAAATATGGCGGCGCCCGTAACGTCGCTATCAGGGACGAACTCAAAGGTGGTGACGTCTTTGACATGATGATTACGCGTTTATCAACAAAACTGCACGGGCTATATATGCGTTTCTATCGGGTTGCATCCGGCGTGTTGAATACAGGCATCAAACCGTCTTCAAGATTCTGCAGTGTTTATATATTATATTATGAACAAATGCCTTTTTGTTGTTCCGTAAGGACAATTAATTTAACCATGTACCGTTCAATTCTGACACAGTGAATAAAGAGTCAGTTTAACGATGGTGGCGCATTTCCTTGGTTGCTAACGTATCATTACAACCTCCAGCTTTCCAACTTGGAAAAATTAACGGATCTACAGATAAAAATGTTTCGATCGAGTTACAACTACCAGATATTTTTGTTTAATTTTAATTGCACTGTTACGAAATCAGTCAGAGATTATAATTATTTGAACCGCATTGGAATGTTTTATATAAGGTTTATATAAGGTTTATATAAGCCTAGTATGGACCTATGATGCACACATTTTATAATTTGATAAAATTAACAAAACCAATTACCTACACATTTTTAATCGGGATAGCATGTTGATAGGGAACAAATCTTTAACTTGGGCTCAGGACACAGACACTGTTTACATTGGATGGGAGCTAAACATCTAGGCCTGGTTCTCTGGCCCACCCCTTTTACTGCCAGGCTCATATGCCAATGCATACGTACAAGTAAGAAAATATGGTCTGTTTACATTAAAGCAGTGGCGTCTGCTTCAAAGCCAAGGATATATGCAAATTGCAAGTCTTAAACGGTAATCTCAGCCTGTATTTTGCAAATAGCGTCAACAGAATGAAAGGAAGACACCCTGACAAAATACGGACTGTTTACGTAATAACCAGTGGCATCTGCTTCAAAATCAAGGGATGTTAGCGAAATGAAGTCACAAAGAGTGACCTCGTCAAAAGTGTCGACGGAAAGAAGGAAAGTCACTCTGGCCTCCTAAAATTTTAAGTCGATAAAGGTGACTACACATGATATTTGCAAACATATCAACAGTCTTGAAAAGTCTTAGAATGACCGATAATTTTTGATAATTGCGTCGACAAAATAGGGAGCGGACACTCTGAATATCGGTAAGAGAAGCCTCCCCTAATTTTCGCAAATGGCGTTGACAGAACAAAGGGAAGTAACGCTGGGTTTCCTAAAATTATGTCGTTAAGTGTGACCTTCCCTGATTTTCGCATATGCTGTCAAGAGAACAAAGGGAAGTAACTAGGTTTCTTAAAACTAAGTCCTCAAAAGTGACCGCTCCTGAATTTTGCGAATGGCGTCGGCATAACTAAGAAAAGTAACTCTTGGTTTCCTAAAATAGTCGGTGAAAGTGACCTCTCCTGTTTTTTACAAATGGCGTCTTCAGACCAATGGAAATAACTCTTGGTTTCCTACAATTAAGTCAGTAAAGAGTAACCTCCTCTGGTTTTTGCAAAAGGCGTCGACAGAACAAAGGGAAGTAACGCTGGGTTTCCCTTAAATTAAGTCGGTAAGAATGACATCCCCTGATTTTTACAAATGGCGTCGACAGAACAAAGGAAAGTGTCTATAGGTTCCTTAGATTAAGTTGATAAGTGAGTTTTAATTTTGTACCTACAAAATATTACAATAAGCACAACTTTACTGATTCTTTGTTGAAAGTATGCTGGGTTTTATATCTGTTTATAAGTATCCCTCTACTTCCTGAGGCAATCCGCGGCACTAGAAAACTGGAACTGCTTCTTTGGATAACTATCATGTTCGTCTAAAATCGGTTTTGTGACCTATGAATTGACATAAGTTAAATGATAGGATTTTTAATTTACTGGATTTAATAAATAAAAAAAAAAAAACATTTTACCAAAAAATATAATTGTGTTTTTTTTCCCTCCTCCTTTTTTTTTTTTTTAATAAAATAATATTTTTATTTTAATTTTTTTTTTTTTTTTTTTTTTTTTCCTTTATCATTATTATAATTATTATTATTTGTGAAGTAGTAGTATTGTTATTAACATTATTAGATATATGGTGTGCATTTTTCACTGTACATGCATCAAATACATTTAGCACTTTAAAACGCAGTCCGTTTCGTCAAACCAAAATCACGGACAGCGGACGACAGAACATTAAATAACAGAAAAATATAAAGGTGAACCAATGTTGGACCTACTGAATTAATGAAATTATGTAAATGAATTCAACCAATGGTAAACGAACAATTTGTATCTGCATATTGACGGCCGTATGGGAAGGAAATGCAGAAGAATAAAATGCCTGGCGAAATATAACTAACCGCAATATTTCATGTCTGAATGTTATTCCCCTTTGAAGTATAATATGAAAACTATTTATTCCAGAAGTACTAAGCATAAAAGAAAACATGAATACTGTAGGACTACAGTGACGTAATTCACCACGAGACCAATGTAAAACCATATAATACTAGGTCTATAGCTGCCGGAATATTCAAGTTCTCTGGTCTATTGCCATTTACAGGCTAGAGAAACGATTTCTGACTTATAAGATCGTTATCTAGAGAATAGTAACGGTTAACTAGCAATTGCCTTTTGTAAAATCTTAAAGTGTTCCCGGGCAACGTAATTGATTATGTCAAAATACAACAGGCCACGCTATTGTAACAATATGACCCAATCCCATTGCCAAGGTCGCCTTGTACTTTCGTACAGCCAATTATACAATTATATGACATAACACCCACACTTCCTTTGTAATTAGTCCTAACATTTCACATACAAACTCAAAGTTATATAACTATTCAAAATGACCGATTTACAACTTGATAAAACTAACATTTATCACAAGAATTGCATTGAAAACACTTATTATAAGAAATAAGTTATGCCGAGCAACTTTTCATACATACAGAAATGAAAATATACCTTACAAATATTATTGGTTGATAGTAAAAAAATGTTCATGATATTACGCTATACTGAATGGAATTGAATTTTTTTTAATGGATTCATATATTTTGGTTGCAACTTTTGTAATATGTACCTTTGAAGTAAATGTTTCTGACAATTGCAACATTAAAATTTTGTTGGTAATATCTAAGAATTTAAAACACTACAACATTTTGAAAAAGAAAAGAAAATTCGACAATAACACATTTAATTTATTACAACAACGTTTTTAAGGCGAAAACCTTCAGTTTTTTTTATAATTTTTAAACTAACATTCACATTTTAGTCCTGTTAAAGTGGTTGAAGAGTTTGGTAAAATGTGATACTATGTTAAGGTCCCTCGGTAATTTTACCACACACAAACTTGTTCTTGTTTTAAAATATTGTCAATGTTTATTTTCTCTGCTCTAATTCAAAGTAAATCAAACACTTTTATACATTTCGTGTGACTTATAGATCAGAAGTCAATATTTCTCTTACATGTGTTGCACATGTGTTATTGGCAAAATATTATTAACATATGATTAACATGTGTTATTCACGGTTATGGCTAACATGTGTTTCATAACATCTGTTTGACATATGTTTACTAACATATGTTTGTACCTTACATGTGTTGCACATGTGTTATTGTCAACATATGATTAACATATGATTAACATGTGTTATTCATGTGTTATGGCTAACATGTGTTTCATAACTGTCTGTTTGACATATGTTTACTAACATATGTTTGTACCTTACATGTGTTGCACATGTGTTATTGTCAACATATGATTAACATATGGTTAACATATGTCAAATATATGTTGCACATTTGCCTGTGTATGTAGACACATCTTTATATCATGCAGACAATTTATTACATTATGTACATCCTTTTTTGCGAAACTTTACTGAAAGTTAAGTTAGCTAAGTTAGCATACCTCATTTCAACCACTGCAGACAATTTAACTGTGCTATGTGCGAATAACAACTGTAAACATGCGCTATGGGAAAGTAGTGCAAGACAGACAAGATCAATCTTCTATTTGAATGTCGCATACAATAAGAACATATTATAAAAACATAAATAAAAACAGTACATACAATTTTAAATGATTGCAGAAAGGTCCTTAGCTTACGGGCTCTATTACACAATTTTTTCATGGACTTTGGTTTAGAAATTACTGCGTTGTTAGCTGATTACGGAAGATAATCATATGTATATCACAAAAAAGTACGGATATTTACGGAACGTACGGAGCTCTGTATAAGAGTTTGTAGTTTGATATTCAACTTGCTGAATCAGATGTTATTTTATTCAGTGAGCAAAATCATCACCCACCATTTATCGAGGCTGACCTTAGCAACATCATGTTTGTCTATCTAAACTGTTAGTTCAGTTCATCACTTGTTATCCCGACCACCTCTAACAAGGTAAGCAAGAATCATTTTTAGTTTTCCCTGTTATATGCATTGTACAGTAATGTATTTATATTTCATTTCTGTTTCAGGGTCTTGTCCTCGGTACACAATAAATTTCGATCCACATCGTCTCGCTTGAAGTTGAACAAAGCGCAGATCGAATTATTTTTATTAGTCTCTCAAATAATTTATAATGTTGACCATGTGATTATTTTTCATTTAACGTACGTTTTATAATAAAACAAACTTCCTCTTTCTGTGTCATATATTAAATTACGTCCTCTGCACATTTCGACCCGCGCTTTCACTGATTACAAGGTAAACAAGTTTCCCTGTTATACACATTGCACAGTACTGCATTTATATCTCATTGCTGGTAGTGCTTTGTTTATTTCTGTTTCAAGGTTTTGTCCTTGGTACACAATAATTTTCGATTCACATCATCAGATCATATCGCTTGAAGTTAAACAAAGCGCAGATCGAATTATTTTTATTGGTCTCTCAAACAATTTATGATGTTGACCATGTGATTAATTTTTATTTAAAGTACATCTTATAAACAAACAAACAAACTTCCCTGCCACCGATATCTTTGTTGATCATTCATTCTATGTCGTATATAAAATTTTGTCCACTGCACATTTCGACCCGCGCTTTAGGTAAGGTTCAGCGCAAATCACGAACTTTCAAGGTCAAAAAGTGTTTTAGGAGAGTAAATATATAGCCCCCAGGCCTTCAGCGCTTACAGCGCTTTGATTATACTCTTTCCTTACTCAATAATGTTGTGTGCAATATATATTATATTATGTCAAATATAACTTTGATCATGTACTTCTATCTTTACATTTTGTGCATCTTTTTATTATATTATGTCTTTGATTCCACCCTGGTCTACTCAAACATAGTCCCTATTAAGATATAGTACCATTTCCTCCGTGTTTAAGAGCCACTTTCATGGCAGATTGTTTGATGTTCAGTCGTTAAAACGACCCATTGCATGTGATTTTAATCCATATAGCAGGTTTCTGATGTGGAGTAAAATAATATGCCCAAAAAGACGCATGCTGGTGTAAAAGAATATGCCCAGAAAGACGCATGCTGGTGTTGAGTAAAAGAATATGCCCAGAAAGACGCATGCTGGTGTAGAGTAAAAGAATATGCCCAGAAAGACGCATGCTGGTGTAAGAAAGAATATGCCCAGAAAGACGCATGCTGGTGTAGAGTAAAACAATAATGCCCAGAACGACGAATGCTGACGTAGAGTAAAATAATAAGCCCAGAGAGACGCATGCTGACGTATAGTAAAAGAATATGCCCAGAAAGACGCATGCTGGTGTAGAGTAAAAGAATTTGCCCAGAAAGTCGCATGCTGATGTAGAGTAAAAGAATATGCCCAGAAAGACGCATTAAAACATTACATGTATCATCATGATAATGATACGGCCACTTCACAAATATCCGGTTCACTTTATAATACTGTAATGAGATCTCATTCACGGTCATATTACGGTTTGTTGTCGGAAGTAGGTAAACTGGCAAAATGAATTGGATTTTATTGCTTTTCACATATAGTGCACAATGTGTTGCATTAGCCAAATCAGGAATGTTTGATGACCTTGAAATCTCAGACCTTCATCCATTACGGATACGGCTGGAGGAAGAAAAGGCTCAGCGACTGTTGTTACAGAATGATGTATCTATATTGATGCTGAAAGTAGCTCAGTTAGAAAGACAGCTTTCGGCAGAAAACAAGGGTACACTTAGCTCAGGTACGTGCTAAACTCATCATTTCTTCAGATTTTTAAAGCGAAGTTTCGCCTTTTGACACCAAACTATATTTTGAGAACATGGGTTCACTTCGTTTGCATTTTGCTATAAAGTAAAATCAAAGTATTGATATACAGATGGAGATTAAAGATTTTTTTTTTTACCATGGGAAAGGTAAATAAGAGGGGTCGCTTTTTAAGCAATTTAATAGCCCGCACATTAGAACTGGTGAAGACTGTAATCCATCGTTTTATTTTGAGGTATAATTAATAATATGAGAGACAAAAATGTCATCGTTGAATTACGCAAAACTCAATGATTATTTGCGTCTTTACCATGTGCACGTAGTCTAATAAATACTGAGTCCATGAAACAGATTAACTGAAAAAGTACTTTCAGTAGAATTGTCAAATCTCGGGTGGAGATATGGGTCAGCCTCAAAAGGCTGTCTAGTAGAATTTTGAAGATTTATTAGGTTTCGATTTGAAGGTCTGAGACCCATGTAAACTTCAATTACAAAATATCTACATCATTTAAATTTCAGTTTTGTATGGAAAGGAATAGCTGTCTCCTCAAAGTGCCCTTCAGTTCATGATGTGCATGATCTTAGTTGCTGCATGCAAATGTTAATTCGTGATATAGTTATGGCAATTTGTTCTGTACATACATACACAGTTGTATTAAACATCAGTCAGTTCCATCAGTCAAACTATTAATACAAATTTACGAATGTACATAACAAATTGACTCGACATGACATTTGGACATAACACATTTATATACGTATAGAACAAGCTGACAGAGGTACATCACAAACTGATATTTGCACATATAAACAGATTGACTCGTGTGCAAATCAAATGTATGTATGTACAGAACAAATTGCCATAGCTACATCACGAATTAACATTTGAATATAACAAGTTAAATCATGGACATTATTAACTGAAAAGCACTATCAGGGGACAGCTATATATGGTTGTCAATATTTTTGCTTTCAGTTTGCTCATCCAGAAATAACCAGTCCGTGTCATTTCATGCACGTGTCTCAGCGCAAGCTCACCAGCATTTAAATCTTGGACAGATCATCATTTTTGACCACGTGATTACGAACCATGGAAACGGATACAGTCCTAGCTCCGGAACATTCCGTGCACCGAGAGACGGTACATATTTCTTTTCCATGAACATTATCACCCCACCATCAAAGAATATCCATGCTAGTATCTTTGTTAATGGAGATGTGGCTGTCAAGTTCTACGCCGGAACACCAGACTCGTGGTCTAATTCTGGATCTCAGTCACTGGTCATTGACTTGGTAACAGGAGATGACGTATTCATAAAAGCAGCTGCGGACGGGTACATCCATGGTTATGACTACGACACGTTCAATGGTCACCTAATAAATTAACCAGAAAAGCTGGCTGGTACCTTGCTACAACTACGGCTGCATCAGACTCTGTATTTTGTTAGATGTTCATTGAAGTGTTTCTGTTAAACAGCTAAACATATTCACATACAAAATATATTTAAATATTATACTAGTATTCTTATGATAACACTTTTATTATTGACAGTTGCCAATTCATTTATTATTCACAATACGTATGTAAAGTCGAATTATCATCTGGCTGCCAGTTGTCACTTGCCGATTCGCGAGGTTGAACGAATTAGCATCTGGTTTCCCTTTGCCAGTTGCCAGTTGCCAATTCACTTTTTATTTACAATTGATGACAGACGTCGAATTGGCATCAAGCTGCAGATTCACATAACAGTACAAGACAGCGTGCTCAACTATGCTAAACACTTCAATGCTGAAACCTAAATACTATGTGGATTAGCAATAAAAGTGTTGTATGTTTTTGCGGATTAGCATATTTACAAATAGAACGTATTCTCGTTTTCTAAGGTACTGAGTTGGTCTGAAATGTGCTTATTTACAGTGAACGACAACGGAATAAGTTTCGTTATGAATGCATGGAACTGAAAATAAACTGGCGAAAATGAAATATTCTTTGCGGACAAACCATTGAATTCATGTAATGTGGCATAGCTTTTCGAGAATATTTGTAAAAGAGCGCATTATTTTAAGAAAACTGTTTTCAACCGGGGACAGAGTACTGTTTTCTCCTTTGCCTGCAGCGTTTGTGACATAAATCGGTTGAGAAATGAAAAACTTCGATCACGTTAGATATTCTGTTGCATACTAAGAGGAAACTCGTACGAAAATAAAGCACACAAATGTTGAAGTTAGCTCCCATACACCTATTTCATGTAGTTTTGCCTTCGCCTGACATACATGTAGTTATTGCATATTTGCATGTTGACAAGATATCGTATTTGTATAGATTAATTTGCTATACTTTGAAACTGCAATTTCAACTGAAAAATTCCCGGCAAATTTTGTTACCAAAGTGTATTAGTAACGTTTTTTTTTTAAATTTAAGATATTTTTAATATGCTGTAAGAAAATAATTTGCTTCCTAAACTGTATATTTTTTATCATTCCCATATCTCCACAAATGCCGTTTTGTTTCAGATACAAGTGTAATTATAATTGAACACTCCAAACATTTTTTCTGCTGAAGTTAACTTAATTAATTTTATAAAATTTGAAATAGAATAATCTGCTTTCTTGCAAACCAGATAGGATTATCTGCAGTTCAGGTTTTACAACGCGTTGCAGTTGGCTTTGCCCGCTGGTTATTTTAGCAATCAATAAAATTACAATCTTACGTCACACAAAGGCGAATCTGAAACTATTAATAGAGCATGTAGATATCGGTTAACTCCCCCCCCGTTCTTTCATTGAAAAGGTCAAATAGGGGCGGCATACGATCAGTCTTTATTATATTCTGACGTTACGTTCCGAACGTGGAAAGAAAAATTTAAAGTCGTAACAGAAGCAGTATCGGATAAAGTATATATTTAAGTGCCATTTGGTAAATCGGCGGAGCCAGGTGTACACTAATTGATGAAACTTTCCCAAAACTTTATGAAACAAAACTATGGAAGTTTTATTGCGTACCTCAACGAATAGCCCAACTAATTGCACGCAAGTGCTTTTTGCTACATACGATGGCCGCCCTTCGCAAAGGCAGACTAGATGTAAATCAGTTTGTAAAATGGTTCTGTCTTGCAGTCGAAATATTGAGGCTACTCCACGAGGTAATACATGTGCATAAAAATAAAAATAAAACACATTAACGCGCTTTTTAAAGTAAGCAAGATTAAAATATTACCCAATACTGCAAATAGATCTAAAATGTCTGGGCTAGGTAAAACAGGACTTTCGTACAATATTTATTCGTTTTAATTTTTTGCCCTCGACATTTCGGCTAGCCTGCGGACAACCGGGACCCGGGACAGAAAAGCCGCTTGTCTAAAGCAGAAAATCCTGTGCCGACATGTCGGACCCCTCTGTACTATGGGTTGGACATATACGCAGCGTCCAATAGTCTAATTAATTTGGTGTTTCAGTGAGACCCCTTTCACAGATCTGTTATTTATAACTAGAAGGTGAACAACTTGAAAATATCGCCTATAAAATCGGTTTGCCTTCGAAGTCGAAATGCAGTATCCAACACTCATCTACAGATTTTTATATTGGTTGGAATAAAAAGAATTGAAATACATGTAAATACATATCGTTATTAATCTACTGGTCTGACTGTCATGTTTGCAGTTTCATTTTTATGGCCGGAGTAACTACGCCCCTGTTCATTGATTTGTAATTTTTTCTTAAACTCAACGCCCCGACCGCACGGCTTTTAAAGTAAAAACACTGTTCACAAGGGAAACTTGTCGAGTTCACGCGGCAGTAGAGAGGAAATTTGGGTATGATAATACAACGTCCGTAGAAGTAAAGATTTTGGCGATGCACTGATTATGTCAGTACGTACAGTACGGCAGTAGATACTTAGTATGTCAGCAGACTTCCTTACCTTTTTGTGGCGACGCTCTGTGAAATAAAGAAGTTCCAGTACCGCCGGAGACAAAAATTTTTTCACGCATCGATGTACTCAATTATTGATAATTTCGTCAATTTAATTACTTTCGTTGACATTTTGTTCCACTTTGGCAAACAAAATTGACAAGGCGAGTTGAGAAACAGACTGAAAAACGCTTTTATGAAAAATGCATCACAATATATTTTTCAAGAAACGTCATTATGAATTGTGTGGGATAACATGTTACGCAATGGAATTCCGATGTGTAAAGTTCCGCGAATATAATTTACATGTAAACTAATCATAAACTTACGGTCTACACTTATAAATGCAATGATACCGTAGCTGAAGGAGATCTCTTTTAAAAGAGTATATATTAATCAACATTTTAAATAAAACGAAGATCTATATAATTTATCTCGCAGTCACTACAAAATACGCGAAGAAACCTATATTTAACATTATTAAATACTGTTTGTCACTTGCATTAAAATTATCATGCGGGTTTTTGGGCGGAGCAAATTGACGACGTGAGAAAGAAGCTGGACGCTCGCACCTAAATGTCCTTGAATGGGGAGGAGTTAACCTATAAACTAGCTCTAATAATAGTTTCAAAATTGCGCTATGAGTGACGTAAGATTATAACTGTATCGATTGCCAAGATAGCGATCGGGCAAACCCAACTGCAACGCGTTGTAGCAGCGCTGGAAAATCTCATATTTGATATCATAACGCACTATTTCGATAAGTTTGCATTTAAAATTCTATTTCAAAGTGCAAGACGGTATGCAAGAAAAAGTTTCTATCATGAGACATATGGTTTAGATGGAAATATCCGTCACCTCGGGTAACTTTTTTGCGGGAGCCTCGTTCCCGCTAAAACAGTTACCCTCGGTGACGGATATTTCGATGACCCTCATGACAGAAACTATTATTATCCCAAAGGAATGTTATTTTCCTAAAATTCGTGAATATGTGATATACTGACACTGTTTCTCTCTCTCTCCGATTTCAGATCAGATAAATAAATAAGTTTAATTAGTGTTCTAGCTTTACAATTTTATTAGTTAATGTTGTTGCAGGAGTTTACTAAACTTTTGTCATTTTTACAGGTGGGCAGCCAGCTTACCTAACCATCGTTCCTGGGAACTCCTATCCTCCGTAAGAATCTGCCAATTTTCTCATACAAAAAGACACGGTCTGTAGCAGGGCTCGAACCCGTGAGCCTCCATCTATGAGAGGTTACAGTTATTTCAAGTCCGCGAATCTTACAACTGGACCACAGAAACACACTTACGAGTAGGTGGTTAGCCCCGCAGCCCTGTTTATCCCCACAGCCCCGAGAAGTAAGCCCGCAGCACCTAGTTACCCCGCATCCCCGTGAAGTTAGCCCCGCAGCACCTAGTTACCCCGCCCCCGTGAAGTTAGCCCCGCAGCACCTAGTTACCCCGTAGCCCCGTGAAGTTAGCCCCGTGGCACCTAGTTACACCGCAGCCCCGTGAAGTTAGCCCCGTGGCACCTAGTTACCCCGCAGCCCCGTGAAGTTAGCCCCGTACCACCTAGTTACCCCGTAGCCCCGTGAAGTTAGCCCCGTAGCACCTACTTACCATGCAGCCCCGTGAAGTTAGCCCCGAAGCACCTAGGTACCCCGCAGCCCCGTCAAGTTAGCCCTGTAGCACCTAGATACCCCGCAGTCCCGTCAAGTTAGCCCTGTAGCACCTAGATACCCCGCCTCCCCGTCAGGTTAGCCGCGTAGCACCTAGTTATCCCGCAGCCCCGCCAAGTTAGCCCCATGGCACCTAGATAGCCCCGCCATGTTAGCCATATGCCACCATGTCTTAACACGCCTCGTGGCATATGGTTTCCCCGAAGCACCGCTTGAATTAACCTATGCATACATCATCACAGGACAACGCAGTGGTGTCGTTGGGTTAAGATGTCTGCCGCGTATGCCGGAAGTTGCGGGTAAGAACCCCACTGGGTCACGACCGTACCTTCTCATGTGTCACCAGTCATGTGCCCTCTAGTATCAATGCAACCCTGGTGACATCGTTAATATAGGTATCATCCCCGCTTCACATACTCTGCCCCGTATCCCCTGCTCTCAATACAGTTCTACTTATAGTGCTCCCAATCTTTGATAACACCCTCATTCACATGAACTCAGCCCTCAGCCCTGTGCCCTAAGCACTGAAAACACCGTTTGTAGAAGTAAAATTCCCGCCTGAAGGAGTTAGCTTCGTGTCCCCTGCTGTCAATACACTTCTTGTTACAGTCATTTCTAGTTTTCAGACCACCTCTATGTGTCACCGCATTCACATAAACTCAGCCCCGTGTCCTGTAGTATCATTGCAACCCTGGTAAAACCGTTTTAATTAGTATCATTCCCGCCTCACTAACTCAGCTATCCTGCTATCAATACAGCACTTCTTACACTACTCTCTAACTTTCATACCACCCTTTTGTGTCCCTGCGTTCACATAAACTCAGACTCGTGTCCTGTAGTATCATTGCAGAACTTATAACCCGTATCTTTACGCATCAGCCCCGTGATGTTAGCCCCGCAGCACCTAGTTACCCCGTATCTTCGTGAAGTTAGCCCCAAAACACCTAGTTATCCAGCCCCCATGAAGCTTGCCCCGTAGCACCTAAATACCCCACAGCTCTGTCAAGTTAGCCCCGTAGCATATAGATACCCCGCAGCCCCGTGAAGTTAGCCATGTAGCACCTAAATACCCCGCATCCCTGTCAAGTTAGCCACGTAGCACATAGATACCCCGCATCCCCGTCAAGTTAGCCCAGTAGCACCTAGATACCCCGCATCCCCGTCAAATTAGCCGCGTAGCACCTAGTTATACCGCAACCCCTCTTAGTGAGCCCCCTGGCACCTAGTTACCACGTAGCCCCGCCATGTTAGCCCTATGCCGACAGCATAAACAACAAGACTTGGTACCCATCACTCCTGTGACGTTTCATTCAATTCTGATCAGGGGCTTTGGAAATGAAGCGCGCATATAGTACACTGTATTGAAAACAGAAAAAAAACATTAACTCTGTGAAAAATAATCCGAACGAATCTGCCGAGAGCATGCACAACTAGTCTTGGTACCAACCACTTCTGTGAAGTTTGCACAAGACTTTGTCTATAGACAGACGGACAGAAAATATTAAAGTTTACCCACATTACAACTTTGTTGTTGCGTGGGCTTAATAATTTATCATCGCCATATATGGAACGTCAATGCTGCTTTATCATGTATATTTTGTTTCCATTAAGTGCATATCTTTATTATACATGGCACGTATTTTTGTATATGCCAGTAGGTATTTCATTATATGTGGTGTATATTTCATAAAAATAACCATCGCATATAAGGAAATATGTACTACATATAACCACAAATGACGTAGTAATGGGGTGAAATGTGAGTTCATATTGAAAGCCAAAAGCGACAATGAGTTTTCTCATAGCAAGGCTCATCAAAAACCAATATCACTGTGCAAAAATGTGATGTAATTAAGATAATTCCATACATTGACAGGTAAAGATTGTTTATCCTTTAAATGATTGATAAGTCAAGTCTAAATCTAATATTTTTATCTTTATTTTCAGTTGGTTACACATGCACGCCTGTTTATGCTGTATAAACCTGCGCAGCAAAAACCAGGTACGTGGAATTATGCAATTGAAAAGTCAGGTTTTCGGTGTTTAGAACATTCACCTTTTGAATGAGATCAGAGACGTGTTTTACTACAGACGCATACCCAATGGGAGCGTTTGCTTTTTTCCGGTCTCTTACTGGTACGCGAGAAAATACGAGATTTCCAGCGTTACTGTAGTAAAATATGTGTCTGCAGAACATAATAGAACCTGTTTGATACCATGGCAAGTTCCTGCAAGTCTGCTTTCACAATGGCAATAATGACTGACAAATATTTGTTTCGTCAATTTTAGCACGTTGGTTTTCGCAATCCGAGTCAACCTTTTTACTTTAACTTCCGTGATCTGTCTGTTTAAAAAAAATTATGACCTTTTAACATAGGCTTAACGCGCAGCTACACGCCTGTATTTAAATGTTTCATTAATGTTCATCGTCTGCTTTGTTGTCATAGGCATTGCCGAGGCTAACAGGGACATACGTTGTGCTGCAGGAGGAGTATCATAACGTTAACATTTACTAGGTCGTTCAAACATAGGTCAAACCACATTTACAGTGCTTTAGATGCAATTAAAATATCATTGTTCCAGTACGCCTGCATGTATAAATAACAAACACGGTTAATTTATGAAATCAGCTTACAAGTATTTATGTGTTTAAACAAGGTCCTATTACAGGGTCCGTATATTACAGGCTTACGAAACTCTACTATATAATGATGATTTTGTCCAATGCTCAACCGGCTAGATCGAGCGGAAGCGTGATCACGAGTAAAATATGGCACCCTACTGATACTAATGCCGTTACTGTAAAAGCATTTTTTGTTCGATTTTGATACGATTTTCACGTAATTGTCGGCAATAAAATTTTGTTTCTAGCAATATAAATATCAGATCTTAAAATATAAGGACCACTTTGAAAAAACGAGTTAAACACAAACTGGCGCGATTAAACCGGCTATGTAATATACGGACCCTGGTTCAAATTCTGAAATTCATTTGCGCTTTATGATGATTTGTGTCTGTCACTGTCTAGAGTAAAGTGATGATTGTCAAGAATAAAATGATGTACTGCTTGGTCCGAATTTACAATTTGGACTATACGTAGCTCCAAAAAAAGATGTTCACGTTATATAGCCACTGTGTTAGTTAAATTATAAAAGAGAATCACAAATATGTCAACCGTTATACATACATTTCTTCAAGTATTAAAGGTGAACGCCTTACCATCAAAATGGTACTAAGTTAAATCTTAAGTATTCTAAATAACATACCCGTAAAACATCTATATTTTCAATTTAGAGAGTAATTATAGTGCAAATCATAAAACTTCAAACGTCTGATGTATTTTAAAATTTCAATAAAATTTACTCTTTTATCTTTTCCCCATGGCGCGAATGTCTGCTGGATATATCATTGAAACTGTCAAAACAAATTTTTTTATATGTACAACGTGATATTTCACATATGAGCTAATCCATGTACAACATTTTCACTCGCCATCGCATCCTTGTGACCGAGTATATTATATTCATCTCTTGTATTACTTCCGGTCTCTTTGGTGTCCATGTCTTCCTTCAGAGGTTTTTGCAGTCTGCTTGAGACATAGAACGTTACAGCACTAAATATTTTCACGGCGACCCACCAAGTAAACAAACGCCAGCTCATTTCGAATCTGTCATAGAACCAGCACGAGCCTCTACTACCACACATATCTTGCCACAGTGCGCATGCGCTGTCAATAACACTTCCGGTTAATACAGGTCCTGGAATAGTTCCTAAAAGCAATTTTATTATAAATTCTGTAATGACACGCGTTCTGTAAGTATATATACAAACCTTATGGCGACATTTTAATGGATAATAAATTCTCAGATGAACACGTTAGATTAAATGACTATCAATATGGCAAAATTACTTCATATAACATACAAACTTTTTCAATTGACTCCTCAACATTTTCACTGTGAAGAAACTGTTCATGAATTGTTGTTTCAAGCGTGTCTATGTTTTTATTTATTAAAATAACATGTTAAGACTGTTGTAACGAGTAGTGTCTTAATTCATTTTGAATTCATCGTCTACAAAGGAAAACATACAGTAGTATAATTATAAGTACTGATAGTACTGTACCTACGTTAAGAGTTATGAGTCAAGAAGAATACATCGTCATATATAATACACACGAGTAAGACTTACCCAGAAGTCGTAAACAAACCCACTGTAGACCAAGGCCAAGTGCTCTAAGGTCATCTGGGACACATCTGTAAAAGAGAAAATACATCATCTACAAGTTGTTGTAACTGGGTGTAGGTCAAGATTTCAAAAAGTGAGCCGTGTATATAACACAGCATTTGCACCTTTTGTTATCCCCCGTCGAGGGCTTTCCGTTGTCCGGCCGTCTTTCCGTTTGTCCGTCCGTACATACCGTGTAGACATGCTTGCGTTCACATCGCCATTAGGGGTAAATTGTATTGTGGGATTAAAACAGACTTACGGGCCATTTATCCAAGAAACGGTAAATTTCATTGTACACAAAGTTTATAGTCCCGGCCAACCCACGGAAGTCACGGGACCGCCGTTATCGAAAACCAGATTCAGACTCTGAGTAAGATCTAGACCTACAGTGAACCTGAGGTATAGGTACATTTAAGACTTTTCTGTAATGGATTATTACCGCAGTATGACCATGGACGCCGGTGTCACCGTTGTGAATGTCATCAACATGGCAATAAATAGAAGCAAAATGAAAAGGTACATGACTTCACACGATGTTGTACATTTCCCTGACTGCGCAGTTCCAGTGACGTCAGAAGCACTTAACTGCTGTATACTCCCTGACACGCAAGTGCAATTGCTATAAATCTGAAATAAAGGAATAAAACAGCTATCAAGGGAAGCGGTGGTGTAGAGGTTTAGGTGTCTGCCTCTCATTCCGGAGGTTGCGGGTTCGAGCCCAAACAAGGTCACGACCGTACCTCCTCATATGACACCAGTACTGGTTTTTCCAGGGAGCGGACTCGATAAGCTGAAAGCTTTCTTCACAATCGAACTAAAATAAATTAGTATAAACTAAAAGCTATCATACTGATGCAACAGCCAAGGCGTATAATAATTATCACTGACGGTCATTTCAACCGTTTGACCAATGTTGGTAGAGCAACAATCCTGTGAAGTTTGGTCGAATCCAGTTAAGGAAGTGACATTTTAGATCTGGGGCCATTTTGTGCAGCAGAGTAAAGCTGTTTGAGTACTTGTGATAGAGGGACATCAAAAGAACAGTCCTGTTCAGTTCGGTTGAAATTAACCATGTGGTTAAGGAAAAGAAGTTTTTTGATATTTTTCTACTTTTAGATCTGCGAGGACGATAAAAATCAATCCTGTTAAATTTTGCTAATATTGGCACTATGGTTCAAGAATGCAAGGTATTTCTATTTTTACAGCTTTGACGGCCGTTTTGTGCTGCTGAGCAAATCCGTTAAAGCAAGTTTATTCAAAAGGGCTATATCGAAATTTGTACTTGGGACAATCCTGTCTGGTTGAAATAGACCAAGTGGTAATGGAAGATATGATGTTTATATGTTTTTCTATTTTTAGCTCTAGTGCCATATTGTGCTCCGGAGCGAATCTATTTGAGCAAGTTTAATAGAAAACTACCAAAAATCAAAACTGAGAAGTCTGGTTGAAATTGATCGGGTGTTAAAGAAGAAATGTTGTTCAAAGGTTTCTCTATTTATTAGGTCTGGTGGCCATTTAGTACAGCGGAGCAATTTTGGTAGAGGGCATCCAGATTCTTGTCGTTTGGCTGAAAATGTCTGGTAAGGAGCGTTTGTCTTAACGGCTTTTTTCCTTCTTGCTCTGGTGACTTTTGTGTCCAGTGTAGAGGAACCGTTTGGGCAAGTTTGGGTATCAAAGAGGGGTATCAAAGGAACAGTCCTGTGGAGTTTGGTTAAAATTGATCAAGTGGTAGAAGGAGATGTCAGGACCACACGTTGCATGAATTATTTTAAAGGTCCATTACTTACACCAAATCAAATTTTCTTTTAAATCCGGAATTGTAACAGGGAAATACAGTTTAAAACTGACTTCTAAAACTTTGCAATAGCCGTGGAGAATTTCACTGTTTGAAATACTGCTGCAGAAAAACAAGTGAATGTTTGTGTATTTCCTGAAATTGTCTTGGTTGGTTTTTTTGTCCTACTTTCGCTTTATTGAATGTTGTAAACAATCAGAGATATACTTTGCACATCATTGGAAGTAAAGTTCTTCAATTGTAATTCAAAATAGGCATGTTTATTTATGTACAACCTATTTACAGCCTCTCTCTGGGAGACGTCTGGAAAATTACAAAGATATTTGAAAACTAGAAAACCTACTTTCGTTTTTGAAAAAACAAAATATAATTTATCAATTCTTTTGTTAAACTCAAATTTTCAACACAATATGGTCACATTCGATGCAGTATGTCATATTTTTCCTTCTGAGAAGACGCCCGTTACAGTTTAAAAGAAAATTCAATTTGGCGTTAGCGATGGACCTTTAAATACCCTACATTATTTCAAATTAATTAGTATAGTAGGCGCTCAGCAATTTAATGTGGTCTTAACATTTTCCGATGTACGATAGAGGTTCGAATCCTGGCTTCTGCCTTGTAATGTATTGATTAAACTGTATGGGGCAAATTGTGCATAGCAACATACCTTAGTAAGGTGTTTAGGGTCTATAATGTAATCATAGCTGCACCCTGCATGACAAGGGGTGAAATAAAGTACGCTGTCACTGCCGCACACTGGTTCGAACTTCTGGGTATCGCACATGCAGCCGGCGTTACAAGCAGCGTCCAGACTTGCTGACTTGATGGCTTTGCTGTGGAATAGATTATTGTATGAATAAATGTAATCTTTAAATCTTTAATTCAAAAATATGAGCCACATTGCATGAAATCATTGCCTGGTGAGTTCCACTGAGAATGGAGAACTTGTGTTACTATTACACCGGTTGAACACTAGTACAGGGGTCGTATATAATAAGCATCCTGACTAGTATTAAGCAGTTTAATTTCCACAGATCAAATTGATTATGTTCTTCTACGATGAGTTTAACATTCAGAGAGCTGACACCAAGTATCTTTGACATTATATATTTTAACCACTCACGGTAATTTGTTCAAATCAGTACAAAACCTGTTCTTCTATATTGACCAAACAAGTTTTGGTGCAGGATCTATCGGGTTGAAATAGATTATAAACCGCTAAAATTTACAAGAAGTGAAAGTGGCAATGTAAGTTTGAAATGCTTTAATTGATTTACTTTGTTCCGTAGTCCGTCGTGATGCCTGCAAACTATCTCTGGACATCCAATGAAGAAACCTCCGCCGATGACAATAGCAAACAGAGACATCAGAACACAAAGCCGTACCATGCCAACTACACCGAACCTGAAACGCTTTATCAGTACACCTCCAAGAACCATGCCACCTGCACCGCCAAGAAGAGTTACGGCCCCTAAAATTTTTAGGCAATATAGAAATAATGAAAAGTCAATTCTGTTACACTGACATTCACTCTTTAGTAGATTAAGTGCTAAAAATAGAAGATCCACAGACAACATTATATTTCCTTCCCTTTCTTACTATGTTTTTATAGTCTGATTGTGACAGAATATAAAGCTGCTGCAGTTTCACTGCGGATTCATATTTATCTGTCTCATCAATTGTAACTAAATTACCTAAAGAGCCTGATTAAACTAGCAGGCTCCCGTTCTTTGTACAAATACCCGGCTAGTCTAACTACATTTGTATTATTTATACATGTATATTATACATGAATGTACACGGTTTATTCAAATCACAAAATTATATCAAAGATCTACATGTATATACCCATGATGAAGCCGGAGTCGGACGGGAGAATATCAAATTTTTCTTCCAAAATTTTCGGTGCAAAAGCAGCAAGTCCTCCTATGATGAGGGTCTCTGCACATGCGCCAAGAACAACAAAAGTATACGTTGGTATCGTGACCTTAGAAGAACACAAAGTATAACAGCAGACGATAATGTTTGTAAGGAATGCTGCTGGCGATTGTGAAAACAACAGTATAAAAAAAATGTTCCAATATAATTATGTTTTACAAATCCTTTATATCAATAATAATAGAAGGTTTAATGGCAAGAAACAATCAAACAACGTGATGATTAATCAATATTTCAGCATTTCTACATTGATGTACATCTAGCAATGCAGTGCTCAGATATGAATTAAATGCATTATGGGAAAAGACAAAGCAAATACCAGTCTGAAGATAGATTTTGGAAAGTCTAAGATTTTCTCTGTGATTGTTTTCTCGTCCTTATTTGTTCCGTTGACAGAATCTGCTTCCCGTGTTGCTCGTATTTCAGCGGTCCCTATGCACAAAACCAAATAATACCAATAAAAGCTACATGAAAGTGCTCTGAATCAGCAAAGATTTCTTTATCTTAAGTAAGCAAAATGGTCGAATTTTGGTTAGCCGCTGTAAAGGACTGCTAGACAGAAAGATAATATTTTCAGTCCACGACGCATTCCTACACATGTCTCTGTATCTTTATGCCTTCTGTACTAATGAAACTAGGCTTTCAGTCATCAACTGGAACATTTTCGCAAACGTTGAAGCTACATGCCATTCAGTAGAACGGAGTGATAAATTCATTAAAAACTCAATTTAAGTTAATCATGTGCAGGGCAGTTGCCAAAATAAACCGTAATGTAACATAAAGTATTAACATATAATAACGTTATTAAAGCATGAAAGTAGAGTGTCACTTGTCCAAACCTGGAAGATTCCGAGGATATCCTCCTAAAGGTACCGCTAAAGTGAAGAAAAATACCGCTGTGATAATGAATCCAACCCACCAAGCTCCTACCCAACGAGGATCTGCAGGGGTCAAATCTACACTGAAATACATGTAAAACTAAGGTAGCATATAACCTTTTAAGGGTTCGCGAATTATTTCGTGCTGCACTGCAGGTAAGACTGTCACATTTACAAGTTCGATTTGATTCACGACACGCAAAAGCATTTGGGTTGTAACTATTAAACTAGATGGGCCTTCAGTAGAACACTTGTGTCGCCCTCTTACACTTTGTAAAATAGCTAATGATTGCGTGACAAAATCTAAATACAAAAAAGGCATAACTCTGTCAAATATGACCTTGACCTACAAAATTTGCCGGCATCACGACCCTTTTGTCATAAGCAATACAATTTCAAAGTTTGATGAAAACTATCTTAAGAAATGGCAAAGTTATAGTCAACGTTAAGTTTTCGTGACAGACGGACTGACGGACCGAGAGACAAAGCGCTTTTTCCGAAAGGGCGACACAAAAAGTGATTCAAACATCGTATAAACTGACCTTGGCTACGTGTCAAGTTTGAAGGCAACGCAGACCAATAATGTTTGACATAGTATCGGTGTGGTGTTCCTAAGAAATTGATACTAACAAATTTATGAAATTGCCAGTGAGGTATAAAAAATGACATTCAAAACAATCTGTAATGATTGGCTTTCAGTTTTAACAAATGACATATTTTAATTTTACGAGCTAATTCATATCCGTAGATAATACAAACAAGCGAACAGTGATTTATTCCTAAATGCTCAGCTAGCAGAAATTAAGCTTAGAGGAAATAACTGCAAGTACTAAGGAAAACACCTTACTTAATGTTGTTGAACTGTAGAAAAATACTCTCATCCAATGAATACTTACTTGTTAACGGTGTTGAAGTCGACATATAGTGTAAGGAATTGTCCGCCACCAATATACCCGCCTCCTACACCGAGTGCCGTGATGGCGTATATTATACCTACATGTACATTTATCATATAAATACGTAGGGTACACTTGCAGACAGAAAAATTGTATACAGCATACTACATTTAACTTACAAGTATTTAGATAATAGTATAACTATTTTTTACTCTCTGGCCATTAATATATATACTTTACTGAGATACTTTTTCCAGAAGTAAGTATTGATGACGTAGCGCGTTGATGACAGACACAAGTGCCGCCAGATATGAAACAGAATTATAACATTGAATTAACTGAACTTTCAGAATCGGCAAATTACCGAATACTTAAATCTTGAAAAGAACCAGAAAAGCTTCAACAATGGGATGCTCTAAAAGATAATCCAAAACTCACTCCAATGACGAGTTACACATGCAGTGATAGAAGAGCAGGTACCCAGTTCAGCGTCATCGTAAACCAATCAAGCCATAAAGCACGTGTTAATGTGTTCCTTCGTATAACACTAGAGCATGACACAATTCTTCATAGAAAACGAACCAGAGCTTCTACAGTTTCAACATAATAAATCAACTTGAGTAAAATAAAGTTATAAATTTAATATCTATAACTTGCTACCAAACGTCAATAGGTGATTCGCTTAGAAAACATTCAAGATATATAGGCGTAAAAACAAACCTAGATATATTGCTGTAGACTCTGTGTTTGCGTTGTCATCTATATAAGCCGTGCCCAGTGTAAACATGGGTGTGAACCCTACACCGTGTATAGCCTGACCAAGCATAAATACATACAGGTAGGAGAACGAAGATGAGTCCTGCAAGCACGTGCTTACACGTGAAGGGTCACACACATAGCTTATGTTCGTTGTTTCCCCTGAAAAAGGAGGACAAAACAAAACAGCTTTTATTTTTAAATGTTAAAGGTTCAAATAAAAGTATGCCTACTTTCGAAACATTGCCTGTTGCTCAAACGCATACTAGCAATACGAGGTTCGGAGCCGACCGCCCCATTTCCTTTAACATTTCATTTCTTGTAAAGCTTTCCGTTAAACGCAAAGGTAAATGTTAAATATTGATCATGCGACACGAACTAAGGCTACCGCATGTTACATGTAAATATAGTTAAACTAGTTTTTACTGATTCTATAGTCACCGACCCGCCAGGTTCAATGCTCCATTAGTATTCCTGAAGTTTAGGTTTATGTACAAATCATGTCTCTATAGAAATTACTGGATTGAAAATCCTGCTCCTCCAGTAGATCAGTAGAACATATCGAGCTTTTGTACGGATACTCCAAGCAAAATGACTGGTTTCATTTGTTTGTCTTTATGACAATTTACCATGACGTATTATGTCATACATGAACTACGTAACACACTGGTTTGCGGTAGTAATTGCATTTGATGTATAGACACATGTTTCTTACCAACAGCTCTGTAGTCGTACTGGTCTGCTATGAAATGAGGAAGAGAAAATATCACTGAACCAAGGCCCATTATGGCACAACCAACTGCGATCCATTTCGTCCGATGACCTTTGCTTCCTACATAACTCACGAAGAGAACAAGCATGATTGCACCTGTAAATACATAAAAAGCTCTCACATGATGAAAACACACAAGGTATGTTTTGAAGGGATTAGTGAAATACATTGTATAGTTAAACTGCTAATTAAAGACCACACATGTGGCATTGAAAACATCTTCTCCATTCAGACAGTGTGTGCTATCAGATTGAAATTAATAGAAGAAATGTAAAAGTAAGTAGGCTAAAACAGACTATCCTTCACAGAATGCATTTCCTAACTAAAGCATTTCAACAAGTAATTTTGGTATACATGTCAAATTCATATTAAGGCAGGCGCTTCTGGAAACTTATTTCTTGGTATTGTGCTTAGTTTTGCGTTAAGAAATTATTCTGGTATTTTGTTAACTCGCACTTTGAAAGGGACACGCATTGAAAGAAAAACTTGGACTGATATACATGCATATGCATTGTGCTCCATGACAAAAGTGTAACTGTATAGACCTAATACCAATTGACCCTTAATTGGTCTTCTTGGATCTTCGATGTTTTTTTTCTCAAAGTTACTGCAAAAAAAGCTAAACCTATATCTGTGGCGCTGACAATTAATCCCGACTGTGAGCTTGGTAGGTTGAATCTAGTCTCCAATGTCGTTAGCACAATATTGGCGATTCCGTTCACGGCCGCTCCCTCAATAAAACCAAAAAGACACAACCAGACGACAAACCAGCGAATGGTATTTATGTTTTGCAGACATCTAAAATTTACAGAAGCATATCAAAATAAATATTGTATACAGATGACCAGCATATACAAAAACGAGAATGTTGTAATTCTTGATAGGGAACGTGTCAATAAAATGGATGTGTGGAGTTGTTTAGTTTGTTGTTTTTTTGTTATTGTTTTTTTTTTGACGTCTCGGCATCCGGTATAACTGCAAACTTATCCAAACATCTGAAACACGTGGTTCTACTTGGTGAACTCTTCACTTTTGTAACTATTTGGACTTTCTATAGCTTTCTTTAAAAGGCTAACCTTGTTGCATTATGTATGTTACGGATCTCTCTCGATAACGGTCGAGTTAGCCCGCTAGCTATATGCCATCCAATAAAGTGTAAATATTAGCTTTCACACAATTTCACACAAGACACGCTTATACTAAGTGTAGGAATTAATGAATTACCTAGGAACGAGCGGCCCCCATCCAAATTGATATTCTTCCTCTTCTTCGTGATTTACCTAAAACATTTTATAAGTTTCAGCAAAGGTCTGAAGAGAGTCCTTTTTAGAAACTCTAATGTTATTTGTTTTAGAAGGGAAAAAATAGGTACAAATCTAGAAAACAGAAATAAAAGCTTCAACCCGGTAATGGTTACGCTTTTGAGAAAATATATTTAGTACTTTAGTAATGATACAGTACGGCATTAAATATAAAAAAAGGCATTTTATCCAAAACTGAAAAAAAACTATACTTACCTTGTCACCATCGTTCATTTTCTCCATTTTGTCTGCGTTAAAATGGGAATGTTCCGCCATGGTATGTACCTTTGGAATACAAATGTATTATAGCCTCTACAGAATTATGTCATCATTTCATAGATTTACAGCATACCAAAACTTATTTCAAAAGTAAGACAAAAAAATCTTTGAACACGCAGAAATCGTGTAGTATTGTGAGTGATTTGGTTTTATGATTCGGACTTTGCGGTAATGGTCACTATGTTCATATAATAATAATTTTATAGCTTAACATCAATAAATTTTAGTGTGCTTATTAAGCAGCCTACACGTTTTATTGAAATTTGTTTACAATTTTGTCAAAATATTTCTGTCTTGATACATCAACAACCACAGTTTTACTTTTACTCTGAGCATGTTTTGAAATAGATGTGTCCATCATTAAAGTTCTAGGATCACATATAGTAAAATTAATTTACTGATAGGATAATGATAGAACTATGTTGTATTCACTCTTAAACAATGTTGACATATGCCTTTTTATGTATTCAAGTCGTTTCTTTAAGAAATGCAGTTGCCAGGAAGCCTTTCCCTTTTTTGCAATACCATTGGCAAAAATACTGCGCTATATTTCTAACATGTAATTATCAATTTAAAAGCAAAGTTAGGAATTTATAAAATGAACATTCCCCCACTCCCCCTCCCCCCTCTTTATATCATTAATCAATAAACTGGCATACTTAACAAAGTAATATCATTGTACATGTATATGAATTTGTCATAGTCTAAATGCATACTTTATAACTAACTTGTACCGGAATCTATAAAAAATGTATGTTGATTGTTCTTGTTACAACCCCATGCTGTATTTCAAAATACCTGGGTGAATAAAAGAAATGTTCTGTTCTGTTCTGTTCAGGAATGTGTTTGATACAAATAAAGGCCGTTACCACCGGCGCAAGACATCTTTCTGGGTAAAATAAGAGCTACTTGGGATCGTGCTACTGGGACTTTGAATTTAGACAATTTGCAATTAGTTTCATTGAAAATTACTGACTGAATAGACATCTTTATTGGTCATGATTGATAAGTGTACATAGATGTTCAGGCTGACCATGACCTTCACGGGTCGAAAAAAGAATCGCTTGCCACTAGCAGGCTAGTAATTAGTTAAAGCCTCGGGACCACAATTACATTTTAACCAAGGCAGATGTCTTACCGGCGAAAATGACTTTTTTTTCCTAAAAACAATGCAAATGGTATTGCAAAAAATAAGATAGGCTTTCTGGCATCTCTTTTTAATGAAGAAATGACTTATATACCAAAGAAATGCTAACATTGACTGTTTTAGAGTGAATAGAACATGGTTCTATCATTATCCTATCAGTATATTTATTTTACAATATCAGTAAATTCAAAGTGATCCTGGGACTTCAAATAACTATATTTACTAACAGATTCATTGATTTTTCAAATTTTCTTCAAAATTTGTAATTTAATGAATATTTCATCTCTTATATATATAAAATGAATGAGCTGTTTAGAAATAAGCCTATGATAGTGTTTATCTGAACAAATTGTTTGAAAATACGTATATATAATTATCTTTTGTAATGCATATACATTCGGTAAAAATGTCTCGCGACAAGGCGTATAATTCTGAATATCTTTAGAAAGGTTGTATGTATTTTATGTATCAAATGAAAGAACGATGTTAAATCTGCCTCCTGATATCACTGTTGTGGGATTTTCGACTGAAAGATTGGTTGATTTAAGGATTTTAGGTTATAATTGACGCAGCGGTCGAGACTCAAAATTCAGAAAAATGGCGGTTTCTTTTCTTTTTTTTTTCAAAATGAATCCTTTTATTCAGGTGAAAACCCCACAATAGTGATATCAGGAGGCAGGTTGAACATTATCATTTCATTTGATATTGAAATATATGATATACATTCAGCCGTTCTAGTGATATTCAGTATTATACGCATTGTCGCAACACTTTTATTACCGAGTATACAATAAAAATGGTTATGAAAACTGATAGGATGACTGTTACTCTTTTTTATTTAACAGATTGTTGTTGTTGTTCTTTCAAATACTCGAACTACTTTCAAATACCCGGAGCTATTTGTCATGTTCAAGTTATGATTTTCGCACAGAAAGTATTAATAATAAAATCTTAGTTTCTAAGAATCCACATCAAAGAAAATGAATTAACGTTTGTTTTGTTTTAGAAACTCAAGTTATGCAATTTGCTGAAACAACACGATACAAGTTTTAGATATTACAGGGAAAAGGTGTATGTAAAGCGATTCATTCACTAAACCTCGACCCGAGTTTTTAATGGATTTCGGCCCAGATGTAAAGGTAATATATAAAAGCACTTAACAGAAAGATGTTTAAAAAATTAAATGTATTATTTACTTACAACCTCCGGATAAATCTTGTTGTTTGACATATTTCCAGAAACTTTCGATTTTAAGTGAAATATAGAGCAGGGTATTAGATCATGTTAAAATTAATGAAATGATCATTTCAATAGTACATTTAATGTGCTATATTAATAAATAAATCAATTGCATGTTATAAATGAATTTAGTACTGTATTTATAAGTGTTCCATCACCTCATAATTTGTTTGAATTTGATAACGCTTCAAACAATTTGGACAGTTGTTAAGTTGTCGTTAAATAAAACGGCTTATTATATGAGGAACTCGCGCTGCATGCGAGTGACTAAACAAGTGGAATATTGTTTACAAACAGTATTTGCTATATGCGATGAAATGCGTCTGACTCGGTAAGCAAATAGATATTGGTGGTGGTTTGTCACCTCTATAGTTGATGGCTTCATAAGCATTTTTGAAAATTATGACTCAGAAACATGTTTGAGAATTTAAATTCAATGTTACAGATGGAGAATACACAGTGGGAATACACGACCCAGCTGCTCATGTTTAATAAAGATGTAAATGATGGCAACGAGTCTTGTCTGAACACAGGTAACAACAAGAAAAGAAAACAAAACATTCTTTGAAACATTTATTACATGTACAGAAACACAATAAAAAATATATTTTTTTATCTTTTTCGACAATTACGGTACCAAAATGTTATACAACATGTAGATATATAAAATGGTTTCAACAACAAATTGTTTTAAACTAAAAGTAAACGAAAAAACGCAATGATAGAAAATAAAAATGCGATGTTAAACAATTGTACACAGTCTATAACAACATCTTTGATATATCCCCTTCAAAGAGGCAACTATTATCTAATTAACAAAATCTCATGACAATTAAAAGTATGCATTTTATTTTTTTATAGAATATCTCTTGGAAAACGACTACGAAGTGTTAAATGTAAACACGACGATGTACTGTACTTAAGGTCCAAGGAGCACACTTACAAGTAGGTCTTATTTTACGAAGAAAGATGTCTTACCGGGGAAAATTACGCTTAGTTGTACCAAATCCATTCCGAACTTTTTTAAAGCGATACAATGTACTTAAATGTATGAGATATAGCGCAGTATTTTTTTTTCAATTGATATTGCAAAAAATAAGAAAAGCTTTCTGGAAACTCTTTTAAATGAAGATACGACTTTGTTTCCGAGTGAATAGAACATGGTTCCATCATTATCATATCATGATAAATTTAGTTTTTTATTATATCAGTAAACTTACAGTGATCCTGGGACTTTAATCTAAACACGACTTGTGGCAGATGTAAGAATTGCAAACAGTTACAGTTTTTATTTTTACCCAGTTTAACCTAATTAAAGCTTAAATGCAGCTATAACCGTTTCTCGAAAAACAATGAATGCTCCTAAAAGTTTTACAGGGAACTATGTGTATATTTCCAGTCAAAACGGTTTCTTTCATTATCGTCGAAGACAAATAGCGAATTAAAATCATCGGAAAAGAGGATGGGGGGTGGGGTCCAGGTATGAGGTAGAACGTGCCTGGATATAATGTAGAAGGTTCTCAGGTATGAGATAGAAGGTGCCTGGGTATGAGGTAGAAAGTGCCTAGGTATGAGGTAGAAGGTGCCAAAGTATGGTGTAGAAGGTTCTCAGGAACGAGGTAGAGGGTGCCTGGGGATGAGGTAGAAGGTTCTCAGGTATGAGATAGAAGGTGCCCGAGTATGAGGTAGAAGGTGCCTATATATGAGGTGTATACACGTAAACTTTTGTGTAGACCCGTAAAAAAGTAGACCCGTATGTATTTTCAATAAAATATAAATTCATTAATTCACGTATACTATGAACCGTACATTGTTGTTCAATAAAATATAGCATTCAGTCGCGCCATGAGAAAATCGAAGCATTTTAATAATTGTAAAAGAGGTGCTAAGTGAATTTGTCAGTCATACATAATCTATAAACAGTTGTATATACAATGTAGTAAACTATCTAGATATTAAACATACATTATAAGATTCAACAATGAAATTTCAACTTAAACAGTTTCATTTTATTTTCCACATACATGTACTAATTTTGACGTTTGTAACATCATGTAGATTTATTTCTTATAAAAATAAACCCATAATCCAATAAACTTCGCGGATCTTGACATCAAGGCTGATTTTCTCATGACAAACAATTCGGTCATAATCTTTTATGACCCGTATATAAGGTATACCATATAATTATGTAAAAGTATGAATGTTCTTAAATCCCGGTCTGAATCTAAAGTTAATATGACTCAATTAACAGGTATCCATGTAATATCGTGTATATTAGAAAATGATGGTGCAAGCATTAAAATCCTTGTGAAATCAATACATTGCAGTGCTTTATCGTAATAGAAGCATTCCATGAGGTGATGTGCCGGGCGGAATGATTCACGATGGCGATGTAGGCATATTACCATGTGTCTTTATTAAATAGCAATGTCATAACTAAACAACCAAAAAGAGGCTGCTGCACATTTAACAAATCAACTTGTTATCCAGATGTTCAGCCGCGCAAGACAGCGCAAGACAATACAAGATTTACATTGAAATTTGAATAAGTAAAATTGAAGTTTTACAGTTTTAAAGAATTGATTTGAAACACATATTTGATTACACTGTTGTTTCTTGTATAGTATTGAATCTGAGTGTTTGTTTCTTTTTTTTTCAATGCCGATTAACAGGGAATTATGTTTGAATTGTTTTTTTTTGCGGATAAAAGTTCTTCGGCTCAAGCGTAGCACAGTTGCAATACACGGAATAAAATAGAATAATGTAACGAGAAAGAATCACTCTTGTCCCTGCGGTGAAAATATAAAACGGTGATAAAATAAATCTACCTGTCCATTGAGTTGTGGATTAGGAAATCCCATCCTCGTGTTGGAATACCCCCAAAAAACCCGGCGAGCCCTGGTTTTTGGGGCTCCCCCCCCCCAGGGATTTCATGATCCACAACTCAGGAACATGCTAGATTCACTTTATCTTGCAAAAAAGATAATGCGGTTGGCCCCTTTTCCCTTTTTTCCACTAAGAAATTCTGGTTAAAGTTTTGTATAAACTACATTAAAGTCCATATCTCAAATATCCGTCTTTAGAAATATCCATGTTTTAGGTTATGTGACCATGCAGACAAACAATCTTTAAGGTACATGCAAGCGCACTATTCGATGTTGAATGTACGGTGTCATGGCAAATTTTTCTTAGCTCACTCGCTAATTTCCGCCGAGAGTATTTTTAGAGACTGTCTTTAAGTATCATCACCATAATGGGAAAAGCACCGCATATAATGCCGTATGTACAGCTTATATAGTTGTTTGGACCAAACATAATTAAAAGGAATTTACTGCATACAAAGTTGTTGACACCATGTTTATTGACATATGCACCGCACATATTGGTTTATTATCTTCGTATAAGTAATATTTCACCACTTATACACTGAAACGAAATCACTTCAAAAATTTAAAAATCTACCAAATAAATTAATCAACGATACAACTTATAAAGGTACAACTACTGCAAATAATAAAAAAACCACCCCATGTATCGAAAAACTGACTGCATATAATGTTGTTTGTACTGCATATAACGTTGTTTGTACAACATAAAATGGTTATTCTACTGTATACACACACTTTTGCACTGCATATTATTAAATAACCACCACATATAAAAGAAAAAGCACTGCATATCACAAAAAAGTGACCCCATCTAAATATGCATGTACCATGTCAAATGAAATTTGTACCTCGTATACATAAAAATGCACTGCGTATAATACGATACAACATAATAAGACAGTAAAGGCGTTCCATAGGTATCCATGTAATACCGTGTATATTAGAAAATGATGATGCAAGCATTAAAATCCTTGTGAAATCAATGCATTGCAGTGCTTTATCGTAATAGAAGCATTCCATGAGGTGATGTGCCGGGCGGAATGATTCACGATGGCGATGTAGGCATATTACCATGTGTCTTTATTAAATAGCAATGTCATAACTAAACAACCAAGAGGCTGCTGCACATTTAACAAATCAACTTGTTATCCAGATGTTCAGCCGCTCAAGCAGCGCAAGACAATACAAGATTTAACTACATAAATCTGAGCCGTCGTAGCACAGTTGTACAATGTAATGTACTCGCCTAAAAACATCGCAGGGGCAAGGGTTCGATCCCAATCAGTAACATGATGGTAGTGTCCACAGGCATGATTTGACCCGCTTGATTCCAACTGTGTGAGTCACTTGAGTGATTTATCTAAGTTGTAAACATAAACAACTATAGAAAAATAAATTTGAAATTCCAAACAGATTGGATGTAACTGTGATGCATGTCAACTATGACCATGTGCAGTTGCTCCCGAAATCATTCTTTTTGTTATATCTTACCCTTCAAATTCAAGGGTAGGATTCAAGCCTTCTTCAGTCATATATAATGACTGAACATCAGACGAAACAATGTTCGGGTCGTACCGATTATAGCCTCTTTAGAGGATGGTGGACCTAATAAGCACAATCGAAGAAATGGCTTTTACATTAAGAGAAAAATGGCACTATAAAGTAACCGGGACGTCTTTCAATTGGACTGCGGAAGAACATATTTACAACATGTATACATGTACCTTTTATAACATAACATGATATATAATTTCTGCATGTGTGCGCTCTACGATTTACAAAATAACAGAAAATTTAAACTTAAAAGACTGAACATTAACTTCCAAGAAGAAGGTGAACTCTGAATATCAACAAGGATTATTATTTCTCAGTTTGGGACTTCTTTCTTCTGTTTGCTTCCCACGTCATATGACCCTTCTTTTACGATAAATTTCTGCGCGCAAATAGAGGCAATAAAGAACAAAAAGGCATGCCACGCCCGTTACAATGACCCACCACAGCATCACCCCGATGGAGAGCTTGTCTTTGCTGTACAGTAGACACACCCCTGAGGATCCACAGATATCACCCGACGATATCTGACAGGCAGAGTCGATCACTGAACCTATTAACACCGGTCCGGGGATCGAACCCAAAAGACGGAGTAACATCCATCCAAAAGCAAGAGCAAGAGGTCGAATGTCTTCATCAACACACCTGAAATGACAATTGCATGGATCATCCCTTATTTTCTAAAGGCTGTAAAGTATTATCATGTGTGTAAAATTACAGTTATTTCCGTACTTATGCCCAGGTCACATATCCGTACGGTGTCCGTACGATTTATAAAATCGCACGATTCCAGCAACTTTTAAAATCCGTACGGTCTCCGTACAATCGTAGCTTCTGGTCACATGCCTACGGGCTCCGTACGATCTTTTGGAGGATGCAATCGTAGGATATCCATACGGACATCGCAGACAAGTCGTGCGGAGCTCGGACGTACCTCGTGCGATCCACGTGTGTTCATACGGCGCCCGTACGGTGTCCGCACGGTGTCCTGGTTTTATGCCACCTTCAATCGTCAAGGATGTCGTACGGAGTCCGTAGGTGTTCCTACGGCCCCGCCCCGTACGGACATCGTAAGTTCCCCGCACGGTGTCCTGGTTTTAGTCGTACGGACATCGTACGTTGACCGTGCGACCACCCTTCAATTGTCAAGGAGCCGGCAAGTTCTGACGGGACTCGCGGTGTTCCAAACCTCAGGACATCGTGCGATGCCCGTACGAGCTATGCCTGGTCCCTTGCGGTGCCCGTACGAGGCCCTTGCGAGCTGCTCACGACTTCGAAAATTTCTACGAGCTCTGCGACAGCTCGGGAGCTCGGTGAAACATTCTAACCGAGTCCCCGAGTCCTCTACGAGTTCAAAAAATCCGTACGATGCTCGCAAGAGTCAACGATGTTCGTACGGACTCCGTGCGATTTTGCAAAATTTCGACTGAAAACCTACTCGTACGGGGCTCGTAGCGTTAATGTGACCAGGGTATCAACGAACTCCTTGGGGGACCATTTAAATTAGTTCCTTATATCCGGTGTATGCTATATCGATATCGAATTTCAGATGTAGGAGGAAAATCACGGAACGTTAATCCTTATATCCGGAATTTCGCTGTATCCGGAGTCGTTATATAGGGAGTTTAGTATACACGTGTATCTCAGGTAAATGTACATGTATATGCTGCAGTACCGCTACTCGGATCACAGTCGTATGGTAGGAAAAACTGTCGAAATATACAAATTATCACGTGACTTGCTAATAACAAGGACGTCCACTAAAAAGATCATTCCAATATACCTTAGTGTGGCCATGGATGACGGTGTAGTTGCCGTCAGCACTGAAATCATCATGATGAAAAGACAAGGTGCCAGAACCTTTACATTAGTACAACCGTCGTCACATCGGCCTGGACTCGCCTTCGTATCTAGGTCTGCTGCAGTGCCTAAACTCTGTGCCACACAACTACAGTTCGTGTATGGTTCCTGAAATAATGCGAAATCATTACGTCGGAGTGATGAAAATTTTGCATATCTATAGAACAAGATCAGCTGTTTGTATTATTGGTATACATTATCAGTACGACGTGTCATATAAACTAGCCGTGGATAATAAACCGAATTGTTGTTGTAGTCTTTGTTTGAGAGTATTTTATAGCTATGGTTCGACATGCTATCCGTAAGATACACCAGGGGCGTGTGAAAAAATCTAATTTAACTCTTATCATACAATTTCTTAATGAACATGTTTACAAGACCGCAAACTGTTCAAAAGATTGCCCCGCCCCTCCCCTGAGATTTACTTACTGAATTGAGCACAATGGAGATCATGATCAGACTTAAAGATGTGCAGACTGATCTTGATCTACACCAGTGACAAAGGTGAAATCATTTCAAGAAAGCATGACAAGAGTAAATACATCTCTGAAGGAACCAAGATGTGAACTATGTCTACTACAATCGTTTATTGGTAATTTTCATATTGCTGCGAATTGAATGAACAGTCTAAACAGGCCGGAAGAATTTAAGGGATAAATCATTGGTTACCATTGGTGCAGGTGGTGGTCCCAGACATCCGGCATGGCACGCGGAATAGTAAACGATGCCGTCGTCTCCACATACTGGGTTGAAATTCATATTTTCACAAGCGCAGTTTGAATTACAAGTAACTGTATAACCACCAACGGCACTATAAAATAGTAGTAGTTTTTTACACATAGTTCTAATCAAACGTTTCAGTTGATTCAATGCTTATTGCTTAAATATTTTTCTTTGTGTTGCACACTATATTATACACTGTAATTACTAATACAATTAAATAAATAACAAGAGGTCAGTGAAGGTATAACGTTTTGATGTTGTATCAAGTTCTCTACCAACATATTTAAACTAACATTTACCTTGGTTTGAAACAAGGATTTTTTTTCATAAATTTTTACATGTGTTACTGGGGGAGATGCTATCAGATAAAGTTCTGCATGTTTACTTAAGAAATCTTTTTTTCAGAATATGGTCAGGAGAAGCCTGCTCAGATAATCCAGAGAAATCTGCATCAATTTTATTTCCAAGAAATCATGATTCAGAATAATGTTTAAACAGGTGTTCTGAGTTTTATATAATTGTATACAATGTATACCATACTTCCGTATTAAAGCTAGCTTCTATGGATTGCAGACTCAACTACTCTCGGTAAAAAGTAAAGCCGCCGTAGTGCAGTGATAGCGCCAGAGGGTCCCGGGTTCGATCTCCATTGCCATTGTGGTAGTGTCCTTAGGCAAGACACATTAATTACACGTTGCCTCACTCTCTTCGAGGTTAATTCCATCTATAGTTAGTCCCGAGAGCGATTTATATAAATTGTAAAATTTATTTGGCAATTGAGAATAAATAAACCGGTATAAATTAAGATAAAAGGTTTTTGACTAATAAGTACCTTTCATTCGGGTATCTAACCTCGAAGCCTGCAAGTTGCGTCTCTGGACATGAAGCTAGATACGATATTCCCAGAACACAGGCTAACAGGGTTGCCACGACATTTAGTCGTAACATACCGACGATTTCAAGATGGAAGACCCGGATGATCAGCCCACCAAGAAACATTCCGAGGGAACCGACCAATATTAAGGCACCTGAAGAAACAATAATCATGGAAGGTAAACTTATAATTTCACTCCAGCCTATGTTTAAAATACGCTGATAAAATCGTCCTGCGAAAGCTCGTGTTTTAGCACGGTCTATGTAGAAAAAGTATTACAAAGGTAGCTTTACATAAATTTCACCACGGCCGAGTCAGTGACTGAAGGATATATTAAGATCATCCGGCTGGTTTCTCGGTGTTGAAGAATCTTCGGTACATTTTCCTCTAAAAAAGCCAATAGCAGAGAAGTTCCTTATAAAACAAACCTCTATAACGTAAATATACAGGAGAGCCATGATGACCCTATATCGCTCACCTAAGTACCATTCCACTTTATGCCAAAGTCAAAACAAGATATGCTATAACTCTGAACTGACTAGAGTGTGGTCAATTTTGACCCAAGAGGTATCTTTCGAACAAACTTGATAGGAGTCCACCAGACAATACTATATATCAAATACCTTGTGGTTTTGTAGGAGAAATATTTTAATGCCACCACATTTAGTAGTAACATGCCGACGTTTTCCAGATGTTGATAGGCCCGCCAAGAAACATTCCGAGGGAACCTACCAATATTTACTACATAAATGACCCTCTGGGCGTGATCAATTTTGACCCTTGGCATAATTTGAAACAGATTTGGTAGATGACCACTAGAAAATGTTACATACCAGATAAGTTATATCAGCCTTGTGTTTTTGGATATGTTTATATAAAACAAATGACCCCTACCGGGTCAATTTTGCGGTTTCGGACAAGAAGATTTTTAAACGCTTTATCCATATATAACCCCTAGCGGGACCAATTTAGACCCCAAGAGCATAATTTGAACAAGCTCTGCATAAGAAAATGCTACCAGATATCTAGCTGTGTGACTTGAGGTTTCAGACAAGAATGTTTTAAGGTTTCCCGATGTAACTTCAGCAAAACGAAATGGACCCAAACAAAAGACTTGAAAAACCTAGGTAGAGACCACTAGATGATGCTGTATACCCAGTTGCAAAGCCCTCGGCCTTGCGATGTTGAAGAGGAAGATGTTTGTAATTGTACTTATTGGGTCCACCATCCTCTAAAGAGGCTATCATCGGTACGACCCGTGAAGAGGAAGATTTTCAAAGATGTTTCTATTTATTAGCTCCTGCGGTCATGTCATACCGTGACCGGAACCATTTTGAACAAACATAAGAGAACTGAATGCCAGAATGCTTCTGACCAAGTTTGGTAAAATTCAATAGAGCGGATATTGAGGAGTTGTCATTTGAAGAAGACGACGGCGGGCGATGGACATCACGCGATCAATATAAATCACATTCATGAACAGTGCCAAGGTGAGCAAGAAACGAAACATGACTATAAAAAAGTTTCATAAAATAATTTGAGTACCTAAAAGAATCCCAGCCGTATCGAAGCCCATGTTGTACATCTCGGCAAGGTATTTAAAGGCAAATGCACTAACACCAAATATGATAAGGGATTCAGCACATCCACCCAGGGAAATGAAAATATACGTTGGATTCTTCACCTGAAAGAAAGTTAGCTCCATTTTACATCGATCGCAATAGCTTTGCTAAGCTAAACATTTTCTGAATACGTCAGAAATAAGTCAAATTTCACTTCGTTAGATTAGTTTTATCAAATCAGAACTCAAGTTGTTGACATATTTTGAAGTCGCTGTAGACGAACTACAGCATGTCTTACTTCTGGTGTGTGGGGGGTATTTACTGAAATTAAGGTAGCGCCTAACAAAAACTCGAATTTCATTTTAATCAAGTTTTTAACGTTCTTAATGCCAGGGTGGCCCTGACCAAGTTTGTTGATATTCCATAAATTGGTTTATGATAAGAATGCATTTGAAGCAATTATTGATGGACGACGTCTGACGGACAGAAGAAAGCAGGCGCAGGTGAATTATTTAAAGTGATATTATGCGCATCTTACTGCACATAGCGTATTTTGGTGCGTTTTATAAAAGCAATTTTTGGTTGCTGTGCATTGAAATGTGTTAATTAATGATAATGCCGCATTAGTATTTGAAGTTGGTGCTTTAGAAATAAAAAAGTCGGACTGATAAAATGATAGTTGATTGTGACCTTGTTGTTGTTGGTAGAAATTTCGGCAGTGGAAGGGAAGCAACTACTGCATGCAGTTGTTTTTTTCTAAAAAGACTCTTCCAGTCAAAATAAGAAAATCAATATTTGGAAAGTTATTTTTCATACTGGTAGCGAAAAAAGTTTAGTGTATTGGGTTAAAAGCTATTATTTCCTCTACCCTTATGTACACACACCTATTTCAGCTGGATTTTTACTTGAAAAAAATGCGCATAATTCCACTTTAAGTAGGACATGGTGTCTTAAATGTAACAGAAATTTTATTTGGCATACCAGATCGGGATATCTACAGTTGTTACCAGTGCTGGAAAATCTAATGTTACACCAACTGGTGCAATGACTTAATGACGTCAGAATGAACCACTTTCATGAATGTATTTGTAAATTCATACATTACTACAGCTACAAGAACATAGCTCGTTAATACAAGTCATTAGTTTATTTCATTTTTGCTACTATTAGATCTATTAGAAAATGGTATGCAAGAGAAAGAATCTATCACTGGCTGCACGTGCAGATGCGAATTTCTTGCATACCAGATCGGGATATCTGCAGTTGTTACCAGTGCTTGAAAATCTCATCTTACACCTGGTTGGTATAAGATGACTTAATGACGTCAGAATGAACCACTTTTATGAATGAATTTGTAAATTCATAAATTACTACAAGAAAATAGCGCGTAACATACATTACTACAATAAAATAGCCTAAGTCATTAGTTTTATTTTATTCGTGCTACTATTATTAGAAAAATGGTATCAGGAAAGATAGCTGCAGAGCCCAACTGTTTTGTAACTCGGTAGAGAAAACCAGTACTGGTGTCATATGAGGAAGTACGATCGTGACCCCAGTGTGTCTCGAACCCGCAACCTCTGGGATGAGCGACCGACACCTTAACCTCTATACCACCGCTCCCCTGTTATCCAAACTGCTTTCTCCATATAATACAAAAGATGGAAATGTAAGAAGGCTTGGCGAATAAAATGCTATCTTTTGTGACTCGCTGCCTTAATTCATCATACTTGATCGTCCTTATTTCAAACTAGTAAGCAATATCACCGTACGCCGCCGGTACAGGCGCGGATCCTGGTTTCTGCCTTGAATATTGAGCATAGCACATGTATAATACCTGTCCGCCTTCATCAGTCAAATGTACATACTATAGCTATTTCAATGCAACAAGGAAATAAATGAACAGCAGAAAATATACACAATGTAGTTTTAAATTCTTTTAACTCACTAGTTTGAAGCAAGCTTTGAAGAACGATATAATGATGTCTTTGGCCATGGTTCCACAGCTGACATCTTTGTCTTTCCGAAGAGCTGCTTCACTTTCTTCAGCCTTTTTGTTATCTGAAAATACGGTAACTGGTACAACAGGCACTGCGCGACATGTCCGTTAGTCGTCTCTACATACAAATATACAGTTCGTTGTTGCGGTTGCGGTTGTTCACTTTTTGTTGCTGTTGTTGTTGTCTGCGGTAATGGCTATTGCACCGCTCAAAATCAAATATTCTTTACTGCTAAAGAGAAGTAACTGCTGCGGATTTTGTTACCCCCATCCCGTAGCTGTTATTTCCCCTTACAGTGCAAAGTACACTCGTGATAAAAAAAGTAGTACAAAATGCCTGTCGTTCAGCTTATTATCAATAATGAAATTACAATATGAAGCTATTAGCTTCGAATCATTAAATGTACGTTCAGTATTGTTTCATAAAGACGGGTTTTGCAGATATATTCAAATATCATGGAACTTGTTTGATCTGCGTTTTTAAGATCTGTTTGATTCTCATCGAACTGTATGAATTGCGCATATGAATGATTATTCTCTGTATTAAAGCATGACCAAATCTTTGCATAATCCCAAAAGATGTGATTATGAAGGCGATTATTGATAAATAAGGTCACCATCCAAAAGTCGTACAAATCATATATTGATCTACGGTCTTTGAAAAAAGATATACATGTAGTAAAATTAAAATACGAAAGTTTAAATTATAACGCAATTCAAAACTTAAGTTACTGTATAGCTCGACATTTGCTGAATATAGCTTTCCATTAGAAAGCAGAGCAAAATATGCAATGTGTTAAATTCACTGTTATGACATTAAAACGTGTGCAAACAGAAACACACTCGGATTGACATACATTTACCTGTCGTTGTATATACAATTTAGCTCATCGGGGAGCTACATTCAACGGTGGGGGCATAAACGGTGTAACAACTTATGTAAAAAAGACATAAATACCATAAGACTGCTACTTACTCGGCATATACTTCGGGTATCCAAACATAGGTATAGCCACAACGAAGAACAATATGGTAGTGAACACGAATCCCAGCCACCAAGCTCCAACCCACCGCGTATCCATGGCATCAAATCCCAGTCTGAAAATCGTCAATTTTATTAGGTTAAGGGCCGTAACTCTGACAAAACTGGATGAATCCACACTGTAATACCAGATGCACACTGCCATATGCATTTATCAACGACACAACTTTTGTGACAGATAAACGGACGTACATACAATCCAGCCAAAACCAATATGTCTCTCCTACATTTATTGGAACTGAAAATAATTCTAACCCTTAAAAAATCTTCCGACAAATGTGAAACCCTAACACTAACTCAAATTCTGGTAACCCTTTATAATTATCCACTGGTAACACCACAGTCATTGAAGTTAGCCCTTCAACCCCTGATGAGACATTGCATAAAACGCGTAGCAGAGTCTATTTTGTCATTTTAAGCCATAATTACACTGTATAGTGGTTTTTATTTAATATATTGTAAATACATGTACATGTATATATAAAAGATACCGTAACTCTGACGTCATCTTCGCTCAACAGGTTGGACAAGATGCTGTTTTTACGCTGCTACATGTCGCAAGACCGCAAAGCTCATGTAGCATTTTTAAAAGTGACATAAGAACTCACGTGTCCTGGTCAACTCTATCGAAGTCCACAAACCAGTTTTGCATAAACTGACCGCCTACGAAGAAGCCGCAAGCCACGCCTATCGCAGTTGCTGCATAGCAAATACCTACAAACATTGAGGTAAATATGGCTTCTGTTTAAGAAATAATAAACGTGTTCGTGTATTTTATTGCTGAAAAACATACAGTTAGGTGTTCAGATACGTAGTTATTTTATTCAACGATAAAATGACTTTGAGGTATCTAGGTCAAAGTTCAAGGTCACAGTGACCTTGAATTTAAAAAATGTTTCTGCTCATAACTTAACAATGCTTTGACGTAAATTCTTATAATATAGTTTATGAACAGTAAATGACCCCCAGTGATATTGAGGTCACTAGACTTAACGACAAGGTCGCAGTGACAGTGGATATACAAAATTGTTTCTGCTTAATCACTCAACAACCCTTTGACCTAGTGTCTTCAACTGTTTATAAGAATTTGATGACCTCTATTTATCTCTGATGACTTCCGGGTCACTAGAGCATCAGAATTTTATTGCGTTGCAGTTACTTGGTGGAGAGATCAAATGTGTTTTACAAACATCTCTTGTTTATTTCTTTGCTTATATCTTTGAATTCTTTCCCTGAAAGGAGACTGCTAAAACTATTTTTCAGCCCAGAATATGTTTTTGATACAGTATACTGCATTTGATTTGCACGTACTGCGTCAAGATCACGTACGGTTAACGGTTGTGCGTTGCCTACTCATTTGCACTAAGTGCTAACTCAAATACTACGTAAAGCTATTAAGTATACATACCAACGCACAAGGCAGCTGTCCCGTGACTGGCATTTTCATCCAGGTACACGGTTCCCAGTGTGAACATGGGTGTGAATCCAATACCGTGTACGACTTGAGCCAAGGCGAACACACCCACCCATTTCTGGGAGTCGCTGTCACAGGGAGGTGGGCCGTCGGGTCCAGCACCGCCGCATGTGTCAGTAGGGCCAGATGACCCCGAACCTTAAAATGTCAAAAAGTGGCTTATCGTAAGTTCATTGCAACAAACAGAAAAATTGATGTGCTGCATAAAAGTTGAACGGAACTGGTTTTAAAAATTGTCAGATAAAGAAAGCAGCCTTAAATTATTATGTCCGTAGAAAAACCCCTTAAACCTGGTACTATACACAACTAACAAATTATTTACTATCACCATATGGCCTGCAATAATCATGTATGACCAATTCAAAATGCCGCTGCCACAATAGCATACTAGTATTCTGCAAGACAGGTATTTCATAAAATAACAAGATGAATTCTTTACACATTATTTATATAACATATTAAAGATCAAAGTGAAAAGCCGTAAACCACTTACTGTCGTAGCTGTATGTATTAGCTAAATGTGGGATGATGAAAATAAAGGAGCCAAGAGACATGACGACGGAGCCGGCGGCAATCCAACAAATCTTGTTGTAGCGGCCACCAATGAAGCTAATGAACATAATCAGTATCAATGCACCTGAAAGCACATAAAACACTGACTATACACTTTATATTCTAATTTATGAACTGATGTGTTTGTTTGAATTATTTGTACTATTTTTGTTGTTATCCGTCTATTGTTGTTGTTGTAATGACAAGGACATCTGTTGATTATAGCCAATCATGGACAATTGCTCTGGTTAATTAAAATGCCGACTATTTCCAGGATAATTAACATGGATTTAAAACCTTCTGCTATTACTCATCTACAGTTAAGTAAAATACTATTTTGTGAAAAAGAGAAGATTTGCACAATACAACAAGTGAACTTTAGCTGTGTTCATCCTTGCAATAACACACACGCTATAACTAATATTTCAGACTTATTATTTTGATTATAACAGTTTACTGTGGACACTAAAGTTGAAAATACTATTGTAGACCCATGTCAACATCACCATGGTGACTAACTGTTTTAAGGAAGGTAGGGAACTGATATGCGTACAAACAGGAACTTGATAGATACCTCCAGCAGTGACGAATCTGATAAGTATATGTCTTAGAATGGCACAGCTGATACATATGCAATATCTTATAAATTATCGCTTTCGAAAGGATAGCATGTTACAGACAATCTATTGACTCGACTGTTGTAAAAAGCTAGAAAGTGGCTCGCTTAGTTTTTGATAAGACAATGACGAATGTAACAATGTGTAGAAACCAGAATGAGTTCGGTTTTATATTGATCAATGCCTACAATTACTATATGCATTTTTATACTTTTTTAAGATGCAGTCCAAACTAAAAGTAACAAATGTGAATAGTTCATTAATTAGGCTGCAGTAATAGGTTTTTTAGCTCCTGTCAAGGTATATAAAACCAAAAGTGAACGCTTATCTAATGACATGTAGTATCTATACTTTTAAGCGGGAATGTTACAAAGCCGGAGATTATTAATAAAATCTAAGCAGTCTGCTATAAGACAATGTACCAGAAGACTATTATATACGTTATATAAAACAGAACTGCATCAGAAACAGCTAAATTGCAATGGATACGACACAAAAAATCACCTTTTTCCCTGTTTGTAAATTTATATCTAAAATACAAAACAGACTATTTAAAGTGTGTTTAGTGTGCTTTAATTTATACATATAAACCATGGCAGTTGCAAAAAATGACATTAAATATATCATAATGTATTTGAATGCAAAATAATTGTATATTTCATATAGTTAATATACATGTATGTTGAAATAAATGTTTAAACAACGTAATCGGACTTACCAATGTCTTGTGATGCTGGTATGAGGGACGACTTTGAGCTTGTCAGCTTGAACTGACGTTCGATCCCCGGGATTCCAGCGTTGGCAATACCGTTGATGGCAAACCCCTCTATGAAGCAGAAAATCGTCAACCATAATACAAGGAAAGGTAGCTTGTTGAAAATCTGCATGCATCTGAAAAAATTCAATAGCGAATATTTAATCAAATGCAAAATTCTTACTCAAATTCAAGAAAATATAGGTGTATACTTGGTTGTATACCCTATAAATATTTTAAAGTGACCTTAGAATAAGATGTGACATGAATTTACCGAGAAAAGGATCAGCTAAAGAAACGCACAATTATGCGGATAACGTAATATAATTGACGGCACTGTTTTATCAGAAAAGAATTCTAACGTATATATAGAGTGGCAAAATAAGAAGCCGATGTCTTGGTGGAGTGAACATGCCTTTTTAAGTCTTTGATTGCATTCGTTTTGATGATCACCTTGCGGTCAGTTTTTACCAGTATGCCTATTGCGTGCCTGAATGACGCACATAACCTTGCGGAACTTTGGGAATCTACTCTACTAGAATTAGACTTAAATATCCAAAGACGGCTTTAACCGATCCCCAAATGTGCTCCACTGGATTAAGATCCGGACCTTAGGATGCTTAACATTTTGCAAGTTGGTGTATATATTAGGGTAAAACTATATAAACGTAACTTAATGGCTCTTTAAGATATTGAAATGATAAAATTTGTTGTTTTATGTAAAATATTGTTTGCTTTAAAATATCTTTCAAATTTAGGCCGACACCAGCGACAGAAAGGTACCACTTAGCGACAGTCGCGGTTAGGTTTATAATACAGAGCATAGATACTCGGGGTTTGGACAGAAAAAAAAAACTGAAACTCTTTTTCAAATCCTCTTTTTCACCCTAGTATGTCATAAATAGATATAGCATATTAAGATGAGAACGAGAATTTGAAAAAAGAGTTTCAAAAATGTTTATCTGTCCAAACCCAGACTATCTGCGATACAGAGCACAAGCTTCACTGACACTTGTATAAGCTTACCTCGGTTTACACGGCCCGTACCCGAATCTAGTGTCTATATGTACCGGTGAAGTGGCTTGCTTTGGCGGTATCTGAAAATCAGTTAATAAAGAGATTTTGGTTTCAATCCAGACCAAACAGTGCTTTTTCTAGACTATAAGTAAACTTTATACTAACAATTGATGTGGATTAATTTTACATATATGTCTGGTTCATTTCTAAAAACAGAATTCAAGACAAACTGAAAGAATTTAAACTTGTGAGTTGACACTGAGTGTTCAATAATATTATTCTTATTGTTTTAAGACACAATTTATGTTGACTGTAGTAGCCCCAACTGTGAAAATTGTCACAAATGCAAAAATGGTAATTTTACCCTAAATCCGTATATGTACAACTGATTTTCACTTTTCTCGAAAAGATTTACACTCGGGGTCAAATTATTCCACATTTGAGTTAAAGTTAAGGTTAGGGACAGTTTTTACATATGGAATAATAGTATTTAAACATAATATTCAAAGCTCAAATAACAAAAAGGAATCAAACTCAAATGAGAACAAGAAGTGTCTTTTAAAAAGATACATGGCCGTAGTAGCCAATTTGTTGTATTCTTCAGTCATGTAAAGTATATAATTATTTCTTTTTATGTGTATTGCTTTCTGCCATTTTACAGTTTCCCTCTGACACAGTATTCACTAAACATTCCCCTCCAATTTCCAGAAAAATAGGCAAGTTGTAGCTAAAGTATTGTTGTGTCTCATGCATACCAGACACACTGAATTCCCGACAGAGAGCAGTTAATTGTCAATTAAATCTGGCATAATTATCTAAATTATATGTTGACAATATCTTGCTCAAAGTTCTGTGTGAGTATAGAATAAACTTAGCTATTTTGGACTAAAAGCAACTGTAAACAGACCAAAAACAAACTTCAGCCAGGGAAATTCCTAATAAAAGAGGCCCTACCGGACACTACAAAAAATCTTGATGGGAAAAGAGTTAATTTCAAAGACAATATATGGAATATCTGGCTTGAACACCCATACAACTGACCAATGTGAGTAAAGTAGTATTATTCGTGTCGGCTGCTCAGATCGGCTATGCATGTATGTAAAAAAAAAAAAAATAATCCCCCCCCCAATTTAAAAATAAAAAAAAAAAATTTTAAATTTTTTGAAAAAAAAAAAAAAAAAAATTTTAAAAAAAAAAAAAAAAAAAAAAAAAACCCTTTATAAACCCCCCAAAAAAAAAAAAAAAAAAAAAAAAAAAAAAAAAAAAAAAAAAAAAAAAAAAAAAAAAAAAAAAAAAAAAAAAAAAAAAAAAAAAAAAAAAAAAAAAAAAAAAAAAAAAAAAAAAAAAAAAAAAAAAAAAAAAAAAAAAAAAAAAAAAAAAAAAAAAAAAAAAAAAAAAAATATTCATCGATGTAAAAGGCACCATGCACTCAAATCAGGGAAAACGCACTCTGATAAAAAAAGGAGCAGGAGTGCTAAATTCTAAATTGGAAGTACATGTATACTTATTTTTCAGTAAAAGCAACATATAACATATATATGACAATGATAGTATACTGTAGCATTGTATTTAAAGTAATATTAGATTATATATGCTCATAAAAACATATAATTTAGGGTTTGTTTTCCCCTTCCACCCAGACTATGAGTTAACGAGGTGTAACCGGAGCACTTTTTGATCCGAGATAGTGAAAATATGTATTAAGTGAACATTGACTGACGTTTCCTGTTGAATCGCAATAATCTAAAAGTATAGACACGGTTCACTTAAGTTTGTTTATCTATATTACATCTTAATTAACTAACTTATAACTGTATTTTTATGTAGTATGATATAAACCATTCTGACATAAATGTCATAATCAAACTATTTGTTTCTATTATTTGAATTGTTGGAAAAAACAATACTTTTTTAAAAAATGTATCAAAGAGTTAATGAAGATTCACTGAACCCTGGATCATAAAGGTTGCCATAAATTTGCATTTATAACAAAGGTATGAAGCATGACCAACAGGTCAAATAGGTAATATCGTATTGTGCCAATGTATATATTGCTCTGCTGATGTGTGTTGGTGTGTGGTGATGTGTGTTGAGAAGCCATGTTATATATTTAGCTTTCCATCGTTGGGCTTTGTTACAATTAGGCTAATATTAATGACACTGTTAAACTGTTCTGTTTAAACCAAAAAACTCCCTCATATGATGAACAGTTAAAACATATTGTGTTAGTACCGTACCATCTGAATTTCGAAAAAAAATATGTCTGTTCAGAATGTACTATTTGAAGGCAGGAAACGAATCGATAATTAAATAAAAATGAAATTCTCACAAAGATGTATGCATTAAATTGGTAGAGCAAAGAAGGTGGGGATATAACTCACCAGAAGAAGACGAATTCGATGGGATCATAAGAACATTTTAGTTAAGTAACATACCTTTTCAAATGTACGAAATGTAGTTAAATTCTTTGTTTACGACTCATGCATGTAAATAGCATACAATACATACAGTTCTATGAAAGCAATATAAAATTACTTGGCCGCTTTATGTATGTGTGTCTGTATGGCAACTAACACAAGTATATAGTGATTAAAACCGTTTCTTTATTACAGAAATAAACATCAAACTTTCACTGACAAAATTTTAATTTTTACATCTTACTTTTCTCAACAAAATACACTAACATACTTATTCAACCGAACAAAGAAGCTTTACAGCTTCAACGCTTTTCAATTGAAGAGGTAGGATTTTGTATATGGAAGGGAATCACCGCCATAAGTCTATGGGTCTAGATGACATTCTTATTTATGAACATTACATGCTAATTTGTCTTCTTTCTTACATCTTACATGCATGTGACATCTCATGTGTCATTCTTACGAGTGTGTGTTGTATGATGCTAATTTCATGTTTCTTTCTTCCACATGCATGTTCCTTCTTCCACTTGCGTGCATCTTTATTGCACATGCCTGTTATATATTTGCTATTTTCTATTGTGATTGTGCTGATAACTTAGTAATGATGCATTTGTACTTCTGATTACTCCGTTATGCGTCATCGCATGTGTCGTTCTTCCAAGTGCTTGCTGTATGTTGCTAAAAGCATATTACTTTCTTCCAAATACATGTTTCATTTGTACTACTGACTACTCTATTCTTGGAAGTCTCCGACATGAAAAAGTAGCTGATATACGTGGTATAAAATAAGAAACATGTCATTTTAGTAATTAAATTCTTATTCCAGGGAGATAACCGCGTACGAACGAAAAATATTCTATAGCTGAAATCCGAAAAGAGCTCTTTTCGCAAAAAGAGAATTTCACATACGAAAAGAGGACTTTTTGATTTAATTATGTGTTAATTGATAAAACAGTCAATCCATTTAAGTTGTAGGTTAGTATAACCTAAGATAACGACAATCTTTAAACGCATGACCTTGAAGTGGAAGTTTATATGTTTTCCTACTACCTCAAATGTCATTCAACCGGGAGCGAAAGCAGTTTTAGCTGGTACGAAAAGAAGATCTTCCCAGGAATACCCAACTCCCAGCTGGCTGGTTATTCGAAGCTAGCTGGGTATTCTTTTTTTGATTTTCGAATACCCAACTCCAAGCTGACTGGGTATTCGAAATAAGCTAGGTATTCGCCTTACGTGTAGCGAATACCCAACTCACAGCTGTCTGGGTATTTGAATGTAGCTGGGTATTCGCTTTACTTTTTGCGAATACCCAACTACCAGTTGGCTGGGTATTCTAATCTAGCTGGATATTGGCTTTACTCTGCGAATATCCAACTCCCAGTTAGCTGGTTATTCGAAGCTTACTGGGTAATACCTAGACTGGCATCAGTCGTTAGAGTCCTCATGTTTTATCTGAACATTTTACAACATCTCCACAATTTCTCCTTCCCTTGACTCTCCCAGTCTTAATGAAAATTGTTTCAGAATGTGTGGTTTGGTTACTTCTAGGACGATGTAATAACTATGTCACGATGAGTGAAAAACTGTGCATGAGCTTTGATTCAGACAAATTTTTGATAGAGATATTTTCTTAAAAGAGAAAAAGGCTTCAAGAAAAAAAAAGGCCTCTCAATCTCAGCAGACTTTTATAAGTCTAGGTAATTCCCTTAACTTATGCAAAAACGCAACTAATGGCTAGCTGGATATTCAAATCTAGCTTGTATTGAATACCCAATAACCAATCCCATCTTCTAGCTAACTTCACTGACCTGCATGATAACGCGGTATTTGAGTGACTGTTCCGCGAAATATTTTGTCTGTCTGTCCGTCCGTCCGTCCGTCCGTATAATTCAGTTCCTGCAACAAACAGAAAGTACAAACATTGATTGTATGTCGTCGCTAAGTATTAGGTGGTAATTTAAAAATTATATAACTTTAAACTGTATAAAATGAGAAGGGTGATTTTGTAGAATGAAATTTCAGCTGTGGCCAGGCGCAATGAACAAATTGAACAACTTGATATATATCTATGTGTTTTTATAAGGAAAAATGATAATGTAGACTTCAATATTCTGCCTTTTGTGACTAGTGCAGATCATGATCTGTTTGCCATTTCGCGACAATGCCCTTTGTTACTAGCATTACAAAAAAGGTGTGCGCCGAGAGTTGCTGTTTGTGAAGAACATTCGCTTTGAAGCTTTTGAGCAGTGTCCAGTGTCAAATGCAATACTAAGAGAGTACTTTATTACACAAGAAAGTCGCACTGTATAGTACGGATAGTACGGGTGATAGGAATTGTTTATTCAGTGCCGTGTCTACTTGTGTCGCTGACAAAGGGGATAATCCAACGCCAGTCAAACAATTACGTCAGCCATCCAATGTGACTTATTTACATACAGCACACCGACTCAATAAATCTATGTATTCAACTGATCAGATTTTCTTTTAGTTAGGGGACTAGAGCGGGCCATGATCAGAGCGCCTCCCAGTGGTGTGGCCTAGATGCAGATGGATAGTACTATACCAGTATTGAAAATATTTATATCTTTAGCAATAAAGTGTTTAAAATTGGCTGACAGATGGACGGACGGTGACTGGCTGACTGACTTTCGTCATTTTTCGTTATACAACATAATTCTATTTCAAATGAGTCAAAACATCTGTTACAATTCGAAAATTGTGACACACACATTAATATGTGTTTATTTATCTATTTTATTCACCAGTAACAGAATAATAATCTTTTTTCGTATTTGAAATTATCTTTTTGCGAAAACAGCTCTTTTCGGATTTTAGACCAAGCTCTATTAAAGCGCCATCTGGTATCATAATATGACCTACCGTATTCGTGTTAATGCCATTCTTGTTAGTGCATACTTGGTTCGTCTTAATTCTTGACCACAAATGCTTTCTACCATAGTTTCACTTAATATTATCACGAAAGCCCTTATTTATCAACAGAATATGCATAAACAAGAAGAATGTAGCATTTTAAATAAAAAAACAAAAATATACATGGGAAGATAATAACATGCAAGGTATCGGTAAATAAGACAGATGAGGATGCAACATTCATGAATATAATATTAAAGTAAAGAAGTAAGATGAATGAAATCATAATGTCAACATAGAAGTAATCAACACAAACATACACTACTAAATAACAAGTATATAACATGCATGTGGAAGAAAGAAACATGAAATAAGCATCATACAACATGCACTCGTAAGAATGACACATGAGATGTCACATGCATGTAAGATGTAAGAAAGAAGACAAATGAGCATGTAGTATTCATAAATAAGAATGTCATCTAGACCAATAGACTTATGGCGGTGATTCCCTTCCATATTTGTAGCGATATCAAAAGTCAATAGTTTTGTATCCTTTGTAAAAGTAAGTAAGATCTAATTGTCAGAAGTAAATACGTGTAAGCTTTGGCAATGTAAGTAAGCATTAGTAGCTAGAAATGCACAATTTGTATACTTTGGAAGTGTAAATAAACAGTAATGACCAGAAATGCACAATGTGCATGGCCGGGGTGCATATTACATGTACACGTGTATTCACTATAATGACATCAAAGCTGTTTGTTACCAGACAGGGCATGATCTACTAGTAATTGTTGGAACATTTTATTATTAAGATTGCTAGAGAAGATGTTGGTTTAGGCAGATTGAGACTGAATTTTACCTCACTATCTGTCACACTGGCAGATGTTGCTGTGACAGCTACGTGTACGTCTTCGCTGGAGGTCTGGAAAGCCACATTATCGTGCACTTGGTCTGTATTCCCGTTCTGTTGACATTAAAACACAGTATCATAAATTCGTTTTAAATTATTAGAACAAGAAACTGGCCTATGTGCCTTATTTTGCAAGATACATGGCTATCATAACGAAACTATAAAGGCCACATGTGTTATTACTCTATATCAAAATTTCGTATAGTATTAATAAAGCGAAATTTCGTTATACATGTTCGAATACAATGTTTTTCCTTATATCATATACTTTCAGTACCAGATATTTTCCATTTTGAATGCAACAACAAAACCAGTAAAGTGTGCCACGCGGAAAAAAATTTTGTAAGTGGATGTCGGATTGGCATATATGTGGGAGTGTGCGAGTTAACAAAACAGCCTGGCCGTTGTTGAATGCCCAACAGGAATAGGAGTGAGAAAAATCAACAGCCGTCGATAAATCGTGGAATTATATTTTATCTTACATAATAATCAAACTGGTCACTGTATAAATCCCGTTCGATCACAGCAACAATTTATTGAATTTTCCTCATTTAAACTTCTGAATATATAGGAAAATATTTATGTAGATAAATAATTTAACTTTAGTCTCTAATCACACATTTGATCGAATACTCTTAATATTCGTTATAACCTAGTTATATAACATAGACACTTGGGAATTACTACAACGTTAAAGCTGAGTTTTCGCTATATTCAAATGCGTTTCAAGATTGAAATAACGAAAACATGAACTCGGGGAGTTAATTTTACTACTGTTATGTCCGAGTTTTCGTTATACCCGACTTCGCTATAAGTAAGCATTAATGTATGTGGATGTTAATTACATACAATCTATTTGTCGATATATGGTTTTGCACCAATATCTCGTCAATACGAAGCCAAAGTAATATTTTCTGAAGTATCTGGCTAAAATGAATCTCTTAACAAATGAAGTATATTATCAACTGCTATTTAAAATTTAGACTGGCAGTGCCAGTTCAAACCCACATTGGCACATGATACCAGTATAACAGGATACTAGAACACACAGAAACTTAGCGAAATAAGAATTTTTACTTCAAAGTATCGTTGAAACAGATAACAGTTACTAAAAGAGATTTAGCACTACAGGTCAAACGACAAAAGACAGGTGTTCGTAACGCCATTAGATGGTAATAAAACAGCTATAATACCAAATGCGAAAGACGGTAAACAGGTATGGACGGTACAGTGCCTTTTAATTTGCACTATAAATGAAATCCCCTAGGCTAGCTTATTGTCACTTTTATTGCCAAAGTGTGCAATTATATAGAGTGTAAAGGCCATCGTTAACTGGGTCAAAAGTTCTTTGTAACAATTTACTCGTTTGAAATAAAAAACAGGTTAAATTTGTTACATGGTAGAATCCTGGAGTCGAACCTGTACCATGCGGCGACAACTCCTATCAGTGCACAGTTAGAACGCATTAGGTCATTCAGCATTAAAAATCAGTTTAATTATTCGTTGCATTCGGGACTGAAATTGCACCCCGCATGATTTTAAAAAAGAAATTGTATCATGGTTTTCCCGAAAAGATAGATTATAGATACTGCTTCTATTTCTGCAAATTTCTTTACAACGTCGTGTTCAGCTCATGGCTCATTGTGTGACGCATTTCATGACATTCAATATGTCTGTATTTCTTACATATATATGTACGCTACATTTTTAGATATTTAATTTTTTTGTGGCGCAATATCTCTCACGACTTTTACTTTATCTACTACTTTCTGTCAGTTTCAACTTATAACAGATAAGAAATCGGCTCTAATACGAAGATTTTTAAAAGGCTAAGAAATGTTTTAAAATATACTAGTGCGCAACCTATAAGAATTTCTTATCAAAACCGTTGCAACAAAATGAAGCGGTAAAAGTGAAAACCCTCATAAGGTTCTCGTGGCATGGATAATTCTCTTTCGTGCATTCAAACCCGGGAGTTAAACGCTTCGTACAACCGGGCATGAGTCTATTCAATAATAAATATTAGGTTACTATCCACCATGTTTCTGTGAAATCTGTGATGCATGTGGACCTGTTCAGTATGGACGTCCTCGTTTTATACTGGCTGTAGATGCATTCGTTTTGCCTATCAGAATTTAGATTTACAGTCAGATTCGGTCGGGACTATTGACGATCTTATCAATCGTTTTGACGTGGACGCTGTCATTATGCCTTGACAAATTTGACAGTCCAGGATTGATGCTCATGCTGCTGTTCCGGTTTGATATTGAAATAAACAGCTGTATATGCAGGGAAGTCCAGTTAGCAGAAAAAAAAAACATTTAGATGAAAGGTTTCGTTGTTCTCTCGATTCCTCCGCCAAAAACAGTACAAAACTGATGACAATATTTTCATATTGTATAATCGTATAAATATTATCAAAGCATTCTATGATTTTCAAAACTATTGCTAATTTAAATAAAAATACATCAATAGAATAAAAGTTTAACGTATGTATAAACATACCTGTTTATTTTCCTCTGTCATGTTATAGGTGCGTATCCTTTAAATCAACAGCACAAGTAAGTCATACACGATTAGTTGACGAAGCTGTTGAAGTGTTTATTAAGGGTTGGTTTATGATTTTATGGTGGCGACTTTTTTGAAAGAAACTACAAATTATGTAGGTAAAGAAATGCTCTACAATGTACACAGGGTTTAAATGTCAATAAACATGACCTTTAGCTCGTGACCAGTGATGCATTTCTGGCGAAACTAATTAATACATTGGTACATCACCGAAAAAGAACCATGAATTACTCCCCTTTGTACTTTTTGCACTAATAGAGGAAGACCAAAGGCAAATGACTTTAATGACCAAAGAAATGGTTGTACAAACTCACATGATAGATGCTGGACTTATGATCAAAAATCGTTTTAAAAACTACTGTCCCCGAATAGGATTTCTAGACTGTTGTATCGCTGATTAAGAGGTCAAGCTTTAACGTTTCAAGTTTATTCAAATTTATTATTGACAAATCGACATTTTAGCCATTAAAGTGACATTATGCACATCTTACTGCACATAGTGTATTTTTGGTGACAGTTTTATAAAAGCAATTTTCGGTTGCTGTGCATTTAAATGTGTTAAACTAATGATAATGCCGCATTAGTATTAGAAGTTGGTGCTTTAGAAATAAAAATATTGGACTACTAAAATAATAGTTCCTTTCTTAGCAGTGATCTCCCTTGTGTTATTGTTGTTGTTGTTGGTAGAGATTTCGGCAGTGGAAGGAAAGCAACTCATGCATGCAGTTGTTTATGTTTTAAGTTGACTCTCCCAGTCAAAATAGGAAAAGTAATATTCGGAAAGTTATTATTTCGTACTGGCAGCAGGAAGAGTTTGGTGTATTTGGTTAAAAGCTATTATTTCCTCTACCCTTTTAACACACACCTATTTCAGCTGGATCTTTACTTGAAACAAATGTGCATAATTCCACTTGAACAATTCAAATATTATGATGGCCAAGACACAAAATACAACACATATAAAACATGTGTTACTAATCAATATACAATGTATACAAATACAGATAAATACAAACATTCTTTCGTGAAAACTGTCTAAAAAAGCAACAACAAAAAACATTAACAAGCAGCGACATCTGGAAGTTGTTCCTCCCTAATGTTCATAGCATCATAAATAAATTTTGCAGGACGTTAATCATTTACACAAAGAGTTACTTCAATAATAAATTGATCGATTAAATTAAACATAACTTAGTTATATCATTTTGTCTTTGGGGGAAGCGTTGTCAGATTAAGTTTTGTAAGATGCAAACAGTTTCTGCTGATGCCTGTGCGTTTGGGATGTATTTAGTCTACGCACAGCGCTGTAACACCGGATACAGCTCCACCGGATACAGCTCCTTTCGAATACAGCTCCCCGGAGAGCTATATTCGGTGCGCATTAACGAATACAGCTCCCCGGAGAGCTGTATTCGGTGCGCATTAACGAATACAGCTCTCTTAATCAAATGGGAGCTGCATTTGGGGTTCTTGTACCTTTTTTTCGAATAGAGCTACCCAGTGAACCGATGCAACATAGACGTGTATCTAAGGCGTATCTTTGCGGCACGGAATTTATTATAGAATAATGAGGATCCTTCCCGTTATTCAGGATGCAGAACTTAGCGATGGGATGTCTTTTTGTCCGTCCGTGTTGGACGGACGGTGGAACGAAACTTAGAGATTTTTTTACTTTTTTGATGGTATTGAAGAATTGATTTCTCTCAATAAACCTACATTTTTTCATACATGACTGTTGCACATAAGGCGGCAGTTTAAGTGGTTTTGTACTTCATTTCATAAATAAAATGTTGACGGAATGAAGCACAATCACACCAGGGTGTAAGGCCCGACAGACGGACTGATAAGACAACATACAGGGCAGGACAACAGACAGATGTTCGGACAGATGGAATCAAGCTTTCAAACTACAATTTGGTCATTGACTTAAAGTTTTCGGAACGGCCAAGCTTCTTCCTAAAGTGGAGACATAAATTCATTTGGCCAAAAGACACATCACCACGTACTCAGACTTCTGTTATTTAGTCTGTAGTATCATCCGTTTGATCAAATATAGGGAGCTTTATTCGAATGTGCATATGCTTTGGTTCGAATACAGCTCCGCTACACCAAGGGAGCTGTATCCGTTAATGTGCACCAAATACAGCTCCCCGCGGAGCTGTATTCGAAAGGAGCCGTATCCGGTGTTACACAGCGCAGCATAAATTGCTTCTATCAGAAAATGGAAATGCATTACGGCCACTAATGCAACCGTATAAATAGCACAATCAAGAACAAAATGGCATCACGATTCCAATCGAGAAATGTATAAGAACACAAGGTCTCTACATTGTGCTGTATCGTTTTAGGTGTTTTTTTGTTTGTTTTTGTTTTTTGTTTTTTGTTTGTTTTTGTTTTTTGTTTGTTTTTGTTTTTTGTTTGTTTTTAAGACGAAATGACGATTAAGAAGAGCAAATAAAATAATTCCTCTTCGCCATCCTGACTTGTGCCAGCCAGAGATTTCGCTCATTGGCGCTGTGCGGAAGCACAGTGCCAGTATTGAATAGGTTTTAATTTTGTACCATGGGGTTGCATAATCGAAAAGGGAGCAGCCAACATTATTATTGTAATTAAAGACTATGCATTATGTTTGAACAAACTCCCTATAATGAATAAATAAATAGTATTAATTGATTACAAACAATACTATACCAGATGCATACGTCTTCGACCGTTAATTCAAAACTTTTGACATATTCATAGAATATTTAATAACTTTTCCACAAACTTGAAGGTTACGGTTTTTTTATTGCTTTGTTTACGGACCCTACGGCCAGATTCATCAAAGTTCAGAAAAAAACGTCTAGATAGTTGTTTTGCTATCTCTAAACATTTTGAAGTTTATATACATATGTTGTCAACGTGAATAATTAATGAAAACCCATTTTAATTACTACATACTAAAGTAAAATGTAGGCATTATAAATAAGACCGTTCACCTAACTATGCGATACATGGGGTCTCAATGAAAGTTATGTAAAGCAATAATAAAGGCAAAATTAATCACGTGGGTTTCGTCTGCGTCGAAAAGCGTCTACTGACCACGAGCTGTAGCCTTGTTTAATGGGCGTCATCGTACCATTATACGGAAGGTTGTTTTATGATTCGTTTATTTTTTGGTTAAACTGTAGTAAATGTGGTTTTTTTACTTATTATGATAACAGTTACATATAACATAATGTATTTGGTTTTTCCCGTTGATAGGTTGTTTACTGATATTCTAAAATGACTTTGATTCCTTTAATCATGTTTCAAAAACATGCGCAGCGCCTTTGATGCTTTGCATCAAAATTTGTCTTGTTATGTTTTGATAGCACAGTGTGAAATTATGATGGAATAAAACCATATCGCTTTCAACCTATTGAGCTCATGCATTGTCGCCCTTACCTCATCTTCCGATAAGTACAGAGTTATTGTGACGGCGATATTGAAGCCAGGATGCGAAACCACAGTGGTGAAGCGTGACGTTCCATCCTACTTTACACTTATTTTTGCGTAGAACAACATAGATTTTTTTCACTTTATCTGTTCTATTCCTGCAACATCGTGTAATCAGAAGTAGATGTTTAGTTTGGTCTTTATCGTCTTAACTGCTTTGCATACTCCTTTGTGACCTTGAATTGATACATTTACTTGTTTCATACAGCCACGTGAAAAGTAGCAAAATTTAACCTTTATATTTAAATAGGCTAACTACAATGTATGTTGTTACAAAATATAAACTATTAAATACATGCATATCGAAAAGATGCGAAAATAAAATACGCTTAGATATTTCGTCTACGTGGTCAGTGGGTTAGAGTCGCTGACTGTAACCTTTCATAGATCGAAAGTCGTGGATACGAGCCCTGCTACCGAACATACTCTTTTATGTGAGAAGTTGGCAGGGTTTTTAATCGCTCTCGGGACCCACTACAGATGGAAAAGAACATGTGGAATTATCTGCGTCTTGCCTAAGGACACTATCCTATACCTTGGCACAGGTAGAGATCGAACCTGGGACCCCCCGAGCCTGCACGGCAAGCGCGCTACCACTGTACTAAGGCAGTCCCACAATAAGCCATGAGCTGAACACGACGTTGCAAAAAAAATGCAAAAATAGAACCAGTATCTATAGTCTATCTTTTCGGGAAAACCATTGTGCAATTTCTTTTTTAAAATCATGCGAGTTACGGCAATTTCAGTTCCGAGGGCAACGAAGAATTAAACTGATTTCTAATGCTTAATGACCTAATGCGTTCTTACTGTGCACTGATAGGAGTTGTCGCCGCATGGTACAGGTTCGACTCCTGGATTCTACCATGTAACAAATTTAACTTGTTTTTCATTTCAAACGAGTAAATTGTTACACAGAACTTTTGACCCTGTTAACGATGGCCTTTACACTCTATATGACTGCACACTTTGGCAATAAAAATGACAAAAAGCTAGCCTAGAGGATTTTATTTATAGGGTAAATTAAAAGTTAACAAATTGATAATAATTAAAACTTTAACCCGCCTTTAACATGCCAGCCTATTAACTTTTAAGGGTTTTTTGCTATATCGTAATAGTGTTTGAAACAATATGTATTCAATAAAAATAAAACAATATGGAACGCCTTTGCGGTCTTATTATGTTGTATTGTATTATACGCATTCCATTTTTATGTATACAAGGTACATATTTCATTTGACATGGTACATTTTTCATAATATACAGTGCCTTTTCTGTTATATATGGTGGTTGTTTAGTAATATGCAGTGCTAAAATGTGTAGATACATTATCCATTATCCATTTAATGTTTGCCCTATATACATATAAGAAAATGCAGCAAACGCCCTTAAAACGACTGAGTTCCGTTGTGACGTATCCTTTAACAAATGAGCCGCATCGTGTAAAAACCAGCCTTATGGCGATTGCAACCAGTATGGATCCAGATCAGCCTGTACATCCGTGCAATCTAATCAGGATCCATATTGTTCGCTGAACATCTCATGGTACATATGCTGACTGAATAGCGAACAGTATGGATTCTGATAAGATTGCACGGATGTGCAGGCTGATCTGGATCCATACTGGTCGCAATCGCCATAAGACTGGTTTTCACATGATGCGGGTCAATTAGTCTGAATCTGAAAACAGCTCAATTTGATAAGCAAAATGCCATTTTGTAAAACTATTTTCCTCCCCCCCCCCCCCCCCCCCCCCCCCCCCCCCCCCCCCCCCCCCCCCCCCCCCCCCCCCCCCCCCCCCCCCCCCCCCCCCCCCCCCCCCCCCCCCCCCCCCCCCCCCCCCCCCCCCCCCCCCCCCCCCCCCCCTCCCCTTTCCCCCCCCCCCCCCCCCCCCCCCCCCCCCCCCCCCCCCCCCCCCCCTTTTACTCTGTCTGAAAACAACAGATTTTTCTTCTGCTGGCTTCCTAGCCACAGTGGTATTTAAGGCAATAAAATGGCTGACAAAAATGCTTAATCAATATCATCTCTACCCATCTCTGACTTCAAAGTTCCCTACAATGATGAAATGTTTGGTCGATGACGGTCTTAATATCGGGTTACGGACTTTTACTGATATATACATGTAGCTACCTTAGACAATTGTGATTCTTTATAAACATTGTTAATGTTGTTCTGCGGTCGTCAGAAGCATCTTAAGTGATTTCTAGAAATTTGAGTTTAAGTGCAAAAGTTTACATCATCATTATACAGTACCTGTACTATACTGTACAGATTTAATAAATTTTCAACATGTTGCAATACACACTTCCCTTTCTTATTATCTGCATACGGAATATTAAATGTTAAGGAAAATCTTACGATATGACTTAAGATGCTATTAGAATATAAACTCTGCATCTTTATATTTGCATTGAGCCACATGTCTACATTTTACGCAAATTAAAGCAGAAGACCGTCAACGCTAAAAATGTGTTCGCTTCAATGACCCTTTGTTCGGGCATTCATAAACAAGCATGGACCTAACGGGACCTTTTCATTCTTACATTTTCTTCGATAAAGACAGCAGTATGGATAAAAGAATACGTGCAAAGCAACAAAATCGGTACATTAGATTAAGCTTGCGGCGAGTTATTGAACTCTTTCTTAACCTTTTTACCTCTATGTTTGACACGAAGCTCTTAATTCGAAGTGAATATAATAGGTAATCACTTTAGGACTTATTTGCTCTCAGGGTAAAAGTGAGATAATCTCTCGAAATGTTGCAACTACTAAAAGTAATCCTTTTAAAATGTCTAACAGAGTAAATAGGTGAACACTGAATTGTAAACTTTTGAATTATATATGCAGACATACAGTGGGAAAGAAGATGTCAGAAGACCACTGAGTTACTTGTTGGAGTTGAAGACCTAAGTGTGAACCGGAGGTAAATGTGTGTTTCATTTATATTAGGAAACATAATGTCAGAATCAGACATCATCTCTGTAAATGGTCATGGGATGGATTCTCATCAGAATAGAAGAAAGCCATGCTTTTGATACAGAAAATCAGTGGTTTAGAGCATCTAAACATCAAGCTATGGCGTTAGTTTCATAATGCAAATGAATAAGAAAGTTTCTTTTATGGACTTTTATTTCAGGCATTTTCTACAAAATATGTCTATATACCTGATGACAGGCTATATCTTATACTTAATTTGCATGAAAAATAACCAGAATGTTTGTCTTGATGTGTTGAATCTGAGTCACCATGGCAAATAAGATAAAAGGCTTGTGAACACGATAGAGCACATTTTGCATTCAGTCATCATGAAAATGTATCCGAATATTTTTCTTGATGAGAAATGTCACTCAGGTGAGCGAATAAAGGACATAATGACCCTCTTGTTCATTGACTCTCCATGAAATTTTGTAAGAATGAGTGTTTAGATGAAATATAGGTCGAGTTCGAATGTGTGTCACCTCGAGTAAAATACTAGGCACAAGGTCAAATCATAGAAAAATTATGTGTATGCAATAGAGACTACAGTTTTCATTGGATCTTGGTCTGTAACCAATCATCTCTAGAAGGTTGGGAAATAATAGAAGCGTTTACAGTGCTCCGGCCTTGATTGAACCGGGAGCCTCCGGATTGGCTGTCCAAAATGTTAACCACCCGACCACCGCGCCACCTTCATAGCTCTGTTTTTCATTGGATTTAAGTTTTTTCATGTGGCAACTCTTGTCTCTGTGGGCGTATTAGCCATGCAAACATGGCTTTTGTTATGCTTGTCTATAGAATGATAGAATACGCAAAATAATCAACACTAGTAACTTTTGGTCAGTGTGTTTTGTTTCTTTGGAAACATATGCTTCAGGGAGCATCCATTTATCAATGCTGCCGATGCATTTCTTTTGTTTACTCTATATAGAAACTTTAAAGTGTGTTTTATTTGGAATGCTATGGTGACTTTTGTGAGAGACTCACGTTTGGTTAAAACATTGAGTTCTGTGAACTTAAGTTTCTTTGATTTCTATTTTCCGGTGAATGAAACAGAGATATTCCAGCAATTTATACTTACTAGTGAGGAGGCAGAGTACAGGGTGGTCTGTGAGGTTTACCTGTCATGAATAAGGCCCTTTCCATTGACAAAGGGCTTGATTATTTTGACATCACTGTAGCCACGGGAGACATGCACACCATAGATGCTGCAGGTAGTGTGTATTTGTAGTAAATTTGACCACGAAAACAAAAACAGATTAAATAACAAGATAATTTGTTTAACCATATAAAGCTGTGCATGTGCAGGCGTACTCACATTAATAACCTATGTTGTATAGTCGCCAAGACAAGAGTGGGGTATCTATGCTTCTTACACTGACAGTTCTAGAAAATCTTTCTTGCTTCTATCTTTATTCAAAATTAAATAGAATTAGTAAATCTTTGTTAACACCCAAGACGTCGCATTTAGCTCTACTGGACGAAGTCCAGCGGAGCTTATGCCATGGTTGTTTGTCCGTCGTCCGTCTGTCCGTAAACTTTTCCTTGATAACGCTCTACAGGTCGCAATATTCATTTGAATTTAATGAAACTTGCTGATAAGGATTCCTGCAACTTGAAGATGTTCCCTATCGTTTTTGGGTTCAGTGAGTCAAAGGTCACAGTGACCTCTGATAGCAATTCCTTGATAACACTCTACAGGTCACAATTTTCATTCAGCTTTCATGAACTTGCTCAGAAGGTTTCCTTTAACATGTAGATGTTTCCTATTGATTTTAAGGTCAGTGGGTCAATTATCAAGGTCACAGTGACCTCCGTTAGATTTTCCTGGATTACGCTCTACAGGTCACAGTTTTCATTCAACTTTCATCAAACTTGCGCAGAAGGTTTCCTATAACATGTAGATGGTAGGTTCAGTGTGGCAGAGGTCAAGGTCAAAGTGACTTCCGTTAGATTTTCCTTGATAATGCTCTACGGGTCACAGATTTCTTTCAACTTTCATCAAACTTGCTCAGAAGGTTCCCTGTAACAAGCAAATGAGACCTATAGGTTTTTGGGTTAGTGAGTCAAAGGTCAAGGTCACAGTGACCCGAACTTTGAAAATATTTTCCGCTCAATATCTTGAGATCTACATCACCTCACCTACAGTCTTCAAACGTCATGGATGATTGGTCTTACTGAGTAGATGATCCCTGCTGCTTTTGGGGTCAGTGGGTCAAGGTCACAGTGAACTCTGTTAGCTTGTCCTTGGTAACATTTCAAAAGACTTTCACAAAACTTACAATACAGTCAGACAGACCAGTAAAGTGATACTGGCCCTTTTGGGCTTGGGCTCTTGTTAACTCACCTGACCACGAAGTGGTCATTGTGAGCTTTGAGGATCGTTGAATGTCCGGCGTTCGTACGTCGTCCGTCTACCGTCGTCCGTCGTTCACATTTGCTTCAAATGAAATCTCCTCTGAAACCACTACGGTAATGTTTATGAAACTTGGAAGAAATGTTTCTTGCTAGAAGCTCTACCAAAATCGTTAAACGTTTTCAATTCTATGCAGAACTCTGGTTGCTATGGAAACAAATAGGAAAAACTTTAAAAATCTTCTCCTCCAAAACTGCAAAGCCAAGAACTAAGATATTTGGCATGTAACATTGTCTAGTAGACCTCTATCGAAATTGGTCAAATCATGTCCCTGGGGTCAATATTGGCCCTGTCCAGAGGTCACTTGTTTTACAAAGACGTTTATAGGGAAACCTCAAAAATCTTCTTCACCGTGACACAAGGTCTAGAGCCTAGATATTTAGTGTTTAACAGTGACTAATGGACCTCTGTAAAGTGTATTAAACTCATGTCCCCAGGGTCAAAATTGAACTCTTGCACGGGGGTTCACTTGGTATTGGAAAAAACTTTTAAAATATTCTCCAAAACTGCAAAGCCAAGAGCTAATTTATTTGGCATGTAACATGGTCTAGTAGACCTCTATTAAAATTGGTCAAATCGTGACCCCTGGGTTAAAATTGACCCCGCCCGGGGGTCACTTTGTTTTTACAGGAAAATCTTCTTCTCTAAAACAACACAGATATTAAGATTATATCTTTGTCTAGTGGACCCCTACCAAGTTTGTTCAAATCATGCCCGTTGAGTCAATATTGGCCCCGCCTAGGGGGTCACTTGTTTTTCATATATAGGAAAACCTCTGAAAATCTTCCAGGAAACCACAAAGTCTGGAGCTAAAATAGTTAATGTGTAACAGTGTCTAGTAGACCTCTTCGACATTTGTTCAAATCATGCCCCTGGGGTCAATATTGGCCCTGTCCAGGGGTCACTTGTTTTACAAAGACGTATAAAGGGAAACCTGAAAATTTCTTCACCGTACGTCAGCCTGGTGTGTAACAGTGTCAAATGGACCTCTGTAAAGTGAATTAAAATCATGTCCCCAGGTTCAAAATTGACCTTGCACGGGGATTCACTTGGTATTGGCAAAACTTTAAAATCTTCGTCTCCAAAACAATAAGGTATAAAGCTTAGATGTATAGTGTGTAACAGTGTCTAGTGGTCCTCTATTACATTTATTAAATCATGCCCCTGGGGTCAAAATTGACCACGCCTGCGGGAGGGAGGTCTTTTGTCTTTATATAGAGTTATAGGAGAAACCTAGCTTCCACTGAGTTCCTATAGCAACCACTGACTTTCTTAGCAACTACTGACTTCCCCTAGTAACCATTGACTTCCCCTTGAAACAAGTGACTCCCGTAGCAACCAGTCACTTCCCCTAGCAACCAGTCACTTCCTTATGTAAGTGCACTGGTACTCAGGTGAGCGATATAGGGCCATCATGTCCTTCTTGTCAGTTCGACTGTTCGGAGAATGAGGATGGTTATTGCGGTCACCAATGCATTGAGGTTGCATTTTTGGTTAAAAGTTTTATATGCAAGCTACTATTTTTGACATATATCAGTTACTACGTACGTGATTGATTTGAAGCTTTATTTTTGTGTTCAGATGTATCAGACGAGCAAGTAAGTAAACTCTTGACAAAACTTGATGCAAATCATGGCCATTGTTTGACTGAGACATACTGGATAAAGTATTATGTGCAGGCTGTACTTATATTTAAGTTTTGTGTGCAAGTTACTTTCATACATCACCTATAGATGGAGAAAGTCTTAAATTGTATCTGGTAGGCAGATTAGATAACTCTTAACTGAATTTTATTCAAATTATTGCCCTTGTTGGACACAGACATTTTGATTAAATTTTTACATGCAAGCTTCTGTCATGCACATATGTCACTAACAAGTAATGCGATTAATATGAAACTTCAAAAACCTCTTCAGGGGTATCAGACAGCCAGGTTAGATAACTTTTTACCTAATTTGATTCAAATTATTGCCCTTGTTCAACTTAGACATTTTGGTTAAAGTTAACATGCAAGCTCCTATCAGTCTCATTTCTTAATAACCCATGATGGGATTTATTTGAAACTTCATTTAAGCCTTTTAAAGTATTCAGACATTCAACTAACTTAGCTGTTGATTTAATTTAATACAACATTATGAACGTTTTATCTAAGCTTTGTTTTAAAGATTTCATTCATGCTTATGTAATGCTCATATCTCAGTCATTAACTATTTGAATGAAACTACAACAAAATGTTACGGGTATCAAACTTGATAACAAGAAATGATCATAGAGTTGTATGATTTCAACTTTAATAATTTAATTTTAACAATTATAAACCCTCTTGTAAGAAATATTTTAATTTTACTTCAAAATGGTTCGAAGAGTCTCTGACAGCTTGTGCGGAAACTAGATCACAAAATACTATTTAGTATGTACATGATCAGTATAGATAAATGGTTAGATTATGTGTGAAAGCCTCCAACACTTCATTAAATTACAGCATCTTGCATTTCTTTGTACCTTATTTTTATTGTTAAAGTTTGTCTGAAGGTACAAGACAATCTATGAGTATTTAGCAATTTAGTCATGTCTGGGGAAAATCTGAAAAAAACAACATCAAAGTATGTCAGAGTTGAGAAGAGTAATTAAAATAAGAGTAAAGTGTGAATGTGGCGTCATAACGTTTAATTGCGTCAAAAAGTATGTCTTCAACATAATTGCAATTAATAGGTGTTTCAGTAAGCTACTTCAAATGACATTTCTTTATTCACTCAAGACATGTAAACATGACAACATGAGGTATAAAGAACATAGTAATACGAGGCATAGTCAATACTAATGGAAATAATCTAACACAATTAAATATCGGAAGATAGTAGAAACAATTTACTATATAACCAAAGTACATAAACTTCTACATACATATTTAAAAAGATTACCGTTCTATTCTTCTATTCTGTGGGAGAAAAACCAATTCAAAATACAGACAGAGTATATGTATATTCAATTAAACAAACATAATATATGTTTAACAAACTCGCAGAATTTCCTGCATTCGGTCTTATTTGATATTGTCATAGTCATTGCTTTTCTAAAGGTAATGATATTTGGTCTAATGTAATAGTCAATTTAAGTAACTCTTTTCTTTTATTTTTAAAAAAATTACAACGTAAAAGATAATGAAATTCGTCACCTAATCTGGAATTACATTTAGTGCATATTCGTTCATTTAAAGGGGTTCGATTCCAAGTTCCAGTCTCTATCGGTAACCTGTGACCACGTGTCCTAAATTTGATAAGGTAAAACAAATATTTTGGTGGAGTGTTTATTAGATAATTTTCAAAACAAAATTCGCTTTTAAACAATTTATAATTCATACATTTACTTGAGTTAACGAGTGTTTTGTACCATTCATTGAGAAATAGGTCAGACAGTTTTTGTTGGACGGTGAGCTTTAACCATTTCGCATTAGAGAACTCGTGTGTCGACCATATGCCAGAAAGGCCACACTCGATAAGAATATTTTTAACATTGTTAAGCCAAGTGAAATGTTTATGATTATTATTTACATGGTTGAATCGGTTCAATAAAATGCAGTATAATTTAAAAGTAAGCTTTATTGTTGTTGGAGCAATTGTAGTTGCCCAAAAAGATATAATTCGTGTTTTTATGTCAATAATTAAAGGTTTGACACCAGTTTCTCCGTATACCATACAATTTGGCGTACTGTTTTTCAATTTTAATATCAATTTCAAAAATTTTAGTTGGACCCTTTCAATAATATCTACATTTCCGTATCCCCATATTTCGCAACCATAGAGGAGAATTGGTTTAACTGTTTTTATAAAAAGCTCAATTTGCATATCTATCGGTAGGGCAAGGTCTCTTGATTTTTTAACAAGTGAATACATTGCTTTAGTAGCTTGCCGGGCTATTGCACGTTTTGCATTAAGAAATGAACCACTTTTACTAAATAATATGCCCTGATATTTGTAATCTTTCGCTATATCAAGCACTTCATTTTTATATGTAAATCTGTATTGTCTTTGCCTACCTTTTGAAAAAATAGTTCACAATAGATCACAATACTGTTCATAGATATTTAAAGCATTTTGCAAGTCTTCGGCTGACTCTAATAGGATAACAGTGTCGTCAGCATACAAAAGTATAAATAACTTAACATAATTCAAAATCGAGTTGTTCGTTTCTTTGACTTTTACAGGTAACTCCATTAACTGTTTGGGCAGAATTAAAAACTCATGAAGGTCATTCAAATACAGGGAAAATAAAATTGGGGACAAATTCTCCCCCTTTGACGCACGCCAATGTTACATATAAAAAGTTAGATTTTTGGCCATTTACCATTACACATGACTTTGCATGATCATACATATTTTTAATAACATTTAGAAATTTTCCTTGTACATTATAAGAAATAAGTTTGCCCCAAAGACCGTCGCGCCAAACTGTATCAAAAGCAGCTTTCAGGTCGAGAAATGCACAAAATAAAGATTTTTTAATACATGTATTGCCTAGATATTCTATCAGACATGACAAAACGAACAAGTTATCTAATGTAGAGTGATGCTTCCTGAAACCTGCTTGGAACTGATAAATTAATATCATTTTTATCAGAAAAAGTTTTTAGTCTAGTATTTAATATTGCCGTAAAAAGCTTTCCTAGACAGCTAAGAAGTGTAATTGGTCGGTAGTTGGATGGGTCGGTTGGAGAGCCTTTATTTTTATATATAGGTTGTATTACCCCAATTGTCCAAGCTTTTGGTATAACCCCTGTGGTAAAAACAATATTGAAAAGTTTTACGTATATATCTTTCATCAAAGGCAACGATATTTTGATATGTTCATTCAAAATTTGGTCTAGACCATTGGCTTTATTGTTTTTTAGAGATTTTACAGCAAAATCTATTTCTTCGTAGGAAATCGGTCTACAGGTAAAAGGATCTTCAACAGAAAAATCAGAATTTTCCGGTGGCACATAAACTACACCGTACAAAATATCGTTCGTCTTAGTGAATTTCTTAGATAAAACGAACCAAAGAACAAGTTTACTTGGTGTTTCTATAGTACATACATACGGCTTAAGATAATTTTTTATACCAGTACAAAGGCCACCTGAACGCCGTTTCATTATCTCTATGCTTAAAAAATAGATCAAAATTTTCTAAATTCATTGTACAAAGAGAATCAAGTTTTGTCTCCTGAAATAAAATAATATCAAAATTTTGAACAAAATCGCAAAATTCATGACAAATTTGTTTACTTAGTAAACCACACGTATTCAGTGACAAAATAGAAATACCTTCATATAAGTAGTCACAATTTGATATTGATTGGTTATCTAATAGCGAGTCATTCGTTCCGCTTATAACTTCATGGTCAACAATATCGCTGACCGATAAACAATTACACTGTGTAAAACTATAATGTTCTACAGGTAAATCTCCCAACCTGTCCTAGAAATTGACATCGGTTTGATCTACTGAACTAACTGTCGTCTGCTGAGGAGGCCCTGCAACAGAATATATGTCAAGAGTTTTAGCAAAAGTTTGTTCACTTGCAGAATTTTGAAAATTTGAATCAACTTCACAAACACGTTTTACTTGTCAGATTATTTGTTGCGAGATTCTTTTAAATGTAACCACACAAAGAAGCAACAATGTACAAAATCGTTGGGTTTCGCCCTCAAGTCATTCCTTTTATTTCAATGTAATTAATAAAGTACAAACATAATAAGACGATTTCTTTTTTCGCATACAGTATATAGTGGTATCAAATGTCATCTTCATTTTGACAAAATTTCAAGAAACACAAGTTGAAACTGAAAAGTAATGACGTCTGTATGGGAAGGTTTTGAACCTTCCTCGTATAAAGAACTTGTTTCAGATATTGTAAATATTCTAAGCTAGATATTGCTGAAAGCTTTAATTATAAGTGTTTACTATCACAAAGGTACGATGCTAGTTATTTATCAAACGCTGAAAGTCGAATTTGTGCATAATTGTGAAATATGTATAAGTATGTATATATATATATAAGTAAATGGAGCTTTACTTACTGGTGACATGGTATGTGGTGTAAAAATAAAAACAAATTGAGGTGATTCATAGACTGTATACAAAGAGGAAAACAAGAATGAATTGATGCGAGGCATTAAAGGAGCCGGAAAGAAAGAATTCATTTATTTGTGTATATGTTGGTATCAGGTAATGTATTTGAGTAAGGCATTTCGATCACCCTTAATGTCCTTATACCTACGCCGGTGTGTGCCTTTTTTATGAAAAGCACATGAAAATGCTAGATGTAACGGTTAAATTACTTATCAGCCATAAATACCTTCCTTGAGTATATACTATGTTCTTTGCAACATTGTTGACATTTTTAAATGAAACGTTTCTGATTTGATATCTGATTATTAAAAACTAAACATTTGTAACAATATTCTGGCAAATGGTATCTTTGGGTAGTCTATGCATGTCTTCGGGTAAATAGTCGGCTAAAAAGGATATGTTTTGAATTCAAAATAATGCTATTTTTGATACAGGAATAGGTTATTTTTTGTAATAAAACCATTCTTGTAAACAATCTTTTAAAAAAAGAAGAAATGTTTCAGCATTTATCACCCCTGTGGCAAAATGCATTTCATAAAAGTCCTCGCCCCCAAGTGCTACGCCAATAAAGTTATTAGTTATTGTTTTCTATCTTCGTTCTTCCTGTGTGAAATACGATTCATTTTGATCTTCGTTCATCTGTTTAATTGATCAAGCAAATTTTTTCGACAGTTCCAAGGCTATTCCATAAAATATTTCATGCAATGCTAAAATCTGCTGAAGAAATTGTCACGAATTCCATCATTTGAAAATATTCTAGACTATATTGGAATTCAATACTCTGAAATGTGGTTTCTAGTTCCGTTGTACTGTGTTGGGTTTCTTACTAGATATGGAAAATATTGTTAATACTGCACGCAAATAAAATCGTTGATTGTCATTGATATTTTCTTATAAACAAAGCCCTTAAAATTTCAAAACTTAGTCTTTTAGTGAACAACGAAGTTACCCTTGTCCTAATATGGAATGTTCATACACATAGCACATAGTTACTCATAGCAGATGTCAGCATTGGATGCTAAAGTACATCTAGATATTGTTGATGATTGCACACGACATATATTTCAATAATGCATATTGCGTTATGAAAGTCGTTCAGTCAATGAGTCTGCCTTGCATGAGTCGATGAAATGTGCGGCATATCTCATGTTCCAGAAAGGACTTGGGAATATGATGGGTCCAGAGACGATAGGAAAAAGACACTCTGTCAATGGACTCGTGTATAAATCGAGAGCAGATAGGACAACTTGCATACTTCATACACTATTTTTTAATAGAAAGGTTAGTTTTATGTATTCAAAATTTTAAAAAAGGAAACCAAACCAAACAAAGACAAATATCAAAGGAATCAAGTTCCAGCATAGTCTTGAACATTTTCGGTCTCGGCTTTCTGCATGAAACAAATGGCAAAAATATATTTATGTGGAAGTATTGAAACTTCCTAAGGTTGTCCACGGCTGGGCCAGAGCACAAGAACATTTTTCATCACTCCAGGATACACTGAAATTCGTGTAATGTGTTCTAACCAAAAGACGGAACGATGCTTACAGTGAATCAGATCATTTATGGGAAATTGAAGATGACATTAGTAGAATACACCAAGTGAGTCATTGTTGCTCATACACTTTTAGCTCACCAAGGTCTAACTCTTGAGCAAATTGGAACTGCACAACGTGAAAATAAAGTAATGATACTAGGTCAGTTTTATAAGAATATTTTTTAACATTCACTTTATACCAAATTATGTAAAACGGTCATAATGTTTCGTTTAATCTTTCCGTGTACTACATATGGCCTCTACTGTACAGGTTGTACCAAATTGCGTCACATAGTTACCTATACCGAAAATAACTTCTGTTTTGAAAAGTGTAAAATTACATAATTAAAAGTGGAAATTGTATGGACTTCAAACTGATCCGTCTGGGCAGACTATTTACCCGAAGACACCCATAGATTACCCAAAGGCACCCGAAACGTTAAATATTGTTATAAATGTACACTTTTTTATATTTGATGTCAAATCAGAAACACTTAATTAAAAATACATGTACATTGTTGTAAAGAACTTGAACCCGTGTCTGTATCTTTATCCAAGGAAGATTATAATCTTCGACGGATAAGTAATTTAACCATTACATCTAGCGTTTTTCATGTGCTTTATGTAAAAAGGGCACAATTCAACGTAGGTATAAGGACATTAAGGATGAGATGATCTAAATGCCTTATTCAAATATATTACCTGATACCAAAATATAAACCAAATGATGAATTCTTTGCGTGTTGTCCTCTTTGTATACAGTCTAGGGAATAGCCTCGTTTTGTTTCGAAGTGTTATCTTTTAAAAAAAAAAATCCCCCCGGGGGGGGGGGTTTTTTTTTTTTTTTTTTTTTTTTTTCTTTCCTTTTTGGTTTTTTTTTTTTTTTTGGCGCGGGGTGTTTTTTTTTTTTTTTTTTTTTTTTCCTCCTTTCCTCTCCTCTCCCCCCCCCCTTCTTTTTTTTTTTTTTTTTTTTTTTTTTTTTTTTTTTTTTTGTGTTACATTTTTATTTTTTTTTTTTTTTTTTTTTTTTTTTTTTTTTTTTTTTTTTTTTTTTTTTTTTTTTTTTGTTTTTTTTTTTCTTTTTTTTCCCCTTTCCCTTTTTTTTTTTTTTTTTTTCTTTTTTTTTTTTGTTTGTTTTTGTGAAAAATAATTTTTTTTTTTTTTTTTTTTTTTTTTTTTTTCTTTTTTTTTTTTTTTTTTTTTTTTTTTTTTTTTTCTTTTTCTTTCTTCTCCCCCCCTCCCTCCCCCCAACTCTTTTTTATTTTTTTTTTTTTTTTTTTTTTTTTTTTTTTGTTTGTTTAGATTACCTTTTTTTTTTTTTTTTTTTTTTTTGTTTTTTTTCTTTTTTTTTTTTTTTTTTTTTTTTTTTTTTTTTCTTCCCTCTTCTCGTCCCCCCCCCCCCCCCCCCCCTCCCCTTTTTTTTTTTTTTTTTTTTTTTTTTTTTTTTTGTTTTTGTAGTTCTTTCTGTTCTTTTTTTTTTTTTTTTTTTTTTTTTTTTTTTTTTTTTTTTTTTTTTTTTTTTTTTTTTTTTTTTTTTTTTCTCTTGTCGCCTTTCCCCCCCCCCCCCCCCCCACCCCCCCTTTTTTTTTTTTTTTTTTTCTTTTTTTGTTTTAAAAGGTTAGCCCGTTTACTTTTTTTTTTTTTTTTTTTTTTTTTTTTTTTTTTTTTGGTTTTTTTTTTTTTTTTTTTTTTTTTTTTTTTTTGGGTTTTTACGTCCTCTCCCCCCCACCCCCCCCCCACTTCTTTTTCTTTTATTTTACTTTCTTTTTAATATTTTTTTTTTAAATATAATAAAAAAAATTTAAATTTTTTTTTTTTTTTTTTTTTTTTTTTTTTTTTTTTTTTTTTTTTTTTTTTTTTTTTTTTTTTTTTTTTTTTTTTTTTTTTTTTTTTTTTTTTTTTTTTTTTTTTTTTTTTTACCCTCGCCCGCCGCGGGCGCGGGGGGGGGCGCGCCTCGTTTCCTCTGCCTCTCCTCTGCGTCCCGCCCCCCCCCCCCCCCCCCCCCCCCCCCCCCCCCCCCCCCCCCCCCCCCCCCCCCCCCCCCCCCCCCCCCCCCCCCCCCCCCCCCCCGGGGGGGGGGGGGGGGGGGGGGGCGGCCGCCCCCCCCCCCCCCCCCCCCCCCCCCCCCTTTGTTGGCGCGTACTATGTCACAAGCATGTAAAGCTCTCCTTTTATATCCATTAATATTATACATATTTCATAATTATGCACCGATTTACAGCGTTTGATAAAAAAACTAACATCGTAGTTTTGTGATAGTAAAAACTTATAATTAGTTTTCAGTAAAATCTAGCTTAGGATATAAACACTATCTTATTCAATTTATTTATACGAGGAGGGTTCAAAAACTTCTGATGCAGACGTCATAACTTTTCAGTTTCAGCTTGTTTTTCTTGAAAAGTTGTCAAAGTGAAGTGTTTGACATCTTACACCAATATATATTCGACAAAAAATGAAATAATCCCATATCAATTACACTATACTGTTACTGAAACAAAAGGAATGACTTGAAGGCACAACCCGACGATTTTGTATATTGTTGCTTCTTTGTGTGGTTACATAACCTAACCACTAGCTATCTGAATCACCTGCTAAATTAATTGCATTGATGACATCATTTGTGACGTCATTTAACATTATGACAGTATACATCACAAACTATTATTCTTACTTAAATACTTCGATGTTGTATTTAGGATTTCATCTGACATGGCCAAATTGCCATGTACTCATAGATTGTCTTGTACCTTCAGACAAACTGTTATGCTTTAAAGAAACTTGTTTGAAAATCAAGAAAAGCAATATGCTGTAATTTGATTCCGTGTCTTTCACACAATAACTAATCAACTATACTGATCATGTACATATTAAACAGTATTTTGTTTTTTTAATTTTCACGCAAGCATCCTTTACTCTTCCAACCACTTTGAGCCTACAATTAAATCATTTTAAACAAAACTCTTTAAAATTGATCAAATTAAATCAATAAAATTAAAGTCTATGATCATTTCTTGGTATCAAGTTTGATTCCTCTCAAATAAATCAAATATTTAATTACTGATAAATGAGCATAACATAACTATAACAAAAAATTCTTAGTAAGACAATTTACAATCATGATTTAAGTGACTTGAATATCTACCGGAGCAGATACTGGTATAGAGCACTGTCATACAGAGATCGCCGGTGATAAATATAAATTTCGCCCCAGGTTCAACTTTATAAAATCGCGAACTATAGACTCACGACTCGGGACCAAACTCGCGGAAATTGATGTACGCGAAGAAAACCAGATACACGGTAAATTCTGTCAAGAGTAATCAAATTCGCTCGTCTGATACCTATTAACACATTAGCAAGGCGCTGTCGTCGGCGGTACGGCCATGATCGGACCACTTGTTTGCCCTAGCACACTTATCAGCCCTCTTTATCTTTTGTAAGTTGGTCCAATATGCACTTGCCACTGTCACCGATCACATTGCATGAGGATGTGAAAGATCCAATAAGTTATTATTAGTAATATCTTAGACGACACGGCAGCTGGCTGATCTCATTCATGAAGAACGACGTCTTTTGGTTTTAGGCAAACATGCTTTCTTGGCGATAATAAAAGTAACGTTGTGAGTTAATTTATTTAAATGGTATGGACTTGACCTTGAATAACTGTTTTTAGCTCGTCTGATTTTTGAAAAAAATGACGAGCTATTGTCGTCACTTGATTGTCGTCGTCGTCGTCTTCGTCGTTGTCGTTGTCGTTGTCGTCGGCGTTGGTTAAGTTTTGCGTTTAGGTCACTTACATGAAAACTTGGACAACTTATTCATCTAAAACCCTTCTTCACATTGTATGCTTAAGATGCTGAGTGTGACCTGTTTTTTTTTTTGGGGGGGGGTAAAAAACATGAATTTTGATGGATTTTGGTTGATTTTGAGAATTGGACATAGGTTTTTCATTTTTTGTTACCGGTAGATTGATTTCAAATTTTCACAAAATATTAATGGATAATGTATTTCAACATAATCAAATGGATTTGTGAGTCATACATTGGGGGGGGGGGGGCGGGCGATATTTTAGTATTTTTGGACTTGGTCAGTTTTAGCTAGTCTGATTTTTCAAGTTTTGCGTTTAGGTCACTCACATGCAAACTATCAAAGCTATCACTTTAAACTTGGAATACCTGTTCACTATCAAATGTACTATAGAATGAAGGAAAAGTTTTACAAGTTTTATAACCCTGTCATGTATTTTGACTGGATTATTGTCCCTTCTTAACTTAGAAAGTTTAACACACACACATCATTTTTGTAACAGTGAACATAATGCAACCAAACTTGGTTTATAAGAAGTATTTATGAATATCTTTAATTGAATTGTGTTTTGGGGCTCCTGGGGTCAAAAGGTCACTGTTACTAAAAATAGGAAAACTGTAATATATTCAATATCTTTAGATACAGTTGACATAATGTAACCAACTTTTGTTTGCAGTAAGTATTTAAGAAGATATTTGATGGGTTGTGTTTTAGGGCTCCTGGGGTCAAGTTCACTGTAGCTAAAAATAGAAAAATGGTAATTATTCAATATCTGTAGTTACAACTGACATAATGTAACTAAATTATTAAGTGTGTAATACATATTAATAAAAATTTGTTGGGATTGTATCATGGGGTCAAGGTCAAGGTTTTTTTCTAAAACTAGAAAAATGGGAAATATACAATATCTTTAGTTGCAATTGAATTATTGTGACCACACTTAGTGTATAGTCATTAATTACAAAAACCTTTCGTGGGATTGTGTTTCAGGGTCAAGGACACTGTTACTTAAAAATAATCCGTAAAAGGATAAAATCAGACGAGCGTTCGGCACCCGCAGGCGGTGCTCTTGTATACATTTGTATTTAAAAGATGTATAAAATGTCCCAGACATAATAATTTTAAAAGTTATAAAAATTGAAATACTTCTATGTCGTTTCTGTGCATGTTATTTTTTCATAGTAAATATACATGTACCTTCAGTTACAATTCAGCATTACACATGACGCACCTTTGATCAGAAATATCCAGTAAAAAGTTTTCAGTCTAAGTGGCTGCTATATTACAGCTAATGGCCTGACGTTTGGTTAAGGTTACCTATCTTATGTCTAACTGGACAATGCTAGTGCATGAATCCTTTAGGTATCATCTTGAACCACTATGCGTTGATTTCTATGCCAGGAAGGCAAACGCATACTCGGAATGCAGTAAAAACGCATCTAAACGCATACAGAAACATAAACTTTCTTGGGGGAGACCCCCCAAACATTAAGACACATGCCATTGCTGTTTCTCTACCGCGCTTTGTAACTCGCGAGACCCCATAATCCGACCGCCGGACACGTTTTAGGAGCCGACGACGGCCCCGATTAGTAAAGTTTCAAAGCAGTCCCATACGTAGTTACTGAGATATGTGAAAAACTTTTTACCAAATGTGCAACGCTGATGCAAGGGTGACCGCAATATCCCTCCTTATTCCCGGAAAAGTAGAGTTAAAACTGCGATGTGTTGTGTTAACAAAAATTTATTATACCCCCCGAACACAAAGTGTAAGGGTGTATGCTGGATTCAGTTTGTCTGTCTCTCTGACTGTCAGCCCTTTCGTCCGTCCGTCCGTCCGTCCTTCCTTCCCTCCGTCTGGCCGTCCGTCCGTCTGTAGACACAATCTTGGGGACGCTCAATCTCCAAAACCTTGTCAGAATTAAATGATACTGAACAGAAATAATAAGTAACATGTCAACTTATCCATGGTTATGTTTCGAGTACTAGGTCAAAGGTCAAAGTCAAAGGGGCCAATGATAGTAAAATCTTGCGGACGCTAAACCTCAAAACCCCCTAGAAATGATAACTTACATGCCTTGTTGTGCTTAATTATGTTTCGAGCAGCAGTATGTCAAAGGTCAAGGTCACAGGGGCTCATAATAGTAAAATCTTGTAGACGCTTAACCTAAAAAATCCCAAGTCAGAATTTAATGAAACTTCACAGAAATGATAAATACCATACCTAGTTGTGCATGGTCTATATTTCGGGTCACTAGGTCAAAGGTCAATGACACATGGGCTCGAGATAGTAAACTCTTGTGCGCTCTAAATCTCCAAAAACCCTGGTCAGAATTTTAAAAAACTTCACAGAAATTATAAAAAACATGTACCATGGCCTTGTTGTGCATGATCCACAGGTCCTAGGTCTAAAAAATATAATTTTGTGCGCTCTTGATCTCCAAAACCCCTGGTTAAAATTTAATGATACTTTACAAAAGTGATAAGATGCATGGTCCAATAATTAAAGCATCACATATTACATAAATTTCATATACTGTGCCAGTGCGGTGCTTGGGGGTAAAGTTCTAGTTGAATTTTTATGTAAGGTTTGTTTTGGAAAAAAGCTAGAAGAATGATAAAGTTTCCAAGAATAGCTTTGAAACTGTAAGGGTAAGAAGTATAGATACAGTACTCTTGTTATAGCGAATAAAGAACATAGTTATAATAGTGTTCAGTTGAATTAATCACGTAACCATGGAAATAGTTTTTTTAGAAATGTTGTTGTATCCTTAAAAATTGTTAAATGGCTAAACAAAGATACAATCCATTTCATTTTTACTGAGTCAAAATGTAAAGAAAGAGAGAGTTTAAACACCGATATTTTGTTACAAAAGTAGATACACACAGCAACGGACGTATGTTGAACCGTATATGTCCCGGAACGTATATATCACACGAGAGAAAAAATTCGACCGCATATGTCACACGTGTGATATATTCGGTCGAAAATAGTCTTCGCGTGAAACGTATATGGCACATAATATGTATACGTTTGACTTCGAATTTTATAGGAACACGAAAACGAATATCTCACATGCAGAAAAAGGCAAATAAAAACGAAATGTAACGATGTTTGGGAGGCATCTATATAGGTATATACATGTATATAGTTGTAATGTGGAGAGCCGAAATGCAATGACATGATAATCCAAGAAAGTCCAAGGTAAACGACATGCGATCAACACTTATTGGAACTTAAACACAGAGTAAACTTGATATATCTGCATGGCCGGCTCCTGTGGATCGGTTCCGATCCTCTTCCTGGAATGACTTAAGCAAAAGTATAATTTGTACTTTCATGCACTTTAATATCACAACCTATGAGACATATACGTTTCGATGTAAACTGTCAAAAATGACCAAACGAATATGTCACATTAAACACGTGTTATATTTACGGTCGAATATATCACACACGTGTGATATATACGTTCCGGGACATTTACGGTTCAACGTAGGTTATGCAAATTTAAGCTATCTCGATCGACAAATATAAAGCAAATATTATTTTCTTAAAGTGATTTTAAATGCTTAAATACCATAAAAATCTACAGAAAGCATGTTTTACATTCTAAACTCTGTTTCTATGGCCATCAAATTTTTATTCTGTTTAACTTGAAAGATTTTCCAAGGAGTAATGTTTTCCATGAACTACAGTCATTAAAACATTGAGTTACTTGCACTACAAGTGATTCTTCTATTTTAAACAAAGCCACGGCAACATGTGACCTTCAAATCAATTTAAATTGTTATATTTTGCTTATTGAGTTATTTATCCATCATTAAAGTTTACTCTCGGCAGAATTTAGTGTTGGGCTAATTTTACCTTTATCAAATTGAAAGTTCACCAGCATACACGCAAATTTGGTGAAAATGTCTAAAATATTGTTTAATTTCCTGGGATATTTATAAAATAACACTATAATTCACTTTCTCCTATCTTGCTTTTGACTTGTAGTCATTGTTTATGCCCTAATTTATCCTAAAACCTCCGATTTCATGGACGTCTGCTGTAAAGTCATAGCCCGCCTTTGAAAAATTACCTACGGGGCGGGTGAGGGATATCTGTTTGTAAAACTCTGCTGCTAATCTAATGAGTGCCTACTAAGACGGGTTTGCTTACAATGTAAAACAGTAGTTTTTGTGACCTGGTAAAGTGTGACTTTATCCACATTGGGCAAACTTAAAACAATGCTCAGAAAATAAGAGAGTTAATAACGAAGTGTGTTTAGGTGTCCTTACTGTTTCAAGGTTGACTAAATAAAAAATCAAAGCTTTTTTATTGAATAATGTCAAGCAAAATTAAAAATATTCAAACAGAAAGATTTTCCAAGGAGTAATGTTTTCCATGAACTACAGTCATTAAAACATTGAGTTACTTGCACTACAAGTGATTCTTCTATTTTAAACAAAGCCACGGCAACATGTGACCTTCAAATCAATTTAAATTGTTATATTTTGCTTATTGAGTTATTTATCCATCATTAAAGTTTACTCTCGGCAGAATTTAGTGTTGGGCTAATTTTACCTTTATCAAATTGAAAGTTCACCAGCATACACGCAAATTTGGTGAAAATGTCTAAAATATTGTTTAATTTCCTGGGATATTTATAAAATAACACTATAATTCACTTTCTCCTATCTTGCTTTTGACTTGTAGTCATTGTTTATGCCCTAATTTATCCTAAAACCTCCGATTTCATGGACGTCTGCTGTAAAGTCATAGCCCGCCTTTGAAAAATTACCTACGGGGCGGGTGAGGGATATCTGTTTGTAAAACTTCCTGCTGCTAATCTAATGAGTGCCTACTAAGACGGGTTTGCTTACAATGTAAAACAGTAGTTTTTGTGACCTGGTAAAGTGTGACTTTATCCACATTGGGCAAACTTAAAACAATGCTCAGAAAATAAGAGTGTTAATAACGAAGTGTGTTTAGGTGTCCTTACTGTTTCAAGGTTGACTAAATAAAAAATCAAAGCTTTTTTATTGAATAATGTCAAGCAAAATTAAAAATATTCAAACAGTGTTAGTTTTAAACAGTTCATGGTTTAACAGTGTTTGTTGACATTTGAAATAAAGTTGTTGAAATTTTTCTGCCTTTATAGACACGTCACCGCAGTGTCAGAGTAGACTGACTCTCTTACATCCATCTGTTGTCAACATAGAGGATTGACTGAGATCAAATATTTTTTAAAACAAGAATTTCAATTTAGATATCTAAGGGAACTGAAACTTAAGATCTGACATTTTATCACAGTTTCGGAGTATTGAACTGTAAAGTTCTCTTTATCAGTCTAAATTCTCGACGACAGTAAGTACCGCGGTACCATAGGAGAAGACCATTCTAGCAGTCACGGCGAAATAAAATACCGCGGTTCCATCGGAGAGGACCATTCTAGTTGTCGTCTTCTTCGTCGTCGTCGCTGTTTTGCCTTTGTGTGGAAGATAATACAATAAAGTTCCTCTAATAAGACCACCATTTGGACCGGCAAAAACAACGTCTTTATATCGAAATGGTCTTTTTATCGAGACCTTTTTACTATAAAATGGGTCATTTGATTCCGAAATGTTTGGTCTTACATTGTAATAGCGAGGGCGGTCTTAATATCGGATTGTCTTAATTGCGGAACTTTAGTAGACACCACAAAATACCCACCTGTCCCGAATTTACCATCTCACATCATGTAACTATCCAAGACGGGAATCGAAAGCTGGTTTTTTTTTTTTTTTTTTTTTTTGAAGGACAGCGAGTTGAAACATTCGCCATCTAACAGCTTGAATACAACAGGCTGTTATGGTATATCTTCAGACCTTTACGATCTTCGGTGCACTTGTAAATAATAGTGTACACATGCATTAATCACTACTGTGGCAGTAGTCTGATGAAGCAACATATGTACCTTGTATGAAAGCAGTTACAAAAATGTAGCATTGACAACAACTTTGAGGGCAAACAAGCAGCCGTACTTAACCACATCAGAGATAGGGATGCCGATTTAGACAAATTCAGTTAGCCATATTTGATTTGATTATCCGCCCACGTGAATCCTGGGTAAAGAATAACAGACATCAATTCATTAGTACATAATATGATTATTGTCATTATCAAAAACGTATGATATAATATTTGTGGCAGTCTCGCCTGCGCAAATTAACTTGAATTGTTTACGGGTTAATATATGAACTTGGTCTTAGAATAACAGACATTCGCTTTATGAATAATTTAATACAGTCTGCGGAAAAACAGGTAAGTTAATCAGCAAAACTGCATTGCTACATTCATGTCTGATTAAATATTGACCAAACGACATACAGAGGGAATTAAATATGTCAAATGATGTAATTCTATTCCGGTAAAAATCTGCTTTGTACATTCATAAACAGTGAATTTACTTTGAAACAACTTGTAGGTTTTGTTACATTGTCTATCAAAGCAGATTTGAATTACTCAAAACATGTAATAAATTCAAGACTCGCTTAACCCTAGCGCTGATATACAGTCGACTATTACAAATAATCATATTAAGCGCTTGACAAACATCTAGAATATGTATCCATATTATTACTAAATCATTTGATACTGGTCTAAGCCTCGCTGTTGTACAAATTATAGCAGTTTATCAACACCAATAATTGCTGAAACGAAAGGTTACTCAATATTGCACCAGAATAGATACAGTTTTAACAACAATTACTGTCTACTCAATTGCAGAAGCCTGAGACCAACAGATTTGTGCTAGTGTTCTATAGTTTTTTACGCTGTTTTATGTCTGTTTAGTCAATGGTGAACATACACTGTGCCAGTAGTTTATCAATGCTGTACATGTACCAGTATTCGCTGTTTATGTCTGTTTTACCCACACTTTAATAGTATTCCCTAAATTATGTCTTTTTTTCTGAATGTTTAATCACGCTGTGTAAGTATTCCCTGAATTATGTCTGTTTTATGTCTGTTTTATCCACGCTGCACATACATGGTACAAGTAATTGCTGCTTTTTTATCTTAGCAACGTTGTACTAGTATTTGCAGTTTTATGTCTATATTGTCCAAATTATACTCACTGTTTTTGTTTACTTAACAATGTTGTTTTCACTTGTTTATGTCTATTTTGTATTTCTATTTTGTACATACTATATTCACTATTTTATGTTTATTTTGTCTCCATTGTATTCGCTGTGTTATGTCTGTTTTATCGCTATTGTATTCGCTGTTTTATGTCTGTTTTATCGTCATTGCGTTATCTCTTCTGTATCCTTTCATATTCTTTTTCACAGTTTTCGAGAATAACCCATAACCAATGTAATGACCTATCAAATGAATTCAAGATACGTGTACATGTATCTTAAAATTTAGGCTGAGCAATTCACTTTATGACATAATAAGTTGTCTAGAAAAAAGTATCACACTGTTTTAATAGATATTGGCAAATTCGAACCATCCCATATTACACGTATATATGTACAAAGCATAATTTAGTTTAAGTTTGCATCATTTGCGGATAGAAACTGTATGTTTCTTTCTCCTTCTCGTATGTTAAAAAGTATTGAGCATAGACTGAAAAACAAGGGTGCCGTTAGCAGCTGACAATCGGCTAGGCATTCGTTTGTCATTCTGGGACAGCCCATGTAAAATCCAGCGTGTGCATAGTGTGCCTATCTAGCCAGACCGATTTACTTCGGGGCATAACTACATGCACCGGTAACAAGCTAGCCGGCTGCTGGTGGCGAAAACGGCGTACGCCGACAATTTGACCAAAAGTGTTAACTAAATCAAACTATGTATCACATTAAAGAGCATGCCTTGCTTCCTAAATCGTCTTGGTAGTCTGCCATACTCTGGGTGTCATGTTTACTACCTAAATCATGAAAACTATCACTTTCGCTGTGCACACTTCTATTTTCAGATCCGCTTTCTTCGTGTTTCACGTGATTATGTTCAAGTTTCAGGGGAGAACCTTGCGCCTTTTTGGCACTTTCCTTATCACCCAAGGTCCTATTCCTCCGTCTTAGAAGCGCAGGGGAAGAGGTCTCTTGTTTGTCACTTCCATTATGATTAAAAAATGAAAACATTGACTGCTGCTTTTTCAGAAGTTTACGTTTATTCGTTGTGTCACTTTTCGATGGCGTTTTCTCGGGGCTGGACGAAGCTTTAGCCGTTGCAGACAAGTCAATGTTCTGTAACTCTTCCAGTAACATGTCAAGCTTTTTCTCACTTCGTGTTTTATCTTCTATTGAAAGGGCTAATCGAGATTCTAACTGTTTTATTCTCTTCTCCTTAAGTTCAAGTTCATCTCGCAATTCAGCCGTCTGTAAATGAAAACAATGAACCTTTATGAATAAAATCAAACAATGGGCAACAGAATTAAGAAAATTGAATTTTCAACATTTTGTTTAATTCCTTGGCAAGCTATAAGACAAGAGCCATGTTACGTGGAAAATGTTTAAACGAATAAGTAAATATATAGCTGTTCAGAAATAGTATAAACATTAAGTACCAGAAAACATTGGTTTAGATTGCAAACAATGCTGCTGTATTCTCACTCGCTCCTGTTCCAAGTTTTATTTTTATGATTTATTTCCCCATGACATTCTACAAACCCGTGCCCTTGCGCAGCATAACAATCGAAATTGACGCGTATGCTGTGATATGAGGTTTTACGCGTTCTTATTTCTCATTATTAAATGTTCTTTTGACACCCGTTCAAACAGCTTTACAGTAAATACAGAAACCATCATTCCTGTTCAAGGACAAGTGCAATTGTACTAGGCTCTCATCCTCTGTAGGAAAATACCAACCTGCTTCCATAATGATTCAGATTGGTAACATCCTCCATCAGTGAGAGGTTCAGTGATTTTAAGTCAGAATGAAACCTTAACCACTCGACTTTGGAGGCGGAACTTAGAGGTCTAAGTCTAAATTGTGGGTGTTGTTTGACACGGAGTCCTTTAGAAGATGCATTTTGTTAAGTTAAATGTTAAGTTAAAAGAATACCGTACTTCTTTCTGTAGCCGAGTGATGACCATATCTTTGGCTGTTATATTCGCCGACGATGACGCCACTTGTGTTCTATATCTCTGTATTGTTGTCTCCAGCAATGTGACTTTGTCGACTAAATGACGTCGAGCAAGTTGCCTGCAATGTTTATAGTTCATTAAATACAAACTCCGCAGTTTTATGTACACATCACTATTTACTTGCCAAATTAAGGGACATATTGATCGTTTGGTGAAGTTTACAGAAAAAGCGGTAATTAAAGTCAATTGACTTTGAGTTTTTATAAAGACAACATATTTTTGTAGGTTCGTCTGCCTTTTGACCATAACAAACTTCATGCACGAGATTGTATAATTGGAAATGCGCCATAAAAAGCTAAAGTTATTTACATAACAGAGGTCAATTTCCATGTAGATTTATGTTATTATAAAACAACTCTTTTACATGTAAATTGTAGTTCTCAGTATGAGAGCCTATCGCCAGTCAAGCATATTTTAGCTTTTAGACATTGTTTGCAGAATTTGCAACTTGTGTCACCTACTTCGGTATTTGCTTCTTAGAGTACTGGCCAGTATTCGCGCCACAAGCAAGCAGGTGTTGTGCAGTGTTGAACAAACTCCACTGACTGATTTCGAAACCACAAACTTCAGGCTAGAAATTCGATGCTGTACGCCCTACTCCAAAGTACCTCCATAATAAACAATTATGTCACTAAGATCGACAACAGACGAATGTAAAAAGACGTATAAGGATTCGGAATTAATATTAGAATAAGATAGTTCTGTAGCATGAGCTTCGATAGATTAACCAATCGTTAGAAATACATTATTAGTACATGTATTTACCAGTTTCTTCTCGCCTTGCACGAGGTTTGGGGAGAGTTGGTGATAGTGCTGGCATCGCTGATTGTCTGTTCACTCGGCTCACTAAAAACATCAGTCTTACTTGCCTCAGAACTATCCAGCTGGTTCTCGGCACTATCTATAGATTCTGCCAAGTCTTGTTTCATTATAAGCAAATCCTGAAATATGCAAAAGAGAAATTAACATACAGTATAAATACAAGTTAAGCTTTTTTAAAGTTCGGGTTTCATTCAAATTTAAATTAATGCTTTTGCAGAAGTAGGTAATGCATTTGGCGTTGAAACCGTGTTCAAGCAACTTTAAATTAGTGCTTCTCAGGGACAGAGCCACATAATATATCCAGAAGAGAACATTTAGGAGTCGTTTGTTCGATTTACTTTGCAAATGGACACAAAGCATTGTACGGAAATTTGAATTCATCCCGGATTCCGGATTTGTTTATTACAATGATACACTGTAAATCCAACCTCTCCAAATCAATTTTGTAGTTCCAGGTAGTTCAGAATCGACAGGTAATTTACGTGCTCGGGATAAATCACAAGATATATATTAAAACACAATGAGAGAAGCAACTACTTCATATACAACAACAACAACACATCTTTTTAAAACTTGAACAAGTCTCCATAAAATGCATAACTCGCGGTATATGTTAAGATTTCTTAAACTTTTCATAAATAGTTCTCAGTTATCAAATTTTATTTCACGCAATATCTGAACATATACAATCCTATCCCCTTTCTTCCAAAGTGATTTGGGCACCATGGCACGCAATATGATCAAACAGTTTAGTTATGAAGTTTACAAAATATCACATCCAAAAGAATCACGGTATATCTTCCATTTATTCTTAAAGTATAGAATTGTATGTATATCCAGTCCCATCATATACGCGAAATAGCTCTGCAGGCTAGGCGATATGTGCGTAAATTACTCGAATAGTGGCGTCATATGCTAGTAATAATCCCGGACTGTACTTACTTGTCTAAATATGTTACAATTTGCGTCAGTCTATGACGCTGCTGATTCATACGTACAGACTATTAATTGCTAGATCGATTTAAGAAAGAGGCTATTTAGAACCTTTTCTATTTTAAAACCGTAAATTTCTAAAGTACTTCAACCACAATTAACGGGTTTTAGTCTCTAAAACAACTGAACAGACATGTCTTACACTGTAACATTTAGAATACAATAATGCATGTTGAGTAGCAAGTTAAACAAACAACGAACCATACGAAAGGGAACTAATAAGCCTGTGGATGTTAATTACCAAATTATGGCTGTAGAGCACAGTAAAGAGTTTATTGCGGGCCGCTGCTATTTAATACGGAATACGAAAAGATGCATGGAGACTTAAAGCTGCTCGCTCCCAGATTCTGGTAAAAAATAACGTTCTTCAAACTGTATGTAAATAACGTATTCTAGAACATAAAGTCATATAAAAAGGTTCCAGTATAAATTCCTGCCACGTATATCTCTAAATTTAAAAAAATACGCTACCAAACTCAAAAGCGTTGCAAACGCTTTTGAAATGTCAGTATAAACATATAGTGCAGCGGTGCCGTGCAACCGACATATTCAATCGATTTCTGCAAGTTCCTACCTAGATTTTTGCTTTTAATTTGATTCTAGCCTTTAATTTTATATTTATGTATTATTATGTCAATTTTTTAAAAAAAATATTTTTTTCAACGGTAACTGAGAGCGAGCAGCTTTAAGCACTAGATCGAATATATGCGTCTCACTTCATTTAAAAATTGAGGTACTTCTGAGATGAAAACTGTAGACACAGTCTATTTTTTTTGGAAATGCAAGAGTTGTCGTTCATTATTGAGTTGTCGTTCGTTTCATAGACATGATAGAGAAAAGCGTGTTTCACGTTTCAGGCGCCATCTTCGCTGAGAAAAAATGGAAATATGAACTTATACAGCTTTTGACATTAAAGTAACGAAGCACATTCAGTTCAGTTCTTTATTTCCTCCTTTAAGGAGATAAACATACAAAGAAACATTATATCATGTGTGTACACAAATATAAAAAAAAGAGAAAAAGAAAACAAAAAAGAGCATAGTGTAGCATCAAAATATATACAATTTTACAGTTCATAATAAGAGTCGATCTAAGCGAAATGTTTAAACATAATTTATTGTTACGCATTAATTGTTTAATGCGCACAATATCTGCATAGTTACCCCCTGTGCTTCATATATTCTGAGGTTGGGGTCAAAACTCAGTGACGTGAAATAGATATTCGTGGCATAAGCAGACAAATGCTTTGAAATCACTGATTTGTGACTGTATGGGCTTTCCTAATAAAGCCAGATAAAATTCATCGGGGCAGAAATTAAATAACTCATTATACACATTAACGCCAAAAGAGTGCATCACTTGCCATAGAATTCGTAATCGTTCTGGAAGATTTATATTACAGTTTAATGCTAAATGAATATCATAATTACCATTGATAACTTGCCCACAGCTCATACATACACACATACAGGTATATTTAGGTGGTTTTAATGTTTTACTTATCATTTTCAGCTATTAAACCTTTTTTAAATGTTTTACGGCAAATTATCATAAACATCTTTATTCATATCAAACTAATAAGGATAATGGCAATGAAAAATTTAGGCATACTGTATACATATTATTCGACAACAGTAAAGTTTCGATACTACAGGTCAGTCAGTAGATGTGGTGTCGTGTCAGGTTTTGCTTGGCCAACCAGAATTGGTTTCCTGCAGTTCTTTTGGAGCCATGCCGCAACATCAACCAATACCAATTTCCAAAATATTTACATGTCAGTTTTGTTTGTTGGCCCGCTGTGATACTTTGTATCACAGTTCTTCTTGTTAAGTATTGTTACGTACATCGCAAGTTTTCAAGTCTGTCCCTGTTAACCATTCGTTCGTACTAAAGTTCGACAACTCTATCCCAGTCTATTCTAAATACGATTATGTCCTCTAACAGTGTGTGTCTTATTTCCTTGTGGATAAGCCCTTGCAGCTCTAAGTTCTGAATGATTAACTAAATGAATAGATTCCTTAAGTGTCCCCTCTCCTTTCTTGTGTTTTTCTTGTGCTTTATTTATTATTATTCTTTTTACCAGACAGTCAGTTTAGCATAAAATGAATAATGATGCTCTATTTCTTACATGATTTAGAAGCTCGACTTGCTGCGATCGCCTCTTTGCAAGATGTTGTCTTTTGTCCAGTAAGGTCTCAGCTTCCTCAACCTGCGACATATAAAAGGAAATTAGTAAATAATCACTTTAGCATTCTTGCCTCCTATAATACTACGCTTACTCATACATGTATAGGGTATTTCTATTCACCATTTACTTTTTGAACGCACATGATTTCTCTGAAAACATTATTACTGATTCTAACACGATCCGCAACTCGTGATTTAATTACTACGCATCCGAACTACTAGCTCTATGTTAATCAACGATAACATACAGGGACGCATTTATCACTTCTTAATTAAAATAAACATTTTAAAAGCATTATATCACGGTTTAGAAATAATGTGCCGACATTTGTGACACATTTCGAAACAATAAGCCTGTTCATGTACTCTCAACTGTGTTAAAATACAGATTGACGCACTTCTTCGATGTTGAGATTGCAAAATTATATTTTTGGTAAACCTTCATAAGATAATAAGAGATCAAATATCGGGACGCAAAAATATAATAATCACACACGTTGCCAGGTTTACAACAGGCATTAGAACCATTATACTAATTCATAGATTTGACCCCGTTACCTTACGTTAAAATGTTCCATCTTCCACATCATTAGGTTGAGGTTGTATACCATGTAACGATATAAGATAATTTAGTACAGTACAAATGTCCTACTTAAATCAAAGTAGGAATATCAGATTACCCGGCATTATCATTGTTTACTGTTTGTAATAGCGTGTAACACGCTAATATTGCCTGCAGGCCTTGAACGTTTGCACCATCTCTGGGGACTATCATGGACAAATAGTACAATTAGTGCATTTTATATTTACGCCGTGATTCAATTAGCTGCGTGTGCTGAGATTCGGTAATTTTGTTCCGTTTCATTAACACTCTATGCAAACTCATTACAGTGCGTGTACTTTATAAACAACGAACTTGGAAAGTTTTTTTCGTTTCCTTTCTCATGGTTTTATATCTACAGTCGGACCGTTCATCTAACCTATACCATCGTTCCTGAGAAGAACAGTTGATAGAGCTTAAGCTTTTATTCGTAAGCAACTGCCAACCTTCTCACATAAAGAAACACGGTCGATAGCAAGGTCCAAAACCAGGACCCTTACACGCAATGAGAGGCCATCTCAGCGACTCTCACCACCCGACCACTGAAGAGGTCTGAGTTGTTATAAAGGGAAAATTATGTACATGTTGGACTGTGTTAGGCCTAAACACGCAGACAGGGGTATTACTAGACTGGCATCAGTCGTTAGAGTCATTACCTCCTGTCTTTTACAACATATTCACAATTTCTCCTCCCCTTGACTCTTAACTGTTGAGATGAGCTTTGACTGAGACAAATTTTTGATAGAGATATTTTTCTTAAAAGAAAAAAGACTTCAAGAGAAAAAAGACCTCTCAATCTCAACAGACCTTTTTAAGTTTAGGGTTTTACTTGAGAGGGTTTAGTAAAGGTATATACCAGTATGATAACCTTGGTAACTTTTCTTGCCGGAAATCGCCGACTACATACGAATTAGCCGATCAATACCACAAAAATACTTTCAATCCTCTAATTAACATGTATTTTAATTTCCGAGTAATATAATTACTTGCACAGTAACCACATTTTACTCGGTCCATTTTCTACTTTAATGTGTGTATGGTTTCTTTAGAAATACATAAACATCACATAAGTCAGTTCACAGCTATACAGAGGCATTCGCCACGTGGGCGGCGGTTATGTCCTTAGACAAAACACTCTAATTCCAAATACACCCCACCCTATCTCTCTCTTCGGGATTCATTCAACCTTGAGTAGGTTCTAAGGGCGAGTAATTTAAGTTGTATTAACTTGTTTCGCAATCGAGAATAAATAAATTAGTATAAAGTTGCTTTTAGCAATAGGTAACCATGTCTGCTATTTTCCGAAAGGAAGGCACCAAGATAATTTTTTCATGGATTTAATCATGTTAAAATGCGACAAGACCCTGTGCTTGTAGCAAACCCCGAGATTTTAAGCTCATGCTAGAGTAATCAATGGTAGCATTTAATTCTCTCCAAAACGTTTAAGTGTTTGGTTTTCAATTTGAATTGTTTTGTAATTAAATTTAGGTAGTGCATAATTATGTAAACTGAAAATTAAAGCCAGTATGTTCGTGAAGAAAAGGAGATCACTCAAGAAGCTTGAAACTTCATTTACTTGTGTAATTAAGACAGGGGAGCGGAATAATGTTTCTACAAAAAGCTGTCTGTAGCATAAACTGATATTTGAACCTGGGGGTATGATTTGAATAAACTTGGTAGAGATCCACTAGACAATGATATAAAAGCGAAAATAAGAATACTCTTGCGACAGTCTATATATATCAAGTCTTATCCGGCTGCTGGAGACAAATAATTCTGACTTTGCGACCAATGAAAGTCATGATCATACTGCACATAATGTGCTTCTTAGTCAGTAAACATTGATGTCAATGAAGCAATATTTCAGAATGAATTAATTGTAGTTGGATAAAAAAAAACAGCTAATAAGTCACCATTCTTCACTGTAATGTATAAAATGTTCTTACGTCCTTTTCGTATTCTTTAAGTTTCTCGTGTCTCTTAGAGAGTTGTTCCTCCCTTTCAACAAGCACCTGCTCTTTATCAAGCAATTTCTGCTTCTCTTCTAGGGTATGCATGTTTTCTTTAAGCGCTTTCATCTCCTTTGCATAGTCCTTATTTTCATGAACATCAGGGGCCCTGCAAAAAAGATTAATATTGTTTACTTAAGGAATATATTTAACATCGGTAGATGTTACCTTCTTCTGGACTGCACACATCGCTCACTCCGCCAAACAAGCGCCAAAGTTTTGGACATTTCAAAGAACACCGAGTACATAAGATTTGTGTATATTATTGATTCTCGTGAGAATTTCTTGCACACACTATATGTCATATGACCAGGACTCGAACCCATAGCACCGGCTGTGCTACCTTTTAGCTTTCACAATTTGTCCCTCTTTTATAATTAAGACCATAACCGTTGACCCCTAGAGTTGAACTGTAATTACAATATGTGCAATATATTTCCGGTACGAGACTACAAAATTGATTTTTCATGGTTTCAGTCATGATGCTAAATGGATTAGTATACTAATAGAATGAACTGCAAATAGGCTGATGTAACCGTCCCAATCAAATTCCCTTTACAATCTGTCAACTATTTTATTGAATGGATCTTTCCAAAATTTCAATAACATTATGGTTAGGCTGATTTTCAACATATCGTGCTGTACTTATATGTGACCTCAATAATCTAAGTGGTGATTTAGGCTGAAAACAAAGTTGATTGATAGTTAATCTTTTAACAGTGTGATTGTCACGTTTATGGTACCTTATTTAGTCCCCGCTGCTAAGTTCCATTAATATTTCAAGATGATTAGTACATCGAGATGTTCTTCCTACACTTTACATCTTGCTTGTGGAACTTCAACATGTTAAAACATTAAAAAGCTTAGCCTGTTAAAATGGCTAGTTTGCGACTATTTAAGACACATTGAAGCTGTGTATTAACCGATTCATTCTATGTAAACAAAACTAGCAAATTCAAAAGAATTGCGGAGTGAAAATGTAAGCAATGCATGGCTTAGATTGTACCTACTCGATCAATCTGTTCGCAGTTATTTGATTTAATTAACTGTAACTGATATACGGGGACTTTGCTCTCCAAATGAAAATCAAGTAGTCACTGGTATAGCAATCAAGCATTATCTGTGTTTTTGAAAAAAAATCCTATTCTAATACCGGATCAGATGAAAAGGTTTAATTAACATTCATAGATTGCATGTGGCTACCTTATTTCCGGGGGCACGTTTTGTTTTCTCCAAATTTTTAGATTCACATTGATTTTGTATCTACCTGATAACGTGTTTGTTTCACTGATTTAATATCGTTTAAACCCGTTCTTTGGTACTTTCTATCGGTAAGTATTTGCCTAAGCTGGTACCGGAAAGAGAGCTACAAGAAATCTATAATAATATGTTCCAAAATTACGTTATTATCAAAGCCAATACCAAAAATGTTAGTCACACAGTTCTCATGTAGAGTGATATATCATCGCAAGAGTGCAAGACGAACGGTTTTAAGTCCTTCCATTTCATAGTTTGCTTACATATATTTATTTCTATTTTGTGATTGCACAAATGTCACTCCCTTTGCCGCCAAACAATTCAGGAAGATCGGACCGTTAGAAGCGCTAAATGTGTTCTGCTTGAAATATTCATGAAAAGATCTATGTCCAATATTCACCTGCCGACACCTGACGAAAGCAAATACGTTCATATTGTGCTGGAAGTCTGCAGGAATTTTAATCCAAGGACTCGTAATTGCTCATTTGTGACGAAACTAGGGTTCATTCTTGGGACAATGAACATCGCATTGACCACAAACAATGGTTTGGTATTTAAGATCAGACATGATCGGCCGTTGCGAAGACACAATGAGCTCAATTAAAGATTTAAAGTTTATTTTTGAATTTTATAAACCTGATGTACAAAGACTTTGCAAAAAAATACCATCTCACACGAAAGTCTGTCAAATGCTTTAAATAAAATAATCAATTAAGTAAAGCGTGAAAAGCATAAATATATATTATCATACTTTCTACGAAAATCAAATATACCTGACGATTTAGGTCAAACCATCTTAAACCAGAAATCTGACAAAGGGTAGTGTAAATTGTGCAAGGCATATACATGTATACACAAAGCAAATAAAGCAATCCCTGGAATGTTTAGTGGGACTTATCTTACCAAACTTTATCACGAATATTCCGTCAAATTGATCTAGGGAAGAAGAATGTAATCCATAACAGCAACCCTCTGGCAAACAGAAAACGGCAAAACTGGCATACTTGGTTGAGCTTTTCCGTGACAAATTAGAGTAAAAAAGTAAATTTGAGTCTTCAGACGGCATCCGTACGTTCAGTAGCAGTGGAATACCACACCGTCCCTGGGTGACCACCCTGACGCCGATTATTCTGCCTACAGATGAACCTCGTATCTTCTTAAAGATAATCTGCTTACACTGGTAATACAAACCTGTTTTCAGTTCGTGCATATGGTTGCTGTTACGATTTATAGTATGTCGGTGATTTCAAGATACAACTTTTTAAAGTCATTATGTAACTTCAAGGGGGAGCTTTACTTTTTTTCCGGGTGTATATATTATTCATGCAAATGCTTCTGCCCACGAAAGTCAATTATACCTGGCGATTTAGGTCAGTGGGATTAGATTGAATAAGATTGATCATCATCATAAACCTAAGATGAATTTCCCTTGCTAAAACGAAAATGTCTGCCTTTATTTGTAAAAAAGGGAGAACTCTTTCAGGCATGACTTTGAAGGTGTGTATGTGCATGGCTATAACTACTTGTAGAATATCTGATGTGCCGTTTAGTAAATAAAACACAAAAAAGGTGTTAAACCAAGGACTGACTCTTTCGGATCATCAAGTGTTTAACTTTATCACGAACCAATTTTATAGAATTAAGAAGTAAAGCAGCACACGTTTATGATTCTGAGCAGCCATCGCCTCACAAAATAGTAATTGGTTGTAACGTATGCAAAATTCACTGAGCCTGCATTACTGTAGAACATGTCGACCTTATAACCATGTTCTAATTAACTTACGATTAATTAGCTGATTGTTATTTTGAAGCTTTGTCTCATTTAAGGTTTGTGTTGAATTGGGTTATACGTTATAAGCTAAGTGATATTTTGTAGAATTTATCATATCGAATTCTAACTTTGTAGAGCTGGATACATTAAAAACTTTGTAGGTTTACGAAAATGAACGTAAAGGAAATCTCAATAATTTGAACAAATTGACGAATCAGTTGCCAAATATCTTCCAAACCAATATAGATAAACAATCATCATATATTGAAAAAGGTTTATGTTTCCTTTAAAAGTTTTTTATCTGTATTTCATCTAAGTCCTTTTTACAAATCTGTAAACATACCAATGAAAATTTGTCAATACCATACATTCTAACATGCACACGTTATACAGAGCTGTGTCTCTTAAAACAAACATGGTCAACGACAAACTTTAAATAAAAGCATTCATAACTATGTAGGAATAAGTCAATAAAAGCTGGACTAAGCTTAGTCTCTAAGGGAATTTCAACTGTTGGTAAAGTTGATTATTGAATCTAACAATAATCATTGATTTTAAAACGATCCGCAAATTTTCTTATATAAATATAAAGAGGAAATATATAAAGAGGAAATTAATATATACCTTAATTTACGATAAAATACAGTCACCTGTTCTGCGGGCAATTCGTACTTGTAACTTACAATTAAATGTTTCTACACGTTAAACATAGTTCAGGAATTTTTTCAAAGACCACGAAATAAAAATGCCTCCCTGCATTTTAATCTTTGGTCAACATAAAGTCAGTCGTTCGGATGAGAAAATTTAAAGCACTGTAGTGATTTGATTACTACGCATCTGAACTAGCTGCAACGATAACATATAGGGACAATTTTATTATTTTTAATTAATCTACATAACCTATATAAATTTTAAATAGCTAAGCCCAGCCTCCTTGGTCCTGAACTTATCTATTTATCGTTTGTAAACATTGCTATTATTTTCATTGCAAGCAAGGTAAGAACAATTTCTTCAACATATTCGAATACTTTTACAATTCATAAATGTATTTTTAATTTTTATGTTATTGCAGGCCATGTAAGGTTATAAGACTAGACTAAGATTTATTTTCTTTTAGCAAATTCCAGTAACTAAGTCGTATGTAAATGCCGATTTATACATGTGACGTGTTAAATATTTCATCTGAGATTTTCAGATGCATTTGAACTGTTCCTTTGTGTATGCGTTTAATTTATATGAACAAAGTTCGATTCCAAAATTACTGAGACATGAATAATTATGATGTTATACACATGGAAGTTTTAACTATTTTTGGTATAATGAATTCTTCTTTTAACCCTTTGATTTGCCTAAATCATCAAGGGTTTCTTTATTGTTTTAGAAGTATGTAAACGTATACATTTACGGAAAGGAATTTTCACTTTCTAAACAAAATTAAATAAAAAATAATGAATTCTTCTTTTAACCCTTTGATTTGCCTAAATCATCAAGGGTTTCTTTATTGTTTTAGAAGTATGTAAACGTATACATTTACGGAAAGGAATTTTCACTTTCTAAACAAAATTAAATAAAAAACATTATGGTGCTTATGATTATAACACGATTACAATATCTTACCCATCATCAATGCTTGAACGAGGCATAATGCCGCCAAAAGTAACCGTTTGTTTCATTTGAAATAATATATTTTTCATAAACATTTCTTTCACAATGCTATTGTGCTCTGATTTTAACCCTTACTATACAAAAATTAGGCATAGAATTAAAAAATATGTTTTCAAAAATCTGTGAAATGGAGCGGGCATAGAATTAAAAAATATGTTTTCAAAAATCTGTGAAATGGAGCAATGTATAAAATGCAGTAATTGCTTTTGGCATAGTACCGCTAGCTGTAAGCCTTGTTAAAAAATTGGAGACAGGTGAGCTATTTTATTACATTTAAGTAATTGACCTATTCACCGTCACTTGTTTAATTGATTTGCCTGGAGATTGAAAAAGCCTGTCCAAAATGTGTAGGTTTATATACTATCTAAACACCTAATTAGAAAGACATAAACTTTTTAAGATTTTGGCGAATATATGTTCAGATAAAGTCAGAAGCTACCTTTAAATTTAATACTTACGATAGAAATCTACCAGGCATCGTAATGAGGTCCGGAACGTTAGAAAACATTTTCGATCTCTTTGACGTCAAAACTACACTTGAATAAGTTCCCCTTTGTAACTGTTGACACACATACTCCTACATCAATGCGAGACCCGTTGAAATAAATTCTTTATGGCATTGAATTTATATCATGCCGATAATATTTGTACAACTGCCTTTTCTTCCGACCTTAAAATTTTATAGCATTATATTCCAATAAATTTATATGTTCAGTTCCTCATTTTGTGTAGTAATTGATAATGCTCCGATATAGTTAGAGGCCTATAAATAACTGTAATCTAGTCCATGTGTGGGGTTGCAAATGCTAGCGAAATGAATCTGTATATGTATGTTCATCGATAAAGTTTTCCCGAATTCTCCAAATGTAGTAAAATCACTGAGTTCTTTTTCGCTGAAAAACGCCTGTACAAAACTTATTCTGTAATAAAAAACTCTTCAGAAATGAACACGCTTGGCTATCCAACAAATCGTCTAAATACATTGTCTAGAAATACTTGTAGAGGCCATATAAATAAACGCCCACTCACACAAGGAAAGAAAATTTTCCTTCGTACAACAGTTTCTAGTTCTATGATCCAATTGCTTCAACTTGAAGACAATGTTTAAACCTGTTGCAGAATTGACAGTATATTAAGTGAATCAGTGTACGCTCGAAACGCCTTAAGGTGCGCTACATCGTCAATACCTATATAAAGTAAAGTCATATTTGAAATGAAATTTTACCTGCCCTATTTAATAGGAAGTGCAGCTATAAGGAGCGCTTCTATTAAAATATCTGCCTTACATGTACTACTATTTTAAGTCAGTTTACGACATCAGACAAGAAGTGTGACTATATGTACAATGTAGTAGAGTAAAGTGATTACCGGAAAGTTCTTAGTCGTCTTTAAATGCCATATTGTTGTCGTAACGCTTTGCAAAGAAAATCATTGCTTCAAATAATCTTGCGAAAAACCTTAGAGTTTTGGCCGACAAAATGCTCCGAAATGCTTGCAATTCCAGTAAACTAACATAAACATTAAATTTTGATTTACTTATTTTTTAATGGATAGCGATTTATAATAGATGGTCTTTGTGCATAGATTTATGTCAATGTTCTTCTCGAAAAGTGTATCAGTTTATATTTTTACGTACTGTTAATCCATATTCTACATTTAGAGTTAATGACTGCTTCCTGTAGGTCATATGCCTTTAAGGCGTTATATAGAACATTTTATTGTAATGTTACTAAACGGAAAGGTGATTTAACAGGTTCTGAATTTCACGCATTTCATGCGCTGTTTGAACTTCATATTATGCAGAAATTGCCAGTCATCGATAACCATTAGCTTGTGATATGCTCAATTAACTCCGCGACAAATTGCTTTTTTTCTGAATTTCAAACCACAGGTACATATTGGAATAATTACAGTGTCGGAACTTCCCTTTTAGAATATAACATTAAGTCCGTTTCACAAAAATAATTTGTTACATATTTAAACTTAGGAAAGCTACAAGTATCCGCCTCGGACCAACTTTGAACACTACGAAAAAATCGAAACTACTTGAAACACTGTGCCTTTAGCACAATGTTATTCAACCTGAGGAGCCGTATTTTGCCTATTACGTGTACCTGAATTTAAATCTAAAACATCTTTTAATATCTACTTACATTCAAAGAAAGAAAAAGCTATCATCTTCAGCAGAGAATTTTCGTCCTCCCGCCCCACCCTCCCCCCAAAAAAAAGATTTTCAGAAACAATCAAACATATTTTTTTGAAATTGAATTCCTTTTGATCATTATTTTACACGGCATTGTATGCAGAAAGGAAATTCTTCCACGAGAACGAACATAGCGCCATATACTATGATTTACTTATTTTGTGATTTATTACAAAAGGTCTTTGTGCACAGATAGGTTTCGATACATGTTCTTGAAAAATGTATCAATCCATGATTAAACCCATATGATACATTTGAAGTAACGAAACTACTGCTATCTGTACGTTATACGCTTTTATACAAAACATTGTATTTGGTATTTTTGTAAACGTAAAGATGATATAATACTCATCGATAACCATTAGAGTGTGATATGCTCAATTAACCCCACGACGTATGAAGACAAATTGCTTTTTCCTGAATTCCAAACCACAGTTACATTCTGGAGTAGAGTAATTAAAGTGACGGAACTTCCCGTTTTAGAATATTCCCTGAAGTCTGAGAAAAAACCTTCATAATGTTTCACAAAAAGAACTTGTTACATATTGAAACTTAGGAAAGCTACAAAATATCTGCCTAGGGCCAACTTTGAGCATTAAGAAATAATGAAACCTACCTGACGCAGTGTATCTTGTACCAAAAATAATTCAACCGTATTTTGCCTATTACAAATGTACGTGTACCTGAATTCAAATCTAAGACAGCCTCAAATATCTACTTGCATTCAAACAAACATAAATATGTCATCTTTAGTAGTAGATGTTCCTTTTGGTCACTATTTCATACGGCATTGTATCCGGATAAGCAAACTGTGCTATCTGTTTTCAAATAAAATCTAACGCGTAATCAGGACATCATAGACTAAGCAATTCCCTGTCTTGAAAGACTGTTTTGTCGGTCTTCTATGTCTTTGCATGGTCGCGTTACAGATGTTTGACGGCCAATGCAAATTAAAATGGCACACGAACAGCACATTTAATAAACCTATTAAGGTAACGATAACACACTGTGTCAATATTTTAACATGCTGTTGAACAAGTTAGTCATATTTACACAACTTCCACCGTTTACAAACAAAATACAAATATTATTTCAAACATGAGGTATCCTGAAAATTAAAAACCAATACTGCAGATACTTCCAAAAATCAATTCGATTATTAAATTTCAAAATTGTTTTACACACTTAACAATTAAAATAAATTAAATTAGTTTTCAATTTGCAAACACTTTTATATAATCTTTTGCTGGTAAAAAAAATTGATAAAAACAAATAAACGAATATCAGGTACCAGATTTTACAAAGGAGTGTGTTGATTTAAATTGTTATATCGGAAGAGTACCTGATGAGTTATTTAAGAGAAGCTGTGTTTGAAACTAATATTAAATGCATGTATTTGTTACTAAGATAGAGGTATTGATAGCCATTGTTTACTTAGAGAAAAACACCTTTCGACTTTAACCTTTTATTTGGATTAGGACCAAACCTTTTTACCTTTAGTATATATTATAAGAGAACGAACGGTGTTATAAGGATTCGGATGTAATTGTTCAGTTTCTTACATTATTCATAACACCTCCTCAGGCTAGTAATTATATTTTTATATCTCGAGTAAATATTGCAAAACACAATTAAGAAGATAAACGGTACAAAGTCACATGAACACGCAAGAGCACGTGGTCAGATTTGATAAAGATAAGGTTTGCGTAATCTGCGTAAATTTTCTTACAAAAGAATTACCTGTATGTGATAGTACTTTAAAATTGAACCTTGAAAATGCCGATGTTCAAGAAAATAATCGAAAAACACAGATGATAGCTAATTAAGGTTTAAGCGGTGTAATTGTCACTTTTATGGCAATTCAATTAGTCTCGTGCTCAGTTTCATCAATATTTGAAGTCTGTAGTAAGTTATTCTTGGACTGTTCCGCTGACACTCTTATGGTACTTTAACATATGCTAATATAAACAACGGGTTAGACAAAAACGTGTGTTAAGCAACAACAATACAATGCTTATGTAAACCTTTTATTGACTGAAACACATGTTGTTCTGCCGACAGATACTGATTAATGTACATGTTCTGCGGCTACGCTATTCGCTACATGGTCAACATGACTTCGAATACTTCGTATAGGAATAGACTCTGTCACATCTTCCAAAGACATTGATCAACACCAAGTTGTTAATTGCTTCTCCGATAAATAGAGACATTACCCACACAAAATATAAACGTCATGACCAATAATATCTCGCCTGAGATTGACCGCGAACATTTTAGAAAGAGAAATATCCCATTCGGGTGTACATAGTACAAGCTAGTGCATGTATTAACTAAATACATATAATGAATATATAATGAATCTTAGTACCAGTGTTCTAGTGTTACTCTTCGAATAATCTGACTATGCAATCTTAATAATTATGTCAACGCTCTCAATATCATTCTTTTGATCAAATCAGTTTGCTCTTCATCATATAGAAGATCTTCTGTAATAAATGATAAGAACGTCCTTGTTAATAAATTTATATTAATTTGTGCCTCAATTAATACACAAGTTAAAAATGGAAACGTGAATTCATCTGCCCAAATATACATTCCAACAATATTTTCAGAAAAATAAACTAAAATTTAGAAGCACTAAATGCAAGTGTGTACTGTCCGTTGGAAGACTACTGTGGAATGAATTATTTATAAGTTTGTCTGCTGAATGTTTCTAATAGTTGGAGGATTCGTTCTTCTGTGTGTAAGTCAAGCTGTTGATTAATGTTGTGTTAGATGGTATTAAGGGATTGATATACCAAACATATTCTAGTTACCCGTATTTAAAAACTAACCAAAGTGAATTTCACAACTGTCAATTATCTTATGAAAGGGATCTTTACTAATTTCCAATTACATTATAGTGACGCTGATTTTCAACAGATGTACGTGATTGTACTCCAAAAGTAAGTCTTAGACACAATCAATGATCTAAATGGCAATCTAGACTGAAAATAAAGGTGAATGAAAGTTAATTCTTTAGCAGTAGGATTGTCACGTTTATGGTTCCTCATTCAGTCCCCCCTGCTAAGTTCCATTAATAATTCAAGATTATTAGTACATAGAGATGTTCTGAGGAAAACATTATTTTGCATCTTAATTGACGGGCTTCAACATGTTAAAATATTAAAAAGCTTAGCCTATTAAAACAGTTAGATAGCGACTATTTTAGAAACAGTAAAGCTGCCCCTATTTACGTATTCATTCTATGAAAACAAAACTTGCAAATTCTAAAATATTCCGGAGTGCAAAATGTAAGCAATGTATTTCTGCTTAGTTTATACCTATTCGATTATGCTCCTCGTAATTTACTGTAACTGATGGGAAAAACAACCACTACTGGGACTTTGCTACTATCCAAATGAAAATCAAACAAGTCAATGATCAACCATTCTCTGTTTTAAAGGAAAACATCCTATTCCTAATACCGGGAGAGATACACAGGTATAATTAACATTCAAAGCTTTTATTTGCCTACTTATTTCACAATCCCCCCCCCCCCCCCCCCCCCCCCCCCCCCCCCCCCCCCCCCCCCCCCCCCCTTTTGTTTTAAGTCCACCCTAATTCCTTAGATACATTCTACAAGTTTTTTTTTTTTTTTTTTTTTTTTTTTTTTTTTTTTTTTTTTTTTTTTTTTTTTTTTTTTTTTTTTTTTTTTTTTTTTTTTTTTTTTTTTTTTTTTTTTTTTTTTTTTTTTTTTTTCCCCCCCCTTTATGGGTGCTCGTGTTTTGTTGTCTCCCAATTTTAAGATTCACATTGATTTTATGCTACATGTAGTTTTGAGACTAACCTGGTATCGGAGAGACATAGACACTTTTACATCTACAATATATCTAATTGTCTATATGTATGTTCCAAAATTACGTTATTTGCAAAGAAGCTACCCGAAAGTTTATCAAACAGTTGTCACGAAGAGTAACACCTTATCTCACTGATATTCTATGCTGTCATGTAATATTTTACGTACACATTGTATTTTTCTTCTATCTTATAATTGCGCAAATGACACTCACTATGCCGCCAAACAATCCAGTCAGATCAGACCACTAGAATGGCTAAATGTATTATGCTTGAAATTCTTATGAAATAGAATTATGTATGATATTGACCTGCTGACACTTGACAAAAGTGAATACGTTTAGATTGTGCTAAAAGTCTGCAGGAATTTTAATCCAAGGATTTTTTATTGCTCACTTGTGTTAAAACTTGTGTTCATTCTTTGGACAATGAACACCGCATTGACAACAAAGGTTTGGTAATCAGACATGATCAGACATGATCTGCCGTGAAGAGGACACAAAGAGCACCATTAAAGATTTTAAGTTGGTATTTTAATTTTATACAACCTGAAATACAAACTCTCTGCAATGAAGCTACAACCATCTCACACGAGACATCTGTCAAATGCTTTTAATAAAATAATCGCTTATGTAAAGCGTGAAAGGCATATATATTATTCATGCCGATCACTATGTCCACGAAAATCAAATATACCTGACGAGTTAGGTCAGTGGAATAAGATTGATGATCACAATAAACGCCATTTTCTTGTTCTAAGTAAGACTAAATTCCCCTTGTCAGAACGAAAATGTCTTCCCTTATGAGTATAAAAGCGGGGCTTTATTTTAAACACATAGCTTGCTCAGGGCTTTAACTGCTTGTAGAGTCACCACAAGCCTTCGGTATTCGGGATAAGATTACTCTAAATCATGTTATATAACCCGGAACATCACTCAAAAGTAAGATCTATTTCCTAATTGACATACAGTCAGCCGTTCAAATGCGAAAACATAATTAAAAACTACGTAACCGAATTCCTTGTCCGCATTTGAATAGCTTAGCCAGCCTCCTAATTCCGAACTATTCTATTAACCATTTGTAAATATTTCTATTATTTCCATATCAAGGAAACTAAAACAATTTATTCAGCATATGTGGAAATGTCTCAATTATTATGTTTACCACTTAGAAAATAGTTTTTATTTTTCATTTATTGCAGGCCAAGTAAGGACATAAAACTGGATTAAAATTTACTTCGGTTTCTGTGAGCAAATTCTAGTATCAAGTAACTAAGTCATATGTAAATGCCGATGCATACACATGACGGTCAGTCAATGACCTGTTTAGTTTTTCATCTGAGATTTTCAGAAGCATTTGAACTGTTCCTTTGCAATGCGTTTCACTGCAATCAAAGAATACAATTAATTTTAGACCAGAGAACTCTTTGCACTGAAACTTCGGAATCAATTTTATTCCAGGAAGGTTATCCAGCTGTTTTGCAATAATTACTTTTATGTTTTTGTATATGCCATATCTTTAGAAATAAAGTTCGTACGTATTATAGCCTGACATACATGTCTTTATAATACGTCAAGATAATTTAGGATTCGGTAGCAGTATGTAATAATGATATATATTTAGTCCATTTAAAGCATTTTATAACATGTTAGTTGCATTTTTCACAAAGTTCGATTCCAAAAACTTGAGACATGATTTGTTAGACATAGTGGAAGTTATAACTAATTTTGGTATTATCAATTATTCTTTTATCCTTTTAAGGCCAATAAGGCTGTTTGTGTTTCTCGCCAATGTTTAATAAAATATCAAAAGATTGATAAGTTTAAACTATTATATAAGCATTCCAATTTGTTTGTTCTACATGAAGATAATTAAAAAGTGTAAGTCTGAACATATGTCAGGTAGCGCCTGACCAAAGTCAACATTTGATTCTATCCTTTTTTTACCTTTTTTAGAAAGTATGTTAACCTAATCATCTCTGAAAAGGAATTTTCACTTTCGAAACCAATGAAACAAAACAAATTATGGTGCTCATGATTATAAAACGAAATAGATCACTTACTGTTTTACAATATCTAACTCATCACCACTGTTTGAACGAGGTATACATCTATAGGTATCCGATTTGTTTCATTTTACACACAAGATCTATTCCCTAATTGAGGTATCTTTTATTAAAAAAAAATTAAAATAATTTTATGCTCTGATATGTTTATAACTCATTACAATACAATAAATGATCATAAATATTTTTGAAAAAAAAAATGTTTTCAAAAACCAATGACACAGTTCTTCAGCAGACAGCAACGTATAAAATGCAAGATATTTTTTGAGCCTAGGTGATTACCTCTTACTGTAATTGTAGGCAGTTGAGAAATGTTATTACATTAAAATAATTGACATATGTTTTGTAGCCAGGAGCACCGTCACTTGTTTTATTTGATTTGCATGGAAATTGAAAAAGCATGTCCAAACATGTATAGATTTATATACTTTCTAAACACCTAATTAGAAAGACATAAACCATTGAAGATTTTTTGGCAAATATATTTTCAGATCAGGTCAGACGCTACCTTTATGTTCTATACTTACGATAGCAATCTACCAGGCATCGTTATTAGGTCCGGAACGTTAGAAAACATTTTACATCTATTTGACGTCAAAACTACACTTGAATAAGTCCCCCTTTGACACACATACATCTACATCAATGTGAAATAGACTTTTGTCATGGAATTTAGATAAACCGATACTATAAATATTTGTACAACCGTTCTTAAAAGTTTAATGCATTACTTTCCAATAAATTTAAACGTCCAGTTCCTTTAGCTGTATTGCAATTTATCATACTAGTACTCCGTTATAGTGAAGTGTCTTTAAATAACTGTAATCTAGTCCATGTGTGGGGTGACAGGTATAAACGAAATCAATCTATATTCAAACATCTTAAGAAAGAAACACACTTGGTATTGCCTACAATTTGCCTGAAGATAAAGCATCGTCTAGAAATACTTGTAGAGGGCTTATATATATATAGATATATATACGCCAACACATTCAAGGAAATAATTTTCCTTCGTACTATGGGTTCTATTTACCGGTATGTGATCCAATTGCTTTAACTTGTCTAAACCTGTTTAGTAGTATTGTAGTGAATCAGCATATGCCTCTTATTACTTACAGGTGCGCTACAGCGTTAAGAACTATATGAGTTACTGTCATTTCTAAATGAAAGTGTACCGCCTCTTAAAGGTCGCGGATTTAACGAGCGCCAATATATTATTGGCGCCACCGATGACGGCGGCGGCCTATTATGGAATAGTTTTTCCGGAAGTACATGCTAGGAGCGGTTATTAGAATGCGAAGAAAAATGGTTTTAACTGTATGCTAAAATAATACGAAATAGACATTAAAATATTGATTATACACATTTCCTTCATTAAAACGTAATTGTTTAATTGTAATGTTCCTTTTCATATCTTTTAGAAAAAATACGAAAACGTAAAACAACTTCTCCCTTATCGGTTTTGCAAAATTATAATATCAGCTTATTTTTTACCACTTGCTTTTTAAAGTCAGTCTCCGTGGTGTAGTGGGTAAGCTGATGACCGCCTAATTTTACGAGTGGAGTTCGAATCCCGGTCAAACCCAATTTTTTAAAATAATTTTTCTTCCGTTTTTTTCAGCTTTAAAACCACCATGATTTAAAAAAAATAAAATTTTTCATTCAAATCAAACTAATAATGATTGCTAAGCTAATTTTAGCTATTTAACGCCACACATGTACAAAACTATTTTCGGCGCCCTTTGATGCTTTGCATCAATGGTATTCTTGTTATGCCATGTATTATTATTTCAAGTCGTTTTACGTAATATATGTGGAGTATACTGATTTTGTAATTTACCGGAAATTTCTTAGTTGTCTATAAATTTCCTAATGTTACCATAACTAATTGTAAGAAAAATCGTGTTTAATAAAAGACAATCTACAATGTGTCTTTTTAAAGACACCGACGGGCGGCATAGAAAACCTGTCAGATTACATACAATTAATTCGTATTAATTCATTACAGTTCCCTATAAAATACCGGTATAACATTTACATACTACGTCCATTCTTAACATATTCTATGAATTGTTGAAAGAAGTAAAGGGTGTGGTCAGCAATGTATCTTTATTGTCTTTACGTGTAGGTATGGTAGCGATTTTCGTTAATATAATTGATTTCCAGTCCTTTTGCTGCCCCTAAAAACTGGAAAATCGTCATGAAACCTGAATGTTTTGGTCTACCCAATGCCTCGAACTGCTTACAGTTGCAAGAAACCGACATTTACAGTTGATTTATCATAGAAGGTCTTAGTGCAGAGACATTCTTCGATATATCTGCTTCTTGAAAATGATCACTTCCTGATTTAAGGTACTTTTATTCAATAAGATACATTTAAAGTCAATTACTGCTAGCTGTAAGTAAAACTCTATTAAGATGTTATATAATTATGATAGAAAAATTAGTATAGTAATGTGATCTAGAATGCCGGATTTGCTCGAGTCGTGCCTCGATTCATCCGAGTGGGTAGCAAATACTAATAACCCTTTTATTGTATCATCTCTTGTCACTTGTCTGTGCGAAAAACTTAATTAAATGACATGTTAAGCATAAAACATTGAACTGGTATTTTTTCTAAGCGCAAATGTGATACAACAAGTTCAGAATTTCAGGCTATTGCGCTGTTTGTACTTTATATTATTCAGAATTTCAAGTCAGCGATAACAATTAGTTTGTGATACGCTCAATTAACCCCGCGACATATCAAGACAACATGCTTTTTTCCTGAAATCAAAACCACAGTTACATGCTGGAGTAATTAAAGTGACGGTACATCCCTTCTAGTATATCACATTAAGTCCGAGAAAAAACCGTGATAATGATTTACAAAAATAACCTGTCACATACTGAAACTTGAGAAAGTTACACATATCTGCATAGGACCAACTTTGAGCACAACGAATTATTTGAAACTACCTGATGCAGTGTACCCAATATAAATCAATTTAAGGAACCGTATTTTGCCTAAAACGTGTATCTGAATTCAAATCTAACACAGTTTTAAATATCTACTTGCATTCAAACAAAACATAAAAAATTCATCATTAGTAGTAGATTTTCACACAAGAAGAAGTTTTCGAGGTCTTTGATCGGCTGCTGCTTTACAAAGGTTTGACTGTTCAATGCAAATTAGAAGTGGCAAATCTGGTAAGAAACACGAATAGCACATTTAATAAACCTATAAAGTGCCAATATTTTAACATGCTGTTTACAGGTTAGTCATATTTACCGTTTACAAACCAAACACCAATACTATTTCAAAAAGGAAGGATCCTGAAAATCAAAAATCAATTCTGCAAAAACTCCCGTGAATCAATTTAATTATTAAATTTCAAAATTGTTCCACAAGTTCCTGAAATAAACTTAATCAGTTTTCAATTTCCTTACACATGAACCTTATCTTTTGCTGTTAGTGAAATTGAACAAAACAAATGAATGAACATCGGATTCCAAATTTTACGACAGGTTCTGTCGATTTAGATCGGACGATTGAGGTTTTTTATTCTGTGTGACACTGTCATTACGGAAGAGTACATGGTAAGTTATTTAGAGAAGCTGTGTTTGAACTGATATCAAATGCATTCATTGTTTTTTTACATAGAAGAACTAATGGACATTTGTTACTAAGATAGAAACAATAACAGGCATTGGTTACCTAGATAAAATCACTGATGGAGCTTAAGCCTTTTATTTGGCTTAGGACCAAGCCTTTTTACCTTAAAGGGGCACTCCCTACATCTAGCAGATTATATTCTCGAAACATAGATTATGTGTTCAATGAACGAAAAATGATAAATAAATACATTTTCAATGAAGAACCTATGGCGAAAAATGCCTCATTTTACCACAATTAATCAATATAGAGGCTTTCTGTAATAAATCGCATCCACCAATTAATTGTACAACAACAACTCTACATGGAGTATTGAATAGTTTACAGTACTGCAGTATATTTTAAACCGCTGATTTTATCGATAATGACTGAAACTTTAAGGTTAAGTTATTATACTTCCAAAGATTCTATTATTTATGTTTTTGGTGTTTTTAGTTCGACATCAGTTATAGGGTATGTCCCTTTAAGTATATAATTATAAAAGAACGAACGATAAAATAAGGAAAAGTATGTAATTGTTCAGGCTTTTGCAATTTCAATACATCTCCTCAAGCAATGAACTATATTTTCATATGAAAAGGTTTCGAGTAAATATTGCAAAACACAATTAATTGAATAAACGGCAGAAAATTGTTACTGTCACAAGGAAAATGAAATAGAAAATGCAATGCCAAGTGGTCAAATTTGCAAAAATAAGTTCTTACAACAGATTTACCGGTATGTGATTGTACTATGAAATTGAACCTTGAAATGTTCAATGTTTGATAAAATAATCGAAATACACAGCTGATAGATGGCGTTTTAAATGTCACTTCTATGGCAATTCAATTAGTCCTGCTCAGTTTCATCAATATTTGAAAACAGTAGTGAATTATCATTGGACTTCTCCACTGACACTCTTATAGTCCGTTAACACTTGATAACACAAACAACAGGTTAGACACAGACAACAATCACGTGTGTTGAACTACAATTTAAAAGCCTAACGCCTACAACAATACGATTCTTCTGTAAACCTTTATTAAATGAAATGCATATTGTTCTGTCAACAGTTACTGATAAATGCACATGTTTTGCGACTACGTTATTTACTTATTAAGATTTTTCATCGAACTTATTTCAAGGCTAGCATATACTGTTCTCTCACTACATGAAAGCGTACTTGTTTCGCTGATTTAATATCATTTAACATATTCTTTGGTATTTTCTCTCTTTTAGTACTTTTTAGCCTCGGCTGGTATCGGGGAGAGAGGAACGGTTTCACAGCTACAAGAGATCTTAGTCGACTGTATGTAGTGTTCAAAAATAACGTTATTATCAAAGCCGCTACCCAGGAATTTAGTCACACAGTTCTCGTGTAGAGTAATGCATAAGAGTGCAAGTAAACTGGTATTCAGTCCTGCAAGTAATATTTTACTTACATGTGTTTTTGACGCGGCACTACTGTATTGCCGCGTCTATATGGAATGTTCAAAGGTGGTTTGATGTGGAAGGGCGATCATTTTTTGTTTGTTTTTAAAAAGATGTCTTTGAAGTTGAACTCTTACCTAAAAAAAGTTCTGCTTTAATAAAACCAATATTAACAATTGCGTAAAGGATCATTCAGTTTAGACAGAGAACATGCACGCTAATATAAATCATTTTTTACGAAAACGAGTTATCCCTTATATACAGTATACTATCAGCTTATTTTTTCCATCACCATTTCTATTCAATCTGCGTGGTGTAGTGGATAAGTCGATGGTCGTCTAATTTTACAAGCGGAGTTCAAATCAAATTCAAACCCATTTTTTTCCTTTCTGTTTTTTATATCTTTTTCAGGTTTTAAATCACATCTATAATGTGTTTCTGCAAATATTCATAAAAATCTTCATTCATATCAGATTAATAAGGATAATGACAAAGTAAAATTAAGTTGATGTATAAACAATACGGTAATGACTGATAACAGATCTGGTTATTTCAAAATTTAGACGGTAAAAGTTCACAATTCTTTGCTATTATATTAAGAATAGTATAGACAAAATTTATCAGAGTGGAATTGGTGCCCCGTTCATAAATTCACATTTTGCTTTTATTTGTATCTACCTCCAAGGTTTTGAACTTTTTAATCAAGTACATCACGATACATTAGTAGGTGGAATGTAAAGACTAAATGTGTTGTTATTGTAAGTTAACAGAGTACACCGATGACTTTAATGAAGTTGTTTTTCGAACAAATAGTTAAGGGGTCACAGCATGTGAATTGTTTCCTATATAAAGATGTATTATTCTTTTGAATAAATAATGTAGACCTTCTGCCACCAGATATGTTGAAATACAGTGGGGAAGAGAAAGACGAGTTTTTATGAAGCAAATTCTCACGTCATACCATTTAAGTAGTACCTGGTGTTATTATTTTGCTTATTGAGAGCCATTTTGTCGCGTCTTTGATGCTTTGCATCAATACTTTTCTTGTACTTATTTTTTATGTTTGCAGTAAATGTCTCTCGCTATGCCGCCAAACAATTCAAGAAGATCGGACCATTTGAAGGGATAATGGTATTCTGCTTCACATTTTCATTAAATAGATCTTTGCTGGATAATCACCAGCTTAAGCCTGACGAGAGTAAATCCGTTAAGAGTGTGCTAAAAGTCTTCAGAACATTTAATCCAATGATTTTTTAAAAACTTTTTATTGCTCACTTGCGATATAACTTTGGTCAATTGTTTGGACAACGAACATTGAGAGCAAACATTTATTTGGTATTTAAGATCAGACATGATCTGCCATTGTGAGGACACAATAAGCTCAATTCAAGAACTTATGTTTAATTTTCAATTTTATTAACCTGATGTACAAAGTCTCTGCAAAGAAGTTTCAATAGAACCATTTCAAACAAGAAATCTGACAAAGGCCTTTAATAAAATAATTTATATAGCAAAGCGTGAAATGCATATGATTATACTATTCATGCTTATGCTTCTGTACACGAAAATCGATATACCTGACAATTTAGGTCAGTGGAATTAGATTGATGATCACCATAAACATCATTTTCTTGTTCTAAGTAAGATGAATTCCCGCAAAATAGTAATTGGTTGTAACCTACGCAAAATTCCCTGAGTCTGAATTGCTACAGAATATGTCGACCTTATAAACATTGTTCTAATTAACTTACGATTAATTACCTGATTGTTCTTTTGGAGCGTTCAATATACTAATCAAAGGACTGAAAGTGCTGGAGGATCGATTGTCTCTGAACAACACAGTCTGCACACACACACACATGTGTGTAAATATCAGGACAACACAGACTGCACACATACATGTGTAAATATCAGGACAACCCTTGCACGAGTAAAGTTACAAACTGGGGACACAACTGTCCACAACTGTTGACCTTTTACCATTTATGTAAACTTTACTTTTGAGATAGGAACCCACAGTTTTTCTGCCAGCTATGAATTTAAAGGAGCCATTTATGACCCCCTGTATCAGAATTTGGGGGTCATTTAGAAATTCCGAGGGTCATATTCTTTATGGTTAAAAAATATAAAGGCATGACCATATGTTAAAAAAGTTTTATTCAGTTTACTTCTGTAAAATTGCATGTGGTACATCACAAACTGGTGGGTAATCAAAGGTGTTTCTCTTTGGATGCTTTCCATTTTGTCACTAGATCTAAAAACTCAACTTTGTCCACAAAGAGAATTTTCATAAGTGCATTCGACCATAGACATTCAACTTTGATACTGTTGGCACACTGAAGCCCCTTTCAACAGTGACAGTCTGATCGAAATTACTACAAAATGATCATTAAAATCACTCAGAAAGACGTTTTTGTTTCTTCTGTTAAGGTTCGTCGACCATCTCTTGTTATGCGTCTACGATACCATGATGACGGTATCATACGAACCAATGCACACAAAAACGCAATGGTACAAAATGCGGATCGATCCGAAATCAGACGAAAACGACGACGGAATAGGGTTTAAATTAGACATATCCAATACCGGAAGCGTATGTTGTAAAACAATTTATCTTGCATTTCCAAGTATTCTGAGAGGTTTTGAAACGTGTTTTTGTAGTAAGTTGGTCATACATATTTTAACTGCTACATAGAAGACGCTCTTTGCTTTTTCTGTTGCGTCATTGACAAAATGAATGCGTGAAAAACGCAGAAAACGCGCTCTCGCGGAAACACTATTTGTGTCTCTGGTCTGACTAGAAAACTGTTATGATCGAAACTGCGTAGGAAAATAGTTCTATAACAGAACAGATCCCTCGTTGATTTTAGTTACACAATGCTTTTCTGAAATGTTTTGATATTATTTAGATCTGTTACTATATAGTTTTTAAAACAGAAGACAGTATAATTCTGAATTGTAAATTCCATCCTTTCTTAGAAGTAAAAGTTACACAATGCTGGGTCTCTTAAAACAAACATAGTCAACAATAAGCTTCCAACGACAAACTTTTTTTAAAAAATCATTACTATATAGGCATAAGTCAATAAAAGCAGGAATACGTTTAGTATCTATGGGAATTCAACTATCGGTAAATTTGATAATGGAATCTAACGATTATCATCTATTCTAACACGATCTGCAAATTTTCTTTTATAAATACGTATAGAGGAATTCAATCTATACAATAATTCACGATAAAATACAATCAAGTTTTCTTTGGGCAACTCGTGCGGTAAAAGACGCACACATCGAATTGCATTCCGTGCTTGTAAGTGGCAATCAAATGTTTCTAGGCATTCAACATATTTCGGGATATTTTTCAAAGACAATCTCGAGTAAGAATAGAAATAATAAATGCTTCGTTGATTAAAATTCAGCCGTGATTTTTTTACTACTACGCATACGAACTCCTGACTGTATGTTAATCAACAATAACATACAAGGACACATGTATTTTTCTTAATTAATGCAAAATATTCCGATTTTTTAATAGTTTAACCGAGCCTCCTCATTTCTGAACTATTCTATTGACCATTTGTAAATATTGCTTTATTTTCATTGCGAGCAAAGTAAGAACAATTTTTTTGGCATAAATGAACATTTTTTAACTTTAATATTTACCATTTACGATGGGTGATCCAGTATTAACCGGACTGTTTCTCGATCACCCCTCGTATATACATTTTTTCATTGCAGGCCAAGTAGGGCAATAAGAACTGGAATAAGACTTACTACGTTTTTTTAACAAATTCCAATAACAAGTAGCTAAGTCGTACGCAAATGCCGGTTTACACATGTGACGGTTACTCAACAGCCTGTGAAATTTCCAGACGCATTTGAACTGTGTTTAATTACAATCAGAAAAGACAATTTATTTCAGAACAGAGACTACTTTACATTTAAACTTCGGAATCAATAATATTGCAGGAATTTTATCCAGCTATTCTGCAACAATTACTTTTGTTTTTGTATATGTTTTATTTTCAGGAAAACGTCCATATGTATGAAAGTCTGACATACATTTTTTTAAACTTCATTCAGATAATTTAGGATTTGGTAGTAGTATTTCTGCCTTAGATTTTTAAAGTTAAACTCATTTTAGTAATAGCATATACTGTGTCTATTTAAAGCATTTTATAACATTGCAGATGCATGTACATGTATTTGATATACGACAAATTTCGATTCAAGATAATTGAGACATGATTTGTTGTACATATGCAAGGTTTTAACGCGTTTTGGTATAATTAAATATTCTTTTAATATTTTAAGGTCAATTATAAATTTTTGGAGTTAAAAGTATTATATAGCAATTCCCTTTTGCTTGGTCAACTTATTTGAAAGCGAATATATCCCAACATATTCAAGGTTACCAGAGTTCATATTTGATTTGCCAAATACGTTAAAGGTTTCTACCATTTAGCATATGAACCTATACAATTACGGAAAGGGGTTTTCTAAACAAATAAAACAAAACGAATATCACTAACAGAATTACAATATCTTTCTCATCATCAATGTTTGGACGAGGCATACCGCTAAAGGTAACCGTCTTGTTTCATTTCACACAATACTATTCCATGCTTGAGAATATTTTTGATATATTTTTCTTCAAAATAATGTTATGCTCTGACAATTATACCCCATTACTATACAGAAAATGATCATAAAATTGAAAATAAAATGTAACACTCTTCCAGACGGTGCAACTATATTTATCACTGAAGGTGATGAATAACCGCCCCCGCCCCCCACCCCCACCCGCCGAAAACACCACTGACAACGTAAATAAAATTTATGCTACTTTTAACGCTTTAACTATGCTTTTATTATTGGACCTTTACAACTTAAGGCTTGGTACTTCACAGTTCTCTAAAGTATAATTAATTTCTGACCTTGGGTTTTTGGAGATTATTACCGAATCATTGGCCATACACAACTAAGCATGGTACTTATCACTTTTGTAAAATATCATAAAATTGTGACGAGGGTTTTGTAGATTAAAAGCGCGCAAGATTTAACTATCTCGACCCTCTGTGACTTTGACCTGGTGATTAAAATATGGACCATGAACAACAAGGCATGAACTTATATGCATCACTCTGTGAAGTATCATAAAATTCTGACAAGGGGTTTTGGTTATTTAGTGTCCACAAAATGCAATGTACAGACGGACTGACAATCTGATCCCACTTTGTGTTCGAGGGGGGGGGGGTATAATAAATTTTTGGTCATAGTGGAGTACCGCTAGCTGTAAACTTTGTTATAAAAAGAAGACAGTATAATTTTATCACATTTAAACAGTTCACCTATTTCTTGTACCCGGGAGCACCGTCACTTCTCTTAGTTGATTTGCCTGGAGATTGAAAAGGCCTGTCCACAAATGCACAAGTTTATGTACTTTCTTAACACCTTATTAGAAAGACCTAAACTGTTGAAAAAATCTATTTTAAGATTAATTCAGACGCTACGTTTAAATTCAATACTTACGATAGCAATCTACCAGGCATTGATATTAGGTCCGGAACGTTGGAAAACATTTTCGATCTCTTTGACGTCAATCTACACTTGAATAAGTTCCCCTTTGTAACTGTTGACACACATACTCCTACATCAATGCGAGTCCCGTTGAAATAGATTCTTTATGGCATTGAATTTAGAGCAAACCGATAATATAAATATTTGTATAATATAACTGCCTTTTCTTCCGTTCTTAAATTCTTCTATGCATTATTTCCAATAAATTTAAATGTCCAGTTCCGCATGCTGTATTGTTATTTATTGTGCTCTGATATAATTCACTGTAATCTAGTCAATGTGTGAGGTGACAGATGCTAGCGAAATGGTGATCGATAAAGTATTCTCAAATTCTCCAAATGTAGTAAAAATCACTCTTTTCTTTATCGCTGAAACACCTATGCACAATTTATTAATACAAAAATCTTCAGATATGAACACGCTTGGTAATCCCAAAAACCTGTTAGAGATCAATTCGCCTAAAGGCTTTGTCTACAAATACTTGTAGAGACCATACATATAACTAAACGCCCACACAGTCAAGTAAATACATTTTCTTTCGTACTATAGGTTCTATTTATAGAATGTAATTGCTTTCATTTGCAGACAATGTCTAAATATGTTGCGGAATTAGCAGTATAAAAATGGAATCATCTCATGCATCTAATTACCTACAAGTGCGATACAGCGTCAATATCTAAGTAAAGTCATCCTCAAATTAAATTTTGCCTCCTACAAATAGAAGAAAGTGCAGATTTATGGAGCAATAAAATAGGAATATCTGCCTTTAATGTCTTATTATTTAAGTCATTTAACGACATAAAAAAGTATGACTATATGTAGTTGAGTTAAGTAATTACCGGAAAGTTCTTAGTTGTCTTTGAATGTCCTAATATTGCCTTACACCTTTGCGAAAAAATTGTTGTTTAACAAAATTTTGTGAGAACAAATATTCTAAAATGGGTCTTTTTAAAGACCTCAACGGTAAAAACATGAAACCTGTCAAATTACATACAATTAACTCGTATGTTACAGTTTCCTTCAATATACCCATAAAATAATTACAGACTAAGATCGACCTTTACATATACTATCACTTATTAAAAGAAGTAAAAGAGGTGGTTAGCAAAGTTTCTTTTTTCTGTTAACGTGGAGGTATGATAGCGATTTTCATTAAAATAATTGATTTCCTGTCATTGAAACCTCAATGTTTGGCCGATAAAAATGCCGCGAAATGTCCCAAAAAACCGACATTTACCTTTGATTTACTTATTTTGTAATGAATAGCGATTTATTACAGAAGGTCTTTGTGCAGAGATAGTTTTCTATACATGTTCTTGAAAAATGTATCAATTCATAATTTTACGTACTTTTAATCTATGCTATATTCAACTCAAATATGGCGTTATATATAACATTATATTGGTTTTTTTCTGAACGCAAAGGTGAAAGAACAAGTTCTGAATTTCAGGCAATTCTGCTGTCTATAATGTATATTAACTGTAGACATTTACACCTATCGATAACCATTAGTTTGTGATATGGTCACTTAACTCCGCGACATATGAAGACAAATTGCTTTTTTCCTGAATTCAAAACCACAGTTAATACTGCAGTAATTAAGGTGTTAGAATATTACATTAAGTCAAAGAAAAAAAGTTACATAATGTTTCACATTAAATTAACCTGTCGCATCTTGAAACGTAGGAAAGCTTCACATATCCACCTAGGATTTATTTTGAGCACTATGAACTGCCGCACTTTACCTTGTACCCAATATATATCAATCTAAGGAACCGCATTTTGCCTAATATGTGTATCTGAATTCAAATCTAACACAGCCTTAAATATAGACTTGCATTCAAACAACGATTTCATCATTTGTATTGGATTTTCACGCAAAAAGACGTTTTAAACAATCAGAAACATCTATAAACTAGATGGTTATTTTTGTCACAAAAACAAATGTCTCCCAAATGGCAGTTTGTCAATGATTGTAATACTGAGACAGGATATTAAAATAAAATAATTGTGGAGAAGAAGTGAAGATAAATAATTAAATTCCATTGTTGAGTGGGGAATGTGTCTGTTACATCTCATCACAGTTGCTGAACACTTCGTTCAGACACGAAATACGTCACATGACTTTTTGATCTCTAATTGTGACCTTGACCTTGAACAAGGTGGTCGTTACACGTATGCGCTCTGCACATCGTCTCAATATGGTGAACATTTGTGGTGAGTTATTCTAAAATCCTTCAAGGGGTACAAGAGATATGGAGCGGACACAAAATATAGTCACATCACCTTTGATACAGTACACGCAATCTAATTGTCATTATCATCTTAGTAACAAATAAAGCTACCACTTTCTTGTAATAATCTCATTAAAATATATACACAACTTTAACCTGTACTTATATCTAGTGAGTTAATTGCTATATTTAATGTTTTTCCAAGATGATAAAGGGTAAAGCCTTCTCTATTAAGCTTCCAATTAAAATATGTTACAAACGAGAAATTGACCAACGGTCACTGTGACCTTGACCTTTGAACTACTGACCCCAAAAACAATAGGGATCATCTGCTCAATAAGACCATTCATCCTATGAAGTTTGAGAGCTGTAGGTCAAAAGGAACTCTAGTTATCGTCCGGAAACGAAGAATGGACGGACGGACTGACGGACTCCCCCAGTTTGAGGGTTGTAGGTCAAAAGGAACTCTAGTTATCATCCGGAAATGAGAAATTGACCAACGGTCACTGTGACCTTGACCTTTGACCTACTGACCCCAAAAACAATAGGGATCATCTGCTCTATAAGACCAATCATCCTATGAAGTTTGAGGTCTGTAGGTCTAAAGGAACTCTAGTTATCATCCGGAAACGAGAAATTGACCAACGGTCAGTGTGACCTTGACCTTTGACCTACTGACCCCAAAAACAATAGGGATCATCGCTCTATAAGACCAATCATCCTATGAAGTTTGAGGGCTGTAGGTCAAAAGGAACTCTAGTTATCATCCGGAAACGAGAAATTGACCAACGGTCACTGTGACCTTGACCTTTGAACTACTGACCCCAAAAACAATAGGGATCATCTGCTCAATAAGACCATTCATCCTATGAAGTTTGAGAGCTGTAGGTCAAAAGGAACTCTAGTTATCGTCCGGAAACGAAGAATGGACGGACGGACTGACGGACTGACGGACGGACGGACTGACGGACAGGGCAAAAACAATATGTCTCCCCCCGAGGTGGGGGAGACATAATTAATGTCCTTTTGATTACTATTTTATACGGCATTGAATGCGATTGGGAAAAACTTCCACAACAATATTTAGCTAGCTGCAAAGAAAGAAATTTAAAATGATATCTTCCGCGTTATTTTCATAACAGTGACTAAGCAACTCCTTGTCTTTAAAGTCCTTTTTGACGTTTTCGAGGTCTTTGCATGGCTGAGATGCTATTATTTAGGCTATTGCATTTGTCAATACATCTCCTCAAGCAATGAACTATTTTTCATATGAAAAGGTTTCGAATAAATATTGCAAAACACAATTAATCGGATGAACGGCAGAAAATTGGACACAGTTACAAGGAGATTGAAATAGAAAATGCAATACCAAGTGGTCAAATGTTAGCTACGTTATTCGCTTATCAATATTTTTTTCATCGAACTTTTAACATTATAAATATGACTTAAAATACAAAAATAAAAAATGACAAACATAAACTATCTGCCCAAATATACATTTCAACAGTTTTTTCAGAAAAATAAAACTACCTTTAAAGTGACATTATGAGCATCTTACCTTTTTTGGTGATAGTTTTATAAAAGCATTTTTCGGTTGCCGTGCATTTAAATGTGTTAAATTAATGATAATGCCGCATTAGTATTTGAAGTTGGTGCTTCAGAAATAAAAAAATTGGACTAATAAGATAAAAGTTCTTTTGTTATTGTTGTTGTTGGTAGAGATTTTGGAAGGGAAGCAACTCCTGCATGCAGTTGTTTTTTTCTTGACTCTCCCAGTCAAAATAGGATGAGTAATATTTGGAAAGTTATTATTTCGTACTGGTAGCAGGAAGAGTTTGGTGTATTGGGTTAAAAGCTATTATTTCCTCTACCCTTTTCACACACACCTATTTCAGCTGGCTTTTTACTTGAAACAAATGTGCATATTTCCACTTTAAGAAGCACTAAACATGCCAGTGTGTACTGTCCGTCGAAAAACTACTGTAGAGTAAATTATATATAAGTTTGTATGATGTTTTTAAAAGTTGGAGGTTCTTTCTTCAAGTGATATTTTTTTGACGCGTGTGATGGTGTTAAGGGAATAATATACAAAACATTCTAGTTGCACGTATTTAAAACTAACCAAGTGCCAATTATTTTTTTATAATTGATCTATCCGAATTTTCAATTTATATTTACGCTGATATCCAATAGACGTGCGTGATTTTACTCTAGAATTAAGTCTTAGACACAATCAATGATGTAGTGATCTAGGTTAAATACAAAGTTAATTAATGGTTAATCTTTTAGTGTTCATGGTGCCTCATTTAGTCCCAACTGCTAAGTTCCATTAATAGTTCAAGCTGATTAGTACATCATAATGTTCTACTGACTGTTTCACGTCTTGATTATGGGGCTTCAACAAGTTAAAACATTAAAAAGCTTAACCTGATTAAACAGTTAGTGTGTGACTATTTTAGACACATTGAAGCTGCATATTAACGTATTCAGTCTCTGTAAACAAAACTAGCAAATTCTATAGAATGCCGGAGTGCAAAAATGTAATGAGTAATGAGCTTATATACCCGATCTAGCTCTTCCCGGTGATTTCACCAGAAAATACCGGAAAAAATACTGAAAATAGTAACAGCAACCCTATATACGGACTGGCAACAGTTGTGCACTGCGAGTAAGGAGATTGTTACGAGGTTCATCTGGAGACAGAATGGTCGGCGTCAGGGTGGTCACTCTAACACAATGAAGGTATACTCTGCTACTGAACGTACGAAGTACAATTGCCATCTCAAAACTCCAAATTGCATTTTTACTCTAACTCGCCTTCTTAAATATTCCTATGACCTCTACAGGTCAATACTTAAATGTGTTTTTGAGTTACCCGTTGATTGTTCAACAATACAATTTATTTCTCACTTTCCATGCTTGAGGTATTTTTTTGTATATTTTTTTAAACAATGTTATGCTTTGATATGTTTATACCCAATTACTATACAAGAAATTATCATTAAATTGAAGAAAAAATGTTTTCAAGCTTGGAGTAGTGTATAAATTGCAATATTTTTGGTAAAGTGGAGTGCCGTTAGCTGTAAGCCTTGTTAAAAAATTGAAAACAGTTTAGAAATGTTATAACTTTAAATAAGTGGCATCCTTTTGGGGTCAGGAAAAGCATCACTTGTTTTATTTGACTTGCTCGTGCATTAAAAATTGAAAACAGTTGAGAAAGTTTATAACTTTAAAATAAGTGGCCTCTCTTTGGGGTCAGGAAAACCATCACCTGTTTTATTTGACTTGCTAGTACATTAAAAAGTCATGTAGAAAAATGTAAAGGTTTTTATACTTTCTTAACACCTAATTATAAAGACATAAACCTTTGAAAATTTGGCCAAATAAATCAGCTTAAGTCAGAGGCTACATTTAAATTCAATACTTACGATAGCAATCTACCAGGCATCGTTATTAGGTCCGGAACGTTAGAAAACATTTTCGATCTCTTTGACGTCAAAACTACACTTGAAGTTCCCCTTTGTAACTGTTGACACACATACTCCTACATCAATGCGAATCCCGTTGAATAAATTATGTTTTGCACTGAATTTAAATATACCGATAATATAAATATGTGTGCAGTTGCCTTTACTTTCGTTCTCAAATTTTCAATGCATTAGTTTCCACTAAATATAAATGTTTATTTCCTAATGCTGTATTGTTATTTATTATGCTCCGATATAGTTAGAGGTCTATGCAAAAATTGTAATCGTGGGGTGACAAATGCTAGTGAAATGAATCTTTATAAACGTTGATCGATTAGGTATCCCATATTCTCACAATGTAGTAAAATTCATTAGCGCTGAAACGCATATACATGTACCAAACTACTACATTAATACAAAAACTTAAGGAATGAGCATACTTCGTAATCCTAAAACTTGCCTGAAGACAGTGCATTGTCTAGAAATACTTGCAGGGGCCATACATATATAACAACACCCACACAGTCAGAAAAATACATTTTCCTTCGTACAACGGGTTCTATTTATGTGATCCAATTGCTTTAACTTGTCTAAACCTGTTTAGTAGTATTGTAGTGAATCAGCATATGCCTCTTATTACTTACAGGTGCGCTACAGCGTCAAGAACTTTATCAAGTAAAGTCATCTTTGAATGAAAGTTTACCTGCCTCTAATAGTAGGAAGTGCAATATACTGAAATATTTGCCTTGCATGTAAGTAGTTACCATTTTAAGTCATTTTACGAAATAAAAGAAGTGAAGAGTATGCTGATTACCAGAAAGCTCTCAGTTATCTTTAAATTCCTAATGTTACCTTAAGTCTTTAGTAGCTCTATGGTAGCGATTTTCGTAAATATAATTGATTTCCTGTCCTTTTGCTGCCTCTCAAAACTGGATAAAGTGTTCACCGACAAAATGCCTCGAAATGATTGCAGTTCCAGTATACCGACATTTACATTTGACTAGTTTATTGCGTAATGGATAGCGATTTATTACAAAATGTCTTTGTGCATAGATATTTTTCGAAAATGTGTATCCATTCATGATTATACGTAATTTCTATAGTCTATATGATACATTTGGAGTAATAAAAACCTGCCAGCTGTAGACTATACGTCTTTGTTTTTTTAAACTTCAGCAATTTTGCATGTACATTCCAGGTCAAATTTTAAGAATTATTTTATGGCAGATTTTAACAGGTTTAGCTTGTATAAGCCCATACAGTACATATCATTGTGATAAGTTCTTTTGTGCAATATTGATTAGATGAATAGTCTCTAATAATTCTGAATAGAATGACCATTTGCATGTTTTAATGTATTTGTCAATGTAATTTATATGTATGTCGATGGAAGAGACTTAAATAAATAAAATAAATAAATAGTAATGTAACATTGTATTTCGTATTTTTGTAAACGTAAAGGTGATATAATAAGTTCTGAATTTCAGGCAAGTTTATGTTATGTAGAAATTTGCAGTCATCGACAATATGCTCAATTAACCCGCGATGTATGAGGACAAACTTAATTCCAAACCACAGTTACATACTGGAGTAATTCTTCCCTTTAAGAGTATTACCTTAACTCCGAGAAAAAACTTTCACAATGTTTCACAAAAAGAATCTGTTGCAGTTGAAACTTAGGAAAACTACAAACATCCGCCTAGCACTAACTTTGAGCACTACGAAATAATTGAAACTGTCTGACGCACTGTATCTTGTTTCCAATGTAATGTATCCTGAGGAACCGTTTTTTGCCTTTTGCGTGTACTTGAATTCAAATATAACACAGCATTAAATATCTACTTGCATTTAAACACACATAAAGATTTCATCATTAGTAATGAATTTTCACGAAGGAAGAAATTTGTAACAATCTATTAATTGATGTTCTTTTGATCACTATTTTATACGGCATTGTATGCGGATAGGAAAAACTACCAGGAGCGCAAACTGCATTTAAAAAAAAAGAAAAAAATCTAAAGTGTATTTAGCACAATAATGACTAAGCAACTCCCTGTCTTGAAAGACCTTTTTGTCGGTTTTCGAGGTCTTTAGATGGCTGCATTTAATAAACATATTACGTGCCAATATTTTAACATGCTGTTTTACAATTTAGTCATATTTACACAACTTCCTCCGTTTACAAACAAAAATAATTACTATTTCAAATAGGAAGGCTACTGATAATAAATAATCAATACTGCAAGTATTCGATTAATAAATTTCAAAATTGTTTTACACGTTCCTGAAATAAATTAAATTAGTTTTCAATTTTCAAACACATGTAGCTAATCTTTTGCTGGTAATAAATTTGAAACAAAATAAAAGAACGAATATCTGATTCCAAATTTTACGACAGGTTGTGTAGAGTAAGGTTTTTTCTATTCTGTGTGACACTGTTGTTACGGAAGAGTACCTGGTGAGTTATTTAGAGAAGCTGCGTTTGGAATGATATCAAATGCAGGTATTTTTTACTTAGATAGAAATACTGATGGACATTGGCTACCTAGGGAAAATCACTGATTGACATTTAGTCTTTTATTTGGGTTACTCCTAGGAAACGGATGTTACTACTCAGGCTATTGCATTTTCAAATCATCTCAAGAAATGAACTTTCATATAAAAAGGTTTCGAGTAAATAATTCAGAACTCAATTAATTGGATAAACGGGAAATTGGAGAAAGTCACAAGTCACAAGGAGAGTCAAATAGAAAATGCAATACCAAGTGGTGTAATTTTCACAGATTAGGTCTCAGTCTGCGTAAAAGTTCTTAAAGATTTACCGGTATGTGGTTGAAAGTTTCAATGTTCGAGAAAATAATAAAAAACACAGCTAATAGAAAATTAAAGTTTAAGCGGTGTAAACGTCACCTTTATAGCAATTCAATTAGTCTCCTGCTCAGTTTTATCGATATTTGAAGACAGTGGTAAATAATCATTTGACTGCTCCACTGACACTCCAAAAGGAAACTTTTAGCGTAAGGAGACTCATAGCGTGACCGGTGCAGGCTTTTATGACTCATAGCCTGGCCGTCTACCTAACGAAATGTAAACAAATACATAAATTATTTTATATTTATAAAACATATGAATTGAGAACGTTATATTTTTTTTTAACTTTAGTATCTGTTATTTACTGTAAAACGTAGTTTATATCAAATATATTACTCATTCTTGCACGCATCGATGCCATTACACTGGTTATCAACGGACAAAACATAACCACAAACAATTTTGCACATTTATCGTTTCATTGCAATGTAAAAATAGTTAACCAAAACAGATGCACACTTAGTTCCGTTGGGAATTCCATTTAACAGTCTGAAAATTTCATTACTGAATCTAACGAAAATCAATGACTAGACAACATCCTGTTTAGGATTTTGCATAACTCAGCACATTTCAACAGTCCTTTACTATTTTCAGATAAGTACATTGGCCCTATTCGTTTTTCAAGGAGTAAAAATTAGTGATATATGTTTTGCTAAAATCCTGACAGTCACTTTTCAGGATAATTTCACTATGAAAAGGATAAAATGACTTTACTTTTTTGTTATTTTACACACTGTGATACAACTTTACGTAGAATTTATGAAAGCGATTTAAGGACGGTTGTCGAAAGACAGCCGTTCCAGAGGGGACAGAACAAAACAGAATAAAACAGAATAATTTATAATGCGGATTTTGGCTTTTCTACGTTCCTTAAACCACAGGCAACTCCGCTGAAAGAAATATATCTACAGTAGATTTGCCCTTGAAATCCCCAATTAAATTGCATGTTTGCAGAAATGCAATGAGTTACTGGCATAAAACCTACATGCAACAAGAGTGTTCAATTTTCTGCTTCAGACTGCGTATTTATTTACATAAATTTGCAAACAGACAGATTTTTACCTTTATACATTATCGGAAAAATATAATACACTGCTAAACATACGAGAACTGTATAGAACAGTGAACGCGCGCTCGCATTTACTGCTGTTAAATAGCTATGTGTAGTAGCGTTCTTCGTGTTTGTCTGTTTTGGTGTTTGTTTTGTTTTGTTCGTGCTTTCTTCGACATGATTTACCTACAGGAACCAAAAACTTGGACTATAGTTACGTTTCTTGATAGCGTATTGTGTTCCAAACGTAATCTGAATTTTAAATAGTTGACACTGTTCACTTAGATCTAAAGTTATCCGTATTTGGTCAATGTTTATTCTCCATTTGGCATTTACACTTGATGCAGATGTGAAAAATACGGCTAATCATAAAGAATGACAAAATTTAAATGATTACTGTCAAATTTATGTAATTACACAAAGTCAAGAAAAAATAAGATAAGTGAAATACACTCAACAGGTTTAAAAAGTGGAAATTATTAAATTTATGTGTTTCAAATTTATAAAAATCAAAACTACAAAATCGTATTTAAACGTTTCAATAATTCTTCCCAAAAAAAACCAAAAAAAATAGCGTCTTGTCAAAACTGTTTTACCTTGAGTTGTACTTTAATATACAGAGTTGTATCACGGAAGTATACACTACTGTATTCAATAGTATCAATACTGTCTTTGTCAGACTAGCGTGACATAAGCTACTGTTTCGGACCGCATTTTGTAAAATAATTTATATTATTTATGTCATGATTAGATGCATTATCGAAATTTGATTTGTTTAGTCCCGTTATTACTGCTGTAGCAGATTTAAATTTTGCTTTTGGAAGCTTAGAATTTTTGTAAATATGCTTACAACCTATTTTTCCTAAAAGTAAGTGCATTATACAATTTTCACGTTCGGTATGCACTAACCTCTTGAATTGAACTAAACATTAGCACATGTTAAATGTTTCATTATCCGAACTGAAATTACCTTTAGTATGCATTGACCAATTCCAGTTTGAAATTAACATCAGCACAGTAAATTTCTATCTGGAGTATTTTGATAATTTACTTTTTATGAGTTAGCACACTCATTTAGTTTGTGTACCGTCTGTGCCCATGGGTTGCACGGCTGATCTAACTGAAGTTTTAAAATTACGACTGACACTAGTTTTTTTCAAACAAAACACAAGTTTGCGAGAATTGCAAATCGGTTTTGATTTCCTTGACATTGAACTCCATCTTGTGTGTTCACATTTAACGTCTTGGATTTGAGCAGTTAACTCTCTTTGAATTGAGCTTTTCAAATCCTACTTAGTAGTTGAACAGAATTTCACAGAATAGATGAGTGAACATTGTCACGTCTTGGACTTTTGAGTGATCATTTTCACGTCTTGGGGTAAATATTTCAGTATATCACTTGGAATTGAACATTCCAGTATTTTTGCCTAAACTTAATGTAAACATGCCAGCACAACCGTCCCACCAGTACTTTCAGTGCTTTGATTTTACTTCGTGTCCTAAAACTTTGAAAAGTTTATATGTAGCAATATGTCTGTATTTTGTAGCTAGTTTAGGCGTATTGGTCAGGTGAACCCGTATTATATACGTACTATGTATTAAATAGGATATAATTAATACTTTTGTTGTTAGTATTGTATCAAATACAGCCTATTAAAGAAGTGTTTTTAAGTTGTTAGTTTTTTCTATATTGTCCACATATCTTTTACATCACACCATTCGTACTTGTCACTAACGTCAAAAAATGCCAAGCTTGTCATTGGTGTAAATGGCAGAAAACATCTACTTAATTAAATATTAAGTTCTTCTTTCATTTCGTATCACATTAATAAACCATGATCACTTTTAATTTGCTTTGGTATAATAATTAATTCACTGGATCTGTTATTATTTACTCTTAAGCAACTGTTGACGCTTGCATTTAGTTTGTATTCATGTCCTTATTTTCGTTTTTTGTTTTTGCGATGTTTATAAATATGTACTTTCGAAATGTACAAAACTATTCAATATGGAACAATGTTTTATTTCTAGAAGAAAGAAAATTAATTCTTCACAATTATGATATGAGAAGAAAGTCGAAATAACACATGACACGAAATGGACAGGACTGTAACAATAATGACATCTGGTGACCAGTTGGTCTACTAGGTTTAACATCGTTCTCGACAAAGAAGCCGCATTTAGCTTGTAAATATTGGGGAAACAATTTTAATCTACATTTTATGCACATGAATGAAATCGAAATTGAGTTCCCATAGACATGATGCACTAACATACTGTGACACATATGGTTCTATAATATGGAAATATAAAGGTAAAATTTCTCCCGAAAGTATGTAATAGATGGCCTAACTCAAGCAAATTTGTGTCTCTTCTGATATCAGAAACCAACTTGTAATTATAAGGTTAGGTAAATTTCTTAAAGAGGCATTCAAAATTAGAATTAATTTAACAATGAAATATTCGTTTGTAATATGCCAATGGTTTATTCGAATAAATTATGACAGATAATGTTAGTAAATTAATTTATTTTAATGTTAACATTTCATGTGTTTATACATCTTAGAAAATGTCCGTATTTCTTTATTCCAATAAAATTGTTAAAATACACTGCGCATGTAACATATATTGAATGTATTTGTATTTATTTTGTTCGTTACCGAAGTCATGTAAATGATGATTTGCAATAAAGGTATTGTTGTTTGTTGTTTGTTAGTAAAATATTGGTATTTTCTCATATTCATATTTATAGATATTCGCAAGTTGAAAGTTACAGAAAGCATATGCGCAAAGTGTATAAAGCATAAAAACGGCATCAATTTACTAGTTGTTAAGATAAGAAATGACAACATTGTTGCATAATTGCTAAAGTTCGGATGGTTCGGTGATGCCTACAATAAGGCACTACAAACAGACATTATTATAAACCACATTTTATAAATACGTATATGCCTGAATAATCTATCGTTTGTAATTTGGAACTGCTTAATATCGCCATCCTAGCATTTCTGAATCAAAATGTGTACATACACAATGCAAAACTCAGGGAAAAGCATCAAATAGGTACAGGACCTTTTCTCAAACAAAGTTCGAATTGCGATGTGTTCGGGGAAAATATGATACTTTGTCTTCAAAAATTTTTCGATCAATCATGTAAATAAATTTCGCACACCTCAAGAGTCGGTTTTGGAACCGCTTCAGACTCACAAATTATTTTAATTCGTCTTTTAGGGCGTTAATTTAGACGTCCGGAGTTGTCTCGGTCTTTTTTTCCAAAATGTCATTATTTTATTTTTTTTCTCAATAATTTTTTTCATTTTCCCCCTAACATTAATCCCTGGTCCTTTCTTTTATTCATTCATTATCAATAATTCGTATTATGTTACTTCTTAATCCTTTGATTGAAGGCTGTGATTCTAATGTCAAAATAAAGATAACCGTTAATTGGCCAACAAAGGCTGGCATTAATTTATGATGAGTGTTTGTAGGTCCGGTTTTGGAGCATTTGTCTGAGAAAGTTAAAATTTCAAAATATCGTCCGATATCGTTGGAGTTCCGGTTCAGCTTTCCAATGGGAATGCTACCCCTTTCAGTCCTGGGCCGTATATACTACATGTATATAACCGATTGCATATGCTTTTGAGCTATGAATTTTGTGGCATACTTTACATACACATTTTTAAATGGTGCGTTTATTAGAAATGTAAGTTCAGGTGAATGACGTCGCACCTTAATCTACAGTATAGTTTAAAGCCCAAATGTTCCTACATCAGGGCCACTCTTGTCCCCACCCTCACATCAACCCCACATTATCCAACAAAATTGAGTGAGAACACGGGTGTTAAATTACATACAGTCTTTACAATAAACAATAAAAATATTGAATGTGTTAAAGCAACTACAAAGGTTTATTTAAAAATGTGTAAATACCGATTCTCAAGTATGACCTCAAAGAAATAAAGATGATTTTTTTCTTACAGTAATCAACAGAAAACACCTAGATAAGAAAATACACACAACTCAGTACCTACTATAGAAAAGAAACTCAATACCTACGATAGAAAACACACACGACTCAATACCTACGATAGAAAACACACACGACTCAGAACTTATGCTAGAAAACACACACGACTCAGTACTTACGATAGAAATCTACCAGGCATAGTTATTAGGTCTGGAACATTAGAAAACATTTTCGATCAATAGATGAAATCCTTTTTTTCAGCTGTTGACGCACATCCTCCACCGGCAATTATAATTCTTCAAAATAGTTTATTCTTTATTTTGAACTTCACTATACTGAGAATGTAAATATTTTAACGATTCCTTTTACCGCTCTTTAACATTCATATTTATTTATCGTTCATGGTTTTGTATCAATCTAAACATTCAGTTCCTGAAGTTGAATTGTAATTAATCATTCTCCGATTAAAGTCCTAAATGAATAGCTGTAACGATAGTCCATACTCTGAGTGACCGATGTCAGTGAAATGAATCTGTATACATAAATCAATAAAGTATCTCTGAAAACAATCCGAATTGTCCTAATCTGGTCAAGTCTCTAGTGTATTCTATATTGCTTAAGCGCTTATTTAATATTTATTCCTGAATGCAAAAAATCTTCAGCTATTAAGACAAATGGAATTTCTATCACAAAATAGCTTGTTTCCGTCGCTAACACATAGCAGTGTCTACAGATATTTCAACAAGCAAACTATGTACACGCTCACGCATAAAAGTTTTGAATATTAGTTATCTCATTTCTATGAGTACAAGTTTTCTGCTAAGTATACACCTACGTCGTTATCAGATACATTTCTATACTCTGAATGCAACGCAAGGCAAGGCGCTAATACAAATGTAGCATAAAGGTGCAAGATGTCGTCATTACCATTGTATGAAGACATCATCGCGTTTGAAATTTGATTTGGCTAATTTCTGGCTAAATTTAACGATTTTGTTGTAGACAAAAATGCACTCATAAAACCTTCTTTTAAAGTCCAAGGATCACATCGATTTTACTGATATATAAAAACAACTAAATTTACTGATAGGATAAAATAGAACCATGTTCTACATTCACTCTAAAACAGTGTTGACAGTTGTATTCAAGTCGTTTCTTCAGAAAGCCTTTCTTATTTTTTGCAATATCATTGAAAAAATACTGTGCTATACTTCTAACATGTTCATCGATTTAAAAAGCAAAATTAAGAATGATTTTGGTACAAATAAATATCAATTCCGCTGGTCAGACATCATTTTTGGTAAAAAAAAGCGCTACTTGTCATTGTGATCCTTGGACTTTAAAACACTAGGAATGTGAAAAAAAATCACAATCTCTAAACATGTCTACTTTTTCAGTCAGATGATTTGCATAGTTGATAATTTAGATCTAAAAAAATTAAAATGTTTTATGATGCCGTTCTTAAATACACTCAGTTCCAAAAGAAAGTGTGCATTTCTTAATTTTAAATATTTTAACACCCCGTCCTTTCTCGTTTAAAAACAACCACTTAAAACGAGCGCAACTCAAAATCTAAAATGTTCGCCATATCGACCGGAAACATATCTCAATTTTGGTACCAAATATATAGGCTTTAAGAAAAGCAGTCGATGAAAAATCTCAGAAAACAAAGTGCACACTTTCTTTTGGAACTGAGTATATATCTGATTCTTGAAATTCAGGAGAATCTAGCCTTAAACAAATTTAGAAATTACCATATCAAAATGGATTTTCTAAAATGATTGCAAAACTACTTAAAGTTATCTAGAGAATCTGACAGGTTTCGTGTCCACCAAAGCGAATTAACAATTTATTTTTAGTGTTTTTAATGGGGCTATAAGCACGTTCTGTAAATCAAACAAGTGTACTGTTTGCGCTTAATATTATGTAAAAATTTCCAAATATCGATAACCATTAGTTTGTTAAATTAACGCCGTTGCACATGAAGACTAATTGGTGTGATTTATGTATTGCAAACAATATATTGTGGAAGAGCTTCCGGTAAAAAACACATGAAAATGCGAGCGTTGGCGTGTGAAACCATCACAATTTTAAAAAAGTAACTTGTTACCTATTAATTCTTAGACATATAGTGTTAAATGTTTAGCAATGCACATACACAGTTTTTAATGGTCGCAAATAGTGAAACCTATTCTAACGTACAAATTGCTCGATTTTCTGACTATATATAAGTTATTGAACAGCGATGTTTTAGAAAGATATTTATAATTTCATTGAGACCACCCTGAGCGAAATTAAATATGTCGGTGCTTCTCATTATTATACATGTAACTGATTTCAACTTCTGTAAAAAAAAAAATAAAGAACACTTACAAAACAATTACCTAGACAAAATATCTTCGGAAAAAAAACAATCATATTTGTGGTTAAACTGATGTGATAAGAACAATACAAATGGCTCAATAAAATAACCAAGCCGGTTGAGATCGAAGGTATTTTTCAAACTATTTTTGACGGCGGCATTGTTTTTAAAATGAGTCTAAAGAAATTGCTACAAAACATGCAATGAATAAATCATGTTTACAAAATAATTCCTATACTTCCGTACAAACATCCAAGACCGATCTCAAAAAGCTCAGAACATGTTTTTCTCAATCGAACAACAAAACATTTTCAAATAGAACAGGGGTATGTAAATGGACACAGGAAATGAACGCACAGCCGCACCTTAACCTGCATATTATGAGGCAACACAGCAGAATGAGTAAACGTACGATGAAATTATAATGTAATGTAATTACCTTAATGTGACAGGTGAAGAGGCTCATAAAACATTAACTTCCAACCATGAGAAATTCAAAAAGGTGTTCGAACATGTTTTCATGTTTATTCAGGTGATGAACAGCATTTCGTTTTCTCCATATGAAAAAATAATTATTATTCGAGAGTGATTTTAAAAGTGGGACTGAACCAGTATGGAGGTACCTGGACATATTAAAATGGTTTTGGAAATAATTTTGTTGTGATGTCATTCAATTAATTTATTGGTCTTCTTAACACTGTATATGATTCAGAAAAGGGAAGTAGTAAATAAATTTCAAAACTACTATAAAATCAATATAGGTGCAAAACCACTGTAGATACATTAAGAATCTGACAGGTTCCATGCCTAACAAAGCAAATTGACAAGTATCTTTAGTTTCTTCAATGGGGCTGTAAAACGCGCGTTGTGTAAATCAAATTGAATTCTTTACTCCAACCAATGTATATCGTTGGCACATTAAAGCGTTAAACATTCATTTTGTCTTTCACTTCACATTACTTGTAAGAGAAAGAACATTATAACCTATATGCTGCGCCTATGGGCGATATGAAATAATTAAATCCTTATGTTAGCAAAAGGAGTCAAAGGACCATTATGGCACAAAAGCGCTCACGTGTTAAATGTCAATGTCACAGAAAAGTAAATATGAAAACAGAACATTCAAATATCCAGCTATGAAGACAAATTAAGTTCAGTATCTGCATGTTTAGTAGCTAGACTCAAAAATAAATTGTCCTACCTCATTAATACAATAATATAGGCAGACATAATTGTTTCAAGTACTTTTATTACGTACATTTGTCCTTTTTGGAGATAAGTATTCCAGTTTCCAAAAAAAAATCAGGTAAAAACTCGTCAGAGATTTATCATGTGACTGACTTTATATGACTTTATATGCAGCTCAGTATTGAGACATGCCTAGTATAAAAATATATTATAAAGAGAGATAATTTTGAGAAATCTGTTTTAAAAATTATGTTTTCACTCTCGAGTGTACTTGCTGGAAAATTTGCTTTTTTATGAGAAATAGTCGTGACCATTACAGGTGTTTAATTTTACAGCTTCCTGGCTGAGCAGGCAATACCATGTAGTACAAAGCTTTACCGATTTCCAATTCTCGATTCTATTACTTTTATGAGCGAAAAGTTTGTGTGATCGGCCTTACACAAACATATATAGCATAGACAGGGATGCAGATAAAAAAATTAAGCCTTATAACTTTTTATACTCCCGATTGCGTTACAAGTTCTTACAACTTGGATTAATTGCTCCCGAGACTCGATCGCTCCTCGAAGAGAGTGTGGAAATATCTGTGTCTTGCCTAAGGACACTGCCACTACTTGTGCACTGATTCTAACGCTGAACATTATCAATGACAGAAATGATCATTCTCAAGAAACTGAACTTTAGAGGACATAACACGGTAACAATATTACACTGCAGACTAGTCATATTTGCAATGTGTTCGCTAATAACAACATAAAACATTTTCTCTGCAACAGGAAGGGTCTTGAAAATTCAAAAATCAATACTGCAGACATGTGTCAGATTCCTGTAGATTAAATTTCCCACTTGTTTCATACTTTTCTCATATTTATCAGATTAGTTTCGATTTCCAAACGCATGTCGCAAATCATTAATGGCTTTGTTTTTAAATATTTTATTAAAACAGAGTAAATAAAGCCATGTTTACGACGTAATTCTGCGATCAAGGATTTATCGCTTCGTGATAATACATGGTAATGTAATTGCTTACTAAGTACTACATGGTGTCAAAATCGTCACTGAAAAGATAATAAATCTTCACGGAGTCATAAACTAAGACTCCCAAAGGTTGTTGTTTCCCTTAAATTTCCTTTAAACCAACATTAATGGCATATTATTTGGCATACCTTCTTCGCATTTTGATGTTTTTATATCGTTATACAGTGGAGTTTCAGTGGAACGTTATCGCAAGCAGAAACATAATCCCGTTAAATTCAATTTGGATAAGTACATTAACTTCTTTTATAAAATAGCTTTAAACATTCCTGCAAGCCATTTAAATTATTTTTAAAACTGACCTTTTCTTTCATACGTGAAGCTCTAGATAATAATAGTAATCAAACTGGTTTCGAAGTGTTGGAATGCAAAGCAGTTTAAAAATATATTTTGAAAACCTTTAAAAGTGCATAAAACCATAAAAACCACAAAAAAAATATACTACTACCTACGTACATACATACATAATACACACTAAAACTTACATAAATAGCAAATAGACATCTATACATTCATATATACATACTAATTTCAGAAATAGATGACATTATACCTAAGTAATCCTTACGTAAAGAGCAAATAGACATCTATAATTCAATATAGACAAAATATGTGGCTACAAGACACAAGAGGTGTAAAATGTCCAGACAAATTAGCAAAAGATCACCGAGACAGAAGTCTTCAGACAGTCTTGATGTGTTATCAAACCGTGTCACAATTCTATTCACTTTGGTATCTGATATTGTTGATGCTACATAAAAAATTATAAGTAAAAGAAGTGGTGAGGTAGCTAGACGATTGAGTGATCGAGCGAGGAAGTGAGTTAGTCAGTTAAACAGTTTGTAATTAGATTAGTGTCAATATTATTAACAAAAGTGTTCCTGTGAACATGTAACTAATGTGAGAATACGATTTTTTTTGTATGGAAACGAATGAAAGAATGTTACTTTCGTTTCTGTTTAGGTACCTTATTATCGTATATCATAAATTTATGATGTCCAATATCCGTTTCTATAGGCTCTCGAGGTCGAATTCTAATAAGTGGAGTGCTCACAGATGCGAAGCTGTATTGCATTTTGCTGCGATTACTTAATCAAGCTTTCATTAAGACAAATTCTATACCGAAACATTACAGAGGAATACAAAATTCAGGAATCATTCTAGACAAAGTTTAATAAACCACATGTCATAAATGAAAAAGGAAACACCAAAACTTGCTTAATATAATATACAGCTGGGATGTTAAGTCTATGTAACCCTTTGATTTATCAAAAAAAATCTACTTTAGGCCCTAAGTTGCAAGTTATAGTTCGGATCAAACTGGTCCAAGTGAGTGGGGTCATTGACATAGCGGTACCGCAATCACTTGTGTGTGCATACCTGTATAAATCCTTTTCTCCCTTGATAGCTTCCTCACAGTTTTTGCGATGCTGTTCTAACAAAGTTCGTTGTCGTGCCATCTGAAAACAAAACACAGGAAATAAGTTTTAACAATTTATCCTTTTATGCTCAGTGTAACCTTTTTTGCTGATGACTAAATACCTTGGTTGTAGACTATATATATAGAAGTACTATATAATATAAGAACATTTTGATAAAGAGTTAAGCCGAAATGCATCTACCCAACAAGTTTAAGTTAAACCATAATGTGAAAAATTATACTATGGTATAAGAAAATTTTTGATGACTTTCGATGTTGAACTAGACGTCGCTTCCGAATGTTGCTACAGTCTCGAGATTAGAATATATACAGATTCAACAACATTTCCCCTCAAACTTAAGATATTGATCTTCGATAAAGAGACCATGGAAACCATGTGACGGATATATGTGCCAACTTTTCAAAATCAAATATGAATGGCAAAGTCACAATTCGGACACTAGAATGCACTTTAAATGTATTTACACTCATTGAGTTTGGTCTGATGAAGAAATTATAAGCGCAAGATAAATGTAACTTTAGCATCAACTCTTAAATTTTGAATGTTGTTGCCTGGATTCTCTCGTCTTTCAAAGGTCTATGCAGCAGTCTAGACACGAAATATCGCTAACCTTCTTAGACATTTTGAGCCTTAAGTTTGACTTTAACCTCGGAGATAAAGATGTGTGATGCCTGACCCATGTCAGGGGGAAACCTGCAGCACCAACACCTTCACAATATTACTGGTAACATTTTCTATTTGATTGAAAGAAACTATGTCAGTGCGTTACGTCTATATGATCTGTGTAGAAGTTATGAACCATGCCAGGTGAAATCACTGAAGGAAAAACCTTATGTATATATTTAGATCTAAATACAGGACAAATTTGTCATTTGATTTTCTTGAAACAGCATCTTATCGCATCATTGAATGTGTACATGGTCTTTGTAGTAAAAACTTTTTCATAACGGTTGTTAATTTCTTCTTTATAAATAGCTTCAGAGCAATAAAGGAGCATCATGGAGCTTCTGTTTCTGTTTCAAAAGACTGAAAAACTAATTGACTAGGTTGTGGTATCCTGACAAAAGTGCGAGAAAAGAACAAGCGTCCAAAATTCAGTGTATTTGTTCTCAATACCTTATTAAGATTCGTTAGTTTACTGGGTATCAAGTTCTACACTGTTTTTTTCTATCTCTTACTATAACTAACAATAATAAGCAAATTGGATATGTTTTAATACGCTAAGAACGACTGACTATCAGGGTTTAGTAGGTCGTTAACCGGTAACTATGTAATTATCGCTTCTTAACGAGGAACCGTACTAACGACCTCGTCATGTCTTTTGTTGTCTTCATTAACAGGTCTTCGTTAACAGTATTGACATTTATAAGCTAAAAGCCATAATAATGCTGAGAAACGGATTTTTTAAACATAATATTTTTTTGTAAATAAAATATATTTTCTGTTCTCTTCTGGATTTTTTTATGATTTTATACGCCCACATGGCGAGGGCATATAAACTGAAATCGTACATCTGTCTTTCCGTCACCGCTTACTTTGTACGAAACATAAATTCAAATTTATTCGAAACCCGATTTCAAACTTGTGGAATAGGTACACAGTGAAAATGAGAAGTGCGTTGTGCGAGACTCGTGACTCTAATTCTATACGAGTAAATTTTAAAATATGTTTTTACTTGAATGGAGCTTAACTTAAAACTAATTAAGGGATTGACTTAAAACTTAAAAATAAGTACATGCATATAGTAAAATGGAAAAGTGCGATTTGCAAGAACCATAACTCTACCATTGGTAATACTTAAAGTTATGCTCCTTATCCTGACAAGTAAACTGGTCCAATCAAACTTTTGAGATAGCTAGGTGGCTCGAAGAAGTAAAACAAAAACCATAATTCTATCATGAGTCGAAGGCTTACATTTATTTATGATAAATGCAGACGTTTCAACGTAATTCGTATCCAAATGTTTTGATAAAATCAAATATTTATTGACCAGAACACATTGACTTTTACAAAAGATTATGAATCTGTTGTAAATAAACATATTTAAACCTATCTGGAAAGTGTTTACGTGTGGAAGACATGATCATATTGAATAATCAAGAACATAAGTCAATTATCATAATGTTCAGATTGATGAACCAAATTTATTTGTATCTGACTACATGTATGTGCAATTTCATGGAAAAGCTTAGCCATTTTCAAACTCTTCCTCCAAATCAAAGTAGCCTCTATATAGTGTATGAGTTGAAAAAAAATGTCTAGCGGGCTTGTTTGACTTCAACGTGTTTTATAGTTCACACAGAGTGTGAATTTAAAGGGGCGAAACTCGGTTTGTTTTCTAGATACTAAAGTCATGCCAATAACGTCCCTTACATTTTAAGTCAGAAATAGTTTTTCTCACAAAATCAAATCAAATAATTGTGTAAATCAATAAGATCAATGTTATGGACGAATAATATGAAAGTAAAATCACGTGAAGTTGAATAAATACAAATACAAAATATTTCTAATATTAGTGATTTTATCACGAATGCTGCTATAATTATCTTCACATTATTCCGCCATAATTATCTTGTCCACAAATTCAGATCCATTACTACCAGAGAGTCATATTTAAGAAAAACTCGTTAAATTTACTATGTCAACTCCATAGCTTGACTGCAAAAATTCGGGTTTATAAGAAGACATGTATTATGTTGAACAATACATAGTTAGACACACATATTTAAAAAAAAACATTAATTTGATTGACCATAATGTTTTGCATTTAATATTACCAAAGTTTTATTCGTTTCAGAAAACATTATTCTCATAATCATATATACTAACGAAACTGACACACCACCTGCCTTTTTCCTTCTTTATTTCATTATCGGTCCTTCCAATATCTGCCAGCTCATTTATAGCTATCGATGCACGAAAACTATCACGTTTTAAATGTAAGATGAAATAAGAAAATTTGCAGAATTTAAGATAAAGTACATAAGCATGTATTTCTTGTGGATATGCTATTTAAACATACCTTTTATAATACTGTCCAATTCAAACCGGTCAAAAGAGATACGTGCATTAATTTATTAACTTGTATTGAAAGCATGTCTTAACGCCAAATGAGACAAATACAGTCAATGCTAGCAAAGTCGACTTCAACAATAGGAAAAGGGAGGCTATCGTAATTTAAGAATTTTTGAAGAATGAGAACCTGTTATTCCAAATGTGATCAATTGCTCATGCATACTGGTAAATAAAGCAAGACTGTATTGTGCGACAATATTTACCTGGCACTCATTAATCTTCGCCAATATCTTCGGTTATGTTCGGGTGTGTTTTCGTTGTTTCAATTGATTATCATATCGAACAAATGCATTTCACCGACTGAAGTTCACACCGCAGAGACAGTGGCGTATTGGTAAGATGCCTTATTTCAACAGGTTTCATGTGTTCGAATCCTGCACATATAATATTTTTTAAGAGTATTTTTATATCAATCCTTGTTATTTTTTATCCGAAGATTACCGACCACATACCGACCACATACGAAATATTCATGAGTGCCAGTTCAATATTGGCGCATAATATATGGCTATGCTTTGGACGGGTCATTGAACACTTTTGGAATTACCTTTCTTGGGAGTATTATATAAGAAGTACTGGTGCTTGCAGTAGGAATTGTTATTTTTTTCCAACTAGGGTCAGAATTGTGCCTTTCCTACTTTGTTTTTGAATGTTTTTCAGTCTAACGTGCACTTCGGTGGTAAAATATAAAATCCTGGAAAAATAAGATCATTGTTTGCTACTTGTAGTTTGGTTCTTATGTTAAAACAAAGCCGGAGCTCTATGTGAAATCGTTTTACATGTGATGGTTACATACATATGATTGCAGTCAGCCTAGTCCCCTTATGGTCCAGTTTGTTTCAAATCTAACTACAGAAGGAACTAAGTTTAGGATCACTTCAGGAACAGTTTTGTAATATTATTTCTGAACTTTGGCTTGTAAATTGCACCATTTGTGATTTTTTTCTATTTTAGTCAAAATATTCATTTCGTTGGAATGACAAAAAGTGATGTTCAAGTAAACTAAAATTGTTATATTTTGCGCATTCAGTTGTTTATCTTTAACAAGTGACAGGAAATTGTCACAAAACCAGGTTTTCATTTTCCAGTCTGCTGGCCGAGCGCAAATGTGTTTTTAAAGTCAGTAGATATACATAATGTGAAAAAGAAACAAAGGTCTTCTTCTATATATTACATGTGTAAAAAAAAGCAAAGGGCCATAATTCAGGCAAAATTGATCCAAACACAAAACCCTAACAATATGCACGAGGGCACTTGATGACAACAGTTCTGTGAGAGTTTGGTTTTAAGATCTTGAGAAATGTAGGAGGAAGTGGGCACGTGACAGTATTCTTCTATATATAACATATGTGGAAAAAAGCAAAGGGCCATAATTCAGGCAAAAATTATAATAAAGAAAGAAAAAAAAAAAAAACTTGCTCTGTGTGGGGTTTGAACCGCTGGTCTCCATCTTACTGTAACAGAATACTACGGTGTTCCGTTTGGACCATCGCGGTTTTTATTTTTCTCCCTATACCACGATGCTCGAAACTACGATGATGAAAGTCGAAACCACGATGATGAAAACACGAAACCACGATGGTGAAAGTCGAAAGTCGAAATTACGATGGTGAAAGTCGAAATCACGATGGTGAAAATACGAAACTACGATGATGAAACACGAAATCACGAAACCACGATGCACCATCGTGGTTTCGACTTTCACCATCGTGGTTTCGACTTTCGACTTTCACCATCGTGGTTTCAACTTTCATCATCGTAGTTTCGACTTTCATCATCGTGGTTTCGACTTTCACCATCGTGGTTTCGACTTTCATCATCGTGGTTTCGACTTTCACCATCGTGGTTTCGACTTTCACCATCGTGGTTTCGACTTTCACCATCGTGGTTTCGACTTTCATCATCGTTGTTTCGACTTTCATCATCGTGGTTTCGACTTTCACCATCGTGGTTTCGACTTTCACCATCGTGGTTTCGACCTTTACCATCGTGTTTTCGACTTTCACCATCGTGGTTTCGACTTTCACCATCGTAGTTTCGATTTTCATCATCGTGGTTTCGACTTTCACCATCGTGGCTTCGACTTTCACCATCGTGGTTTCGACTTTCATCATCGTGGTTTCGACTTTCACCATCCTGATTTCGATTTTCATCATCGTGGTTTCGACTTTCACCATCGTGGTTTCGACTTTCACCATCGTGGTTTCGACTTTCACCATCGTAGTTTCGACTTTCATCATCGTAGTTTCGACTTTCACCATCGTGGTTTCGACTTTCACCATCGTGGTTTCGACTTTCATCATCGTGGTTTCGACTTTCACCATCGTGGTTTCGACTTTCATCATCGTGGTTTCGACTTTCATCATCGTGGTTTCGACTTTCACCATCGTGGTTTCGACTTTCACCATCGTGGTTTCGACTTTGACTTTCACCATCGTGGTTTCGACTTTCATCATCGTGGTTTCGACTTTCACCATCGTGGTTTCGACTTTCACCATCGTGGTTTCGACTTTCACCATCGTGTTTTCGACTTTCGACTTTCGCCTTCCTGTTGCGCATGTCATTCGCGTATGGTGTCATTTGGTTCCAATAAAACTAAGAATCAACTTTTCACTTTACCTTGTTAGAGAATATGTATCAAGAATGTCAGTGCTACACAAACGCAAATGTAAGACTGATATACACTAGGTAAACATATAGATATTCAACTCACTTTGTGAACGTATTACTTCGGAGATTCACTTTTAAGCCGGTTTATAAGATTAGTGAAAAGTAAAGTGGCACAAGTCAATGTTAAATGGTATTTGAATCATCAAAATATATTTTGGGGGAATAAATGATTAAAACAAATTGTTATACAGATGTACATTAGACGGCCGTGTGATATGTAACGTATATAACGCCACTTATTTTACTCAGCATTTGACTGCATGTACATTGTAACTCATTCAAAGGTAAAGGTTTGTAAAACATGTTAGCTGATTATAATACGCTGCGAGTCATTTCTGACTTATGAGACTCATTCCGATCACATTCACAGATACTCGGGGTTTGGACAGAAAAATAATAATTGAAACTATTTTCACCCGAATATGTCATATCACAGGAGGTTGATATTTTGTCAAAACAATAAAATTATCAATGTATCTTGCGAAAAGGATTTAAGAACAAAATATGTTGTATTAAAAGACCGTTTTATTAAGAGACCACATTCTTAACTTCCCTTGGTGGTCTCTTAATACAAGTTATACTCTTAATGCAAGTGGTATCTTAATGCAAATGGTCCCTCGAGCAAGTTCGACTGTATAAATTTCTTTGTACGTGTACCCTCTTTCAAAATATCTTGCGATACAGTGATCAAGACCGCAGTCATCCATTGTATTTTTGCCGAGAAATCATTGACCATGCGCAACAGGAAGTCGAAACTACGATGATGAAAGTCGAAACTACGATGGTGAAAGTCGAAACCACGATGGTGAAAGTCGAAACTACGATGGTGAAAGTCGAAATCACGATGGTGAAAGTCGAAACTACGATGATGAAAGTCGAAACCACGATGGTGAAAGTCGAAACCACGATGATGAAAGTCGAAATCACGATGGTGAAAGTCGAAACCACGATGATGAAAGTCGAAATCACGATGGTGAAAGTCGAGACCACGATGGTGAAAGTCGAAACCACGGTGGTGAAAGTCGAAATCACGATGGTGAAAGTCGAAACCACGATGGTGAAAGTCGAAACTACGATGATGAAAGTCGAAACCACGATGATGAAAGTCGAAACTACGATGATGAAAGTCGAAACTTCGATGGTGAAAACACGAAAGTCGAAACTACGATGATGAAAACACGAAAGTCGAAGCCACGATGGTGAAAGTCGAAACCACGATGGTGAAAACGCGAAATTATATCGCGTTTTCACCATCGTAGTTTCGTAATTTCGTGTTTTCATCATCGTAGTTTCGTATTTTCACCATCGTGATTTCGACTTTCACCATCGTAGTTTCGACTTTCACCATCGTGGTTTCGTGTTTTCATCATCGTGGTTTCGACTTTCATCATCGTGGTTTCGAGCATCGTGGTATAGGGAGAAAAATAAAAGCGCGATGGTCCAAACGGAACACCGTAGAATACTCCAAAGTATACAGGACTGGTAATCTATTCTAAAAATAGACAGTAATAACAGAGTATTCTCCCTTTTATAATAACAGAGTATTCTCCCTTTTATATATACTTAAATAAGGAGACACAAAATTGCTAACGGACGGACGGACGACCAGGGGCAGAACATTATATATTCAAAATTCTTTAGTTCGCAATTATAGTTCTGTGAAAGTTTGGTTGAAATCCCTTGAGAAATGTAGGAGTTGCACACAGAAGAGTATTTCTCTTATATATTACATTATTTTGTGAAAAAAACAAAGGCCCATAATTCTGTCAAAATGATCAAATCACAAACCCCCCGACAATATGCGCCAGGGCACTTGGTGACAATAATTCTGTGAAAGTTTGGTTGAAATCCCTTGAGAAGTGTAGAAGGAGTTGCGCACAGAAGAATTACATATGTGAAAAAAACAAAGGGCTATAATTCTGTCAAAAATGATTAAATCACACAAACCCCGACAATATGCGCCAGGGTACTTGGTGACAATAATTCTGTGAAAGTTTGGTTGAAATCCCTTGAGAGTGTAGAAGGAGTTGCGCACAGAAGAATTACATATGTGAAAAAAACAAGGGCCATAATTCTGTCAAAAATGACCAAATCACAAACCCCCGACAATATGCGCCAGGGCACTTCATGACATAATTCTGTGAAAGTTTGGTTGAAATCCGTTGAGAAATGTAGGAGGAGTTGCGCACAGAAGAAATTGTTTACGCCCGCCCGCCCGCCGACATACCTCAATCTAATAACCTGGTTAATAAAAACTTGCTCTCAACAGAGGAGTTAGACAATTTTATATTTTATATTGGTGAACCAAGCACTTTCTGCTGTAATATATGGAAAATTAGCCTTCCTTTCTGGGTTCAATTGTTATGCGAACAAATACAATTTGATGAATTTGGTCGACGGCGTCTCAAACATTTTCTGACATTTTGAAATCCGCTAACAGTTTGTTTCGCATGACAATGTTTTACAAATCTTTCTCTGGATTGCCACGGTAACAAGAATGTTTTATGGATGACACGGATTCGAATGAATCTGGAAGAGATCTACCGAGGCTTATTATCCCTGTGAAGCTAGGTCCTACATTTGCCGGATGGTAAGATGTTCTTTCAAGAAGTTTTGACCAAGATGCACAGTGCGCACCATATGTACAGACGCAAGAGGATGCTAAAAAACCCCTTGCCCCTCTCTCAAAGGCAAACAAAAATTTTTGCCAAAGAGTATGGATATTCTTTTGTAAAGTTAGTTCTTGAAATGCTCAGAATATTCGAGATGTCCTGAGCATTTAGCATTAGATTCCCTGAGTATTTAGCGTTAGATGCCCTGAGTATTTAGCGTTGGATTAAGGGTCGCTACGAATAAAGTTAAATGCTTTCATTTAATTTATACTACGGGAGAATGTTTACTCACGATTGCGAAACGAGTTCTTACATCTTATATTAATCGCTCTCGGGACTCACTCCAGATGGAATCAACCTCGAAGAGAGAGAGAAAGAGGTTGGCAATGTGGAATCATCAGTGTCTTGCGTAAGGACACTACCACTACTTGGGTACTGGTGGGAATCGAACCAAAGACCCTTCGATCCTGAGGCGAATGCTTTGTTATTGGGAGTGTTACAAACCTCTTTCTTGCATGTTATTCTAAAGTCCTCTACTTCTTGCCAAAGTGTGTTTATTTCGTTCTTGTAAATTTGTCGGCATTCCTCTAAAGGCATCTCTTGGAAGTTCTGCTTGCCGTCTCTCCTTTGGACGGTCATTTTCGGCTTGTTCTGTGTGTCGTCTGCTACTTGTATCACGTGATTACTATTCACAGAGTCTTCAGTCGGATGACAGCCACGCTCTTTTGTATGTGTTACTTCGGGAGAACTTTTGCGGGATGACTGAAACCAAATAACATTGCTAATTTGAACAGGCAAATAGAAGTTTTACTAGAAAGAACTGGCATAAAATAAAACAAAGTGATTACGAAATCATCATTGGCAGTTGCCAGACTCATCTTAGAAGGCTGTAGTTTTTCGGCGTAGCTTAAAAAGCTTGGTTTTGACCTACTTTTTGGACCAATCAAATGTTACGAGTAATAGCGCGGTGAATGAAATTATTTTTAGATTGGAGGTTTTCTCTCCGTCTCATCTCCCTGTAGGCTCTAAACTTCTCCTTATTTTAAGCTCAGGGAGAAATGAGTTTTAGTTGCGGGCCGCTATATTTAATACTGAGTTAGTAAAAGATACATGGAGAGCTAAAAGCACTAGATCGAATTCTCGAAAAAATGAGGAAATTCTGAGATGAAAACTGTAGACACAGTCTATTTTTCTAGAAACACAAGAGTTGTCGTTCTTTATATAGATTAAAGTTATTTTTCCTGCACAAAATTATTCGGTCTAGTGTAGTTGGTTTAAGCGTGTGCGATGTACTTTTACGAGTGGTGTTCAAATCCCGTCCGAACCCATCATTTTTAATACTTTTTTCTTCTGTTTTACTTATCTTTTTCAGCTTTTTAACCATTTTTAAATGTTTTACGGCAAATATTTTAAATATCTTCATTCATGTGAAACTAATAAGGATATTAATGGCTGATTTTAGATCTGGTTATTTGAAAATCTAGATGGAGAAGTTCATCATTTTTTTGCCAATATATTAATAATAGAATAGAGACAAAATGTATCAGAGTGGAATGGATGCCCCATTAATACAATTTGCATTTTCTTTGAGTTTAAACACCTTTACCTTTTATATCATTTTTTTAACTTTGTAAACATATCTACATCACTATTATTTGGGCAGACTCATAAGTGAATGTGTTATTAGTGTATTTCTACAGTGCATACTGAATAATTTATTACCAAAATTATGTTGAATAGTTATACAATGGTAACTGAATATTGACAAATTATTCTTTCTGGTATACCGTTCAGTTAGTTATTTACAAGATGAGGCTAGAGGTATGAAATCCCACATATCTTTTAAATTAGACGGTAAATTTCTTTTAAAATTTGAATATGAATCATTGAAAGCATATAGTTAATGAAAATAACAATTGAAAAATTGTCCGTTATGGGCTGAATATCTTAAGTTTGCTTTTCAAACATATTATACATATTGTTATCGGATATACTCCGGATAGGTATTTGCTTAAGGTATAAGTTAAGCTAATGATTGGTCCTCTTGAATTCTTTTTGGGTCATGCCTCAACATCAACCATGGCCAATTTCAAACTAGATGGGTGTTCAGTAGAACACTTGTGTCTCCCTCTTACGCTTTGTCAGAATAACCAATAATTTGGTGACAAAATCTAAATACAAAAAGGGGCATAACTCTGTCAAATATGACCTTGACCAACAATATTTGGCGGCATCATGACGCTTATGTCATAAGCAATACAATTTGAAAGTTTGATGAAGAAATCTTAAGGAATGGCAGTTATAGCCAACATTAAGTTTTCGTGACAAAATCTAAGTATAAAAAGGGGCATAACTCTGTCAAATATGACCTTGACCTACAAAATTTGGCAGCATCACGACCCTTATGTCATAAGGAATGCAATTTGAAAGTTAAATGAAGAAATTTTAAGAAATGGCAAAGTTATAGCCAACGTTAAATTTTCGTGACAAAACCCAAGTACAAAAAGGGGCATAACTCTGTCAAATATGACCTTGACCTACTAAATTTGGTGGCATCATGACCCTTTTGTCATAAGCAATACAACTGTAAAGTTTGATGAAGAAATCTTAAGAAATGGCAAAGCTATAGCCAACGTTAAGTTTGTGTGACGGACGGACCGACCGACTGACAGACAGACAGACGGACGGACAAAGCGATCCCTATGTATCGCCTTTTCTCCGAAAGGGCGACACAAAAATATTTACATGTCAGTTTTTTTTTGTGGGCCCGCTATGATACTTTGTATTACGGTTTTTCTTGTATATCTATTTTATACTGGACTTTCCCAGCTGAATACGAAATGGCGTGTGTGTTCTCAAGCACAAGCGAATAGAATAATGATTATTTGATAAATAAACAATATCTTCTTAATAAAACGCCAAAACCGTATTTCCTCATAAAACTGATATTATATACAGTATACTTTGTTTTTTGATGGTCTAATATTTTTATTTGAATTTCATCGAACTATATTGTATGGCGTATGAATAAGGTCTATGGACTGGCGTGGTTGCGTAGGAAGGTGATTACCGAAACTATCGCCTTCCAAAAACTGCATCTAACATTAATCTGACTTATGGGCGGGTGATATCAGTCTCAGTCCTAAATATCAAACTTTCAAATGGTTCAAATCAACAATTTTCAGAGAGTCGTGGTAACTTGTTGGAATACAGCAGAAAATGCCGAGGAGAACGTGAAAGTCACGTGACCCTTTAATGTTGTTGCACTATAATGGAAAGAAAAGAAAGATAGACATATTGCCGATAACGTTTCAGACAGATTAGAGAGATGAGAATAGAATCCGAAACAGAGGTGTTAGATAACTGACGTAAATGTGTAACCTTTATGAAGCGTTTGTTGCCCTCTGGCGAAGTTCTGCTGGTTCCCCTCAGTGGTACAGTCTGCTTGCTGAGTATTTTAATTATATCACCGTTAGTTGCTGCATATGCGTCTTTACATGGATTGTACTTACTCGGGTATACCTTAAATAGAAAATCATATGGACATTCGTTATAACGTACCAGAATTTAATAAATCAATATGGAGTCGTTTTTGCACCAGTTAGTGGCTATCTATGAACCTTTAGTATATCGTTTTCATTTCAAGCATCTATTAAAACTGTTTGTCCTTTTGTCTTTTAAAAGCAGAAGTTCTTTCAAAATATTTGATAGCGCCATTCTATCTTAATGGGGAGTACTGTAGCTATACTGAAGGGAAAAAAGAAACGCAGGGTAACAATATATGCAACAATTTCTTAAATGCTTGGCGTAATTGGTCACTGTGTACTCAATCCCGTACCTAAAGTTACTCAACCGTGTATTTCTCCGTGCAACTTGGAGAAAGTGATGAAAAGCAAAAAACACGTGCAAAATAATGATGACAAGTTCGTCCAGACATCTTGCTATATAGGTAAAGTTCGCTATTTGCGTGCGTTTTGTGTTATTATGGTTGATTGTTGTGGATTTCACGCATGAATGAATTCGTAACGGGGTTAAACATATGCTACAATACTATAGTAACAGTGTTATGCTTTGAAATGTTATATAGAAGAAAATTAATGACGATCTCATTTGAGACAGATACGAATATCGAATTGGATCTATACCAATTGATATTCTTGAGGTATACATATCACTTTCCGCTTTTTAAATTTAATTTGAAGCTCTTGCAATCATAATACGGCTGACGAATATCGAATTGGATCTATACCAATTGATACTCTTGAGGTATACATATCACTTTCCGCTTTTTAAATTTAATTTGAAGCTCTTGCAATCATGGTACGGCTGACGGAAGTTCAGAGGAGTCAGGCTATTGCATTGCTAATGGTCAGATACTCCTATTGTTTTCCCCATTGACTTACATTATAAATCTAGTCAAAAGGTGACCCTGTGTCATACCCACCTATAGAGTGTTGACCAATGAAATTGCTCTTTCGAACAGATTAGTCTCTCAGACACCAGAAAATGCTGTTTTTAAATGGGCTTAACCAACCAAGTTTTTTACAATTTGGCAAGGGAGACAACCACCCCACTCAGTCAGTGAGATTTAGGGGTCTAAACCGCATGTGTACACCTTCTATTCATATGGCGATTTCAGTGTCATTCACTATGATAACCAGCCCTAAAATATTTATTCGCGTGCAGAAGACGTTGCATTTTATTTTTCAAGTTAGGATTTTTCATTTGTAAACACAACCTTTTCTACCAATCAGGTAATGTCTCATTTAATCTTACGGTTTTCCCTGTACTTTTTTCAGCCAATCCCTGAGCCGGTACTTTTTTCAGCCAATCCCTGAGCCGGACTGCAATAGGATCATACCTAATGCAAGGTCAGAGGCAATAACAGTTTGCTATGCAGTTTGGTGTGAATGTTTCCACCATAGAACGTCTTGTCCGTCGTTTCAGAGAAACCGGAAGAGTTGCCGATCGACCGCGATCGGGACGTCCGCGCGTAACGTCGCAACGTCAAGACAGGGCTATTCGTCGTTCTCACCTGCATAATCGCCACGTTACTGCCACTGAAACCGATAATAATACGGTAGGCAACCAAAATCGCCACATTTACCCAAAAAACTGTTAGGAATCGATTGCGTGAGGTTGGTCTGCGAGCACGGCGATCGTCCTTACGTTTGTCAGACTCTCACTCGCGCACGACGTGCGCGTCGTATGGCATCCCCAACTATTTTAACCATCGTGTATTGGAAAACCGATGTGCGTTTTCACAAAGAGTAAAGAAGGATATTATCAAATAACTCGTCAAAACTTTCTTTCTGTTTAACATACAAAATTTGTCATTATCACAAATGCTAGTTTAATTTCTCTGCCATTTCATGAATACTTTTTTGTCAATGTAAAATATCAAATCAATGGTCCTTTTAACGTTTAAAAACTATCACCTTCCGTTTTTACGGACATTGAATTATAGTGGAAACTCGAAACAATGCAAGTTTAGATGCAAATATTGCATTTCAATTCAAATTTTTACCTTTTTGCTAATATAACAAAATAAATGTCACTATTACAATGTCTCGATATTTCATTTTTACTTTTTAGATAAATAAAAATAATTATGTTTAATGTTTATCTTTGCAGTCCTTTTTAACTTTAACTCAACTAACCTGTTAAGTTTAAATAAGAACTTACCGTTTCGGCAGTACTCGGCATTTTACGTAAGACACATTCTTTTAACGCCGATACTAATAGTTTGCCGCTAGTATGTTTTTTAGTAAATTCGTCTGATCAACGTAAATACATATTCTTCACGAATTTTACTAGGGCATGTTTATAAAACTAACTGATTCGCATCTAAAATAAAATTTCATAAAACAAATAAATGAAAAATTTAATAACATTGTCGCTTAATGCATAATTATTGAACTGATACAAAAGTGTTGTAATAGTTATGAAATCAAACAAAACCTTGTGACCAGATCGCAACTGGGGTAAGAGGGGTAGGGGTGGTGTCATCAGGACGAGACATGTCTGTCACCAGGTGATATTACTTGTTCAAATGTATACTGTAAATTATTGTTCACGTCATATCACTGAAATAATGTAAGACTGTTTTTCAACGCGATTGTTCCTCTTATTCTTCATACGGTACATGTAAATGGAATTGAATTACATGTTATATTAACATTGATTAGTAAAGCAAATACATGTTTCATAATATAGGATAAATAGATATTATCATTTAAATTTATATTACAAATTGACAACAATTCAAATAATCTTTACATTTGAATGGGGTTAAAGTGGATCAGTTTTATGACCCTTAATCGTTTTATTACCTATCTATTATCTGGATATTGCCTGCGGGTAGAGTTATTTCCTGTCTCTGTTTCACATACACGTTTCTTGCATACTATTGTATTGTTTAATATATCGGTCAGTACCCTCTGAAGCTTTTAAAACATTTTACCGTATAACAATTTTAATAAGAAGTTTTTTTTTTAAACAAGTTCATTAAATTATATACAGCCGCGGCAGTCGAAGTGTTTTCGTTTTCCAGTTAAATGTATAAATTTAATAAGATTCCAGCATGTCGAATGTATGTATTCATTGTAAAGTTTTATGGTTAGTACCGGATAATTCATATGACCAACGCCCCCAGAAGAGTTTTAGTTGTTTTAGTTTCGCGTGATAGTGCAAGATACAGAACGCGTCCCGTTCAAGAGACAACGCCTAATTATTTAAGCACCAATACACCTCGATCTTAGGTCTCATCCGGAAGACTATTAGTTATGTTAAGAGGAGCGGGGGTCGAACCCGCGATCTAGCCTGGCCACCAGGCGAGATAGGATATTTTCATTATTCAAGCAGAATATTTTCTGGCCCATATCTACTGATAGGGCTTGATCATCTTACATTTTTGGCAGCAAAGGGAGTTAATTGAGTAAGAAATAGTAAATGTAAGGACTGAATGCCAGTCTACCGCGATCCCTTGACAACCAGTCCAGAGCGTTAACCACTAGGCCACTGAACCGCTCAAACATGTAGCAGAGTGTCACAACCAAGGCCAAAACACACCTCTGATATACTATACATGTTTATAATTAACCAGTGATGAAAATTAAACTAATGAAGTTATTTTATAATCATAAAGGCATAATCACATATAACATTTCCCCTTTTTAATGATGTTTTCCTTTTTTCTGAGACTTCATTAATTTAGTCTGTTTTAAATTTAAAACCACAACAGTTACTGTCATTGCATTATAGTAAAACGCACAAAATGAACCTCTTATATTGAAAAGAAAAGCATAGCGCATACGCTATTACAACTATTTACGTTCCCAAACGGAACAGAATAAAACATGGGTGATATCATTTAGATAAAAAAGAAAAAATGAAAAAAAAAGTTCGTTTTTAGTTTTTCTCAAACGTATATTTATATTTTAATTTTCCAACTTTCACGCTCGATCACTTCCGAATGATCGATCCGTCTGCTAAGTTATAGTGTTTTATGGCCGGACATTACGTAACATTTATAATGACCCGTAATAAAATGCTTAAAGCTGTATATTGGGTTTTGTTTTATGCTTTTATATATACCGATTCAAAAGAAATAAATCTGTCAATGAAACGAATGTATTTTACTAAATTCTATAACTATGCAATGATAATTTATATAACTTTTCATCATATTTCATACAAGTTTAGAGAGCGAAGACCCGTACGTTTTATTAATAATAATATTATCATTTACATAATTTTAAAGTTTGTAAAATGTAAAATATCATTATCTATGTTTTTTTCTTCTCTTTTTCAATTACTTGGACAGAGATGTACTTTATACATGTCTAACTTGAAATAGTGGTTTTCACTGCGCCAATTGATTTCATTTGATAGGAAGGTGAAAATGTCATTTTATGAAGTAGTGTAGAAAGGGAATGTCTTGAAGATCTACGTTTGTTTTCACAATACAGATGCAGTAAAAACCAGGTAGTCTAAATTCGCGTATGTTTTGTCTTTCAAAGCTTTCCGAAGAAATGCATTTGTTTTTGAATTTTGTTTTCTCTTTTAACAGTGTAACTTTTAGTGTGAAAAAAATGAACATAAGCAAATCTTGATATGTGTGCAGACTTTTAAACAGGAAATTACCCAAACTTAGTAAAAGATGAAATAAAAAGTTGACAAGTTATCCACATTTAAAAAGCACATCGTGTCTTTCCCATGCCCCGATAGAAATTGATTTGCCATGCACGCATGTTCTTGAATTTCGTGTTCATCATTCAATTTTTTATAAGTTATTTGTTGATATGAACAAACGGAATATCGCGCGTGCGAAGAGATCAGTCGGCAATTTAAGTTTTCAAATGAACACATTTTAGATTCATTCCAATATGTCAAGAACAACGAGTGTAACAGCTTTTTGAGTTCCTTGATCTGTTACTATTGTCAACATTCATTAATACTATCACTGGATTCGTATTTTCAACGTACCTCATTTTACATTAAATATGATCAAATTCATTAAATTTTATAAAAAACGTTTTTAATGATATTGTGCTCTCCACTTGAAACAATTTTATTCAAATTATTTTTTTGAAAAGAAGGTAAAAGATAATGTCTTCCATCGTTCAGGTATAATTATAATGGTCAAAGGAAAAAACGCAACTTCCCTTTTTACCTAAATTAGTAACAATTCAACTTTCACATCCCCTTAGGCTATAGATCATCTAGGTTTAAAAAAAACAATATATTGATTTATCCCGTTTGGCAGTCGCAGTTACACGTGACTGGTTTTATGGCCCCATAAATCATACACGCTCGCAAATATCGATAAAAGAAGGGTAACTCTGGAGACACCGTGATGACACATGAAATTTGACTTAATTCCCTTGATTTTTGTGATATCGGTCGTGGTCATATATGTTGGCCATGCCTGGTTGGCGGCACATGCTCCCAGATGATTTCCAATGAGGCAATGGAGGCGGGTTTTCTTCACCGACGAGTCCCGGTTCACCCTTTTTCGTCCAGGCCCTGCGTTTCTTTATCCTTTCAGTATATATGAAAATTACCAAATGAAAATTGAAAAATATAGACTATCACCGGTCTTCACTGGTTTCGAAGGCAAACTACACTGTGATATTAGTGCGCTGTTCAGTTCAGCAGACGTAGAGTACCAATTCTCTACTTGCCTAACAAATGTAACATGATGATACTGAACCATTGCTCTGCTGATTTTCTTGAACGAATTTGCCCATCTTTCAATTTGGACAGTATCATTAATTAATGAAAGATTGCTCAATGAAAAATATCTGGATGAAAAGTGAAACAGCGTAGACTCATGATCTGTCATGACACATCACTGTTTATCGATTACTTAAAACCATAATAGATCTAATAATAAATTATCACAGTCTGTAACAAATCATGCATATTATAATAATTTACATTATACAAATTGAAATAGCTAACAGGGGAAATAGAGAACATAATAGTATATGAGCAGCAAATGCAACAAAATTTGTTATACACCGCTGGAAATTTCGAATATCTTGAATAGTGTTAGTCTCTAGAACACACTCATTCCGCTGGTATCGTTCTGGGAAATCATGAAACGTAATTCGATTATTCTTTCAATTATTCATAACATGTTTAAAAAAACTAATGACAACGGTTCGGTGGTTTTTAGTTCTCCTGAATACAGAGTGCTAAGAGAAAGCTATTGTGATTGCCTGCAGTATATGTAAAATCTGTCCATATTTATCGCAAGCCATTTTACTATTTATTCCAAAAAGAGATACATCTCTATTTTCACGCTAAGAGATATTTCGTATCACAGAACGATTACAGAGATATCACTTCTACTTACAGAGATATCTGTTTAACATCTTTAGAGAGAAATCTTTCTATTTTTAAGAGATATCTCTCAAAGTTACAGAGATATCTCTCAAAGTTACAGTCTCAGAAAGATCTCTCTATCTTAAACAAATATCCTTCTTTTTCAGAGATATTTTTTTAATTATGACTGATATCTCCGTACGGTAGAGAGATATCTCGTCAGTATTGGGAGATATCTTTCAAAATGAGAGATATCTCTATTAAAGGAAAGAGATCTCATAATTTACATAGATATCTCTGAATTTACATAGATATCTTTGAATGTAAGAGATATCTCACCTATTTTAACAGATATCTTTACAAAATCAGACAGATATCTCTTATTCATATAATAGTAAATTAGTTTGCCTTATATATTTATCTTGTAGGCACTCTAGTACCCAGTCATCCTGCAATTTGGTCAAAATGTTCGTCTCGATAAAGCAATATCAAAGCCTAGGTAAAAAAACAACTTCTGAACACATCAGGTGAGCGACGTTAGATCACCCGTATTTTGTAATTTGGTCCTCTCGTTTATCATTAATAATTTGGTAACGGTCCACTTTCTCGTTTTAATTAACTTTAAACATATGCACTTTCTTTTATAAATAACAAAGCCTATAGAATTAAAGTATGATTGAAACTTGAGTGGTTACCGTTATAAATTTACATATTTTTAACGTGTGCCGTGAAACATGAAATGTTAAAGCTCGTCGGCAATATCTCTGATATGCAAATAAACTTGAAACTTGATATCTGTCTATTGTCGGATAGCATAAAACAGCACAGCGATTGTAGCTTTAAATTTTAATTGCATTCAAGTCAAATACAAATTCCATTTTTTAAATCGAGCACATTCCCTGACACAACTGCTTTCATTTGAACCCCTTTTAATGTTAGTTGAATAATAGGACTCATAAATCTCCATTGAAGCAAATGTGCAATTAAGGCATTAAGTTATACAACGCAATGAAGATAGCTGCTACACTGAAAATGAAATTATAGTTCCACACTGCGCTGCATCTACGTATCGAGAAGACGAGTAAAGATTTTAGTAATCAAGTTGGCGGACAATTCAGTTCTAAAAATACAGAAAGAGCATTAGACAAAAATGGAACAAAGTGATAATGATCAAAGTGCTAGATGCTATTTTAGGTCTGCGTTGATGCGGAAATAGCTGCTGGATCATTAACGGGACAAGAGAAGCAGCTGACCACAGTAGTGAAAAGATGAAGATCGTAAATAAAAAAACTTAGCGTCAAGTCAGAAATTAATTTAACCAAATTTGGTAAATTCAGACAGAGACATATTTATAAGGTCTATACTGTTTGACGTGCGAGATATTACAATCCCATTGTGAATTTGAGCAAGTTTCTTGGAGAGAGAAAGCAAACCCGATGATATTTTTGTAAGTTCTAATCCTATGCATGAATTTAATAAAATCGGCTGTAAAAATAGTTCACGTACCTTTCTCCTCTGTCCAGTGTGCGCTGACATCATTAGATCCAACAAGATTCAGTCTTGTAGCAGTTAAACATGTTTACCCCCGGATTTAACACTTGTTTCACGTGATCTCTTTCTAGAAGAAACCTCTTCCGTTAAAATTTAAATCAAACAGTGCAGTACCGCGCAGACGAACAGTAACGCAATATGTTATCTTGAAATGCAGATCATAATTCCCTCCCCTGAATAATTTTATACACTTTTTTTCTGTTTTGTTTGTTTTATTGGAAATGTCAACGACTTTCGTATCCCTGCTAGTTTTTTGGACTTAAGTTTTTACGCGTTTCAATATGTCATTAAAGGCGTTGTAAGAGAGATTTTAAAGGCATCAAATTTCATCAAACCGTTTTTAAAACCCAAGCTTCAAACACATCCATACTATCAAAGAATTAAGTCATTTATGACTACAGATTTTAAAACAACATTATTCACATTCTTTAAAACATAATCCCGTTTATTTACTTTTCTTATTCCCTCTTTGCTAATTATTTATTTACAAATACTCCGTTTTGCTTATATTCCATTATTTTCCTTAAATCTTAATTAATTCCCGCCAAACTTGTGTACAGTAAGGCTTAAAGCTACCAATTGTATACACAATACGCTTAAGACGTGGTATAACAAACGTTTAAAGTTAAACCATTATTCATTTTTATTGTGTTCTGTATACAGCTCGAATCATAAAATAAAAGATTATCCAACTGTGGTTCTTGTAACAAGATGCAATACAACAAAAGTAAAAATTGATTATTGGATAGATGGTTTTTATTAACAATCGGTGTCATAAACAGTAAGCTTATTTGATTTACGTTAAGTTTTGTCTGTACATAACTGCTTCCTACTGTGTTTGTAAGATTTCATTAAAGTTTCATCCCCAGTGAAATCTATTGGTGCATAAATGTTTTATGAGCACTCGCGGGGAAAGCGAAAGATAATATAGTACTCAAATACATCTGCGGGGAACTGGAAACGGCAATAATCCAATCTTTTGTAGCGCTTTTTAGACGATTTCATAATGATATATCATCAGAACAAACTCTTTGACAACAGTGCCGTGCAGTAATCAAACTTTTAGCACTGAAATTGATCTGCTGCCTCCGAAGATTGCAATTAAAGGTGTATCAAAGTGACACTTACAGGCCCCTGAAACCTTAACCAAGTGACCCGAACTATATTATCATACTGATTCTGCCTGTCAAGTTTCATCAAAATCCAGCAAGGTAGGTAGGAGAAAGAAGTGCAAGATTTTCTATTAACAGCCCTATGATCTCACCTTTGACCCAGTGACCAATAAATATAATATGCCCACCGTACTTTATTCTGTTTCCTACCAAGTTTTATCAATATCCTGCAATGATTTAGATGATAAAAAGCGTACACAATCATCTGTTAACAGGTCCCTGCTACCTTGCCCTTTCCAGTAGTGCTCCCAAATTATAATATACACAAATAAATTTCATGCTGAGGCTTCTGCCAAGTTTCACCAAATTTCAACAAAGGATTTAGAAGGTGACGAGTTGACGTGCTTTAATTTTCAACAGGCCCTTGTGACCTTGACTCTTGATGCTAAATTATAGTATGCATAAACTAAGTATAACTAAACTGCTTACTGTGGCTTCCTACCAAGTCTCATTAAAATTCTGCAAGGGATTAAGGAGATGAACACAAACAAGAATTTCAAAACAGGTCTCTAAATTATAAGCTTCATATTACTTCATACTGATGCCTCTTGCCAAGTTTTGTCAAATTGCTGCAAGGTGTGAGATTAGAGACCCTGTGACCTTGACCTTTGACAAAGTGACTGAAAATTATATAATATGCAAAATTATACTTTACACAAATGCTTCATGACAAGTTTTATCAAACTCCATGAATGGTTTGAGATGATGAAGTACAAATAGATTGTCCATCAACAGGGCCCCTGTGACCTTGACCTTTTACCTAAATTATAATAAACACAATACTTCATGCTGATGCTTCAAAGTTTTAAAAAAATCAAGCCTGACAAGGTGTTTAGAGATGAAGCATTCTGTTTGTAAGCCCCTGTGACAGACTTATACTTATGGTATTGTGGCTAAAATTCATAATATACACAACTAGCCTTAAAACTGATGCTTTCTGCCAAGTGTTATCACAATCCAGTAATGGGTTTAGAAGAGCAGACAATGTAAAAGCAGCTGACAGATGGACAGACAGATCACATGGGAAATTATTGTCTCCCCAGGAATAGGGCATAGGGGATATAACACATGTACAGTGGAACTTGGCTAAAAGAAGATACTTTGTTTGTAGGCGAGTGATCTTTATGCACAGGAGTTTCTACAATAAATTGGCAGAGCACCTTTTTCTCAGTAGTTAGTTCAGTAGTCATGTTTACAGCATAATAAATCTCATCCCTCTGCGTAGACAATATATTTCTTAAATGGATTTGTTCGTCCTTCAGTCTGGACAGTCCAGGGGAATGCTCTGACTGAATAGTGAACAGCTGCAGACCATGATCAGAATGAATTACTGTGAAGGCTGATGATGATCTGCACTGGTTACAAAGGTAAAATCACTTGTCAACCAGCATGGGAAGAGTTGAAGCAGTTCGGCATTTAACAAACATCATCCAAGGGCAAAACAGAAATAACTGACATCCATGGTTTCAGTATAACCCGTACCAATCCTATTTTAATTAATCATGAATGTAATGACAATGGCATATTATATGTGACTCCTCTAGAGCGACAAACTATTTACATATGTTTACAAGCTACAGCAGAATCTACAATGTCAGGATTAAAACATAGAAAACAACACTGAAAATTAATTGTTAGAATGTTTATTTAAATATTGAAAATATTACATTTTATTATGCAAGAATATGCAAAATGTAGACTGTACTCAGAAATGGATTTGTTATGAAGATTCTCATTTGAAAGGCAAGATACAAGTAAGGTTTCAGAAAATATATATTTATTCTCATGCATCTTACGGGAAAACTGGGGTCCGATCACTTTCATTGAACAGCTCAAGTATCACAGCGGATCTGAGAATAGCCCAGTAACCTCAAAGTTTTCAACAAACTCTATAATGAGCTGATAACAACATGAAGAAAAGATGGAAAACTTCACAAGTATGAACATACAGATATCATCAAAACTCTGAACAGCCACATAAACAGTGTTACTGTTTGGCTAACCATGTGTAAACGTTAACATGTTAAATTTCAAAGGTAGTCTGGTCCATCGCCCGTCCTGGACAGTTTCACATCATCTTTATTTATCAGTTGATACAAGTGGTGAAGAACACAATCAGACTGCCTGTATATGAAGACTGATCATGATCTACACTAGTGACAAAGGTTAGTCTAGAGCTATCACTGAAGGTGATTCATACCCCCATCATACCACCTTGAAGCAATGACTAAATGAAGAGGAATTATTTGTTATAAAATCTTGACAACTCAATGGTGCAATGAGTAGGTACATAACCTTCAACCTCAAAGTCTGACCCAGACCTTGAGCCAATATCAAACGCATTTCCTGAGAATTCAGAGAATCATTCAGGAGATAATCTCATTACCTTTTACCCTTAAGTATAGCCTTGACCTTGAGCCAACTCAGGTGATGAATGTTTGACCTATAGAAATCTGTCAAGTGACGAAGCAGATACAGGGTATGTAGGGTATTTAAACAAATTAAACTCTTGAAAGGTGATTTTTAATATATTTTATCTTTTATAGAAAGAGCGACCGGTTGTTTCTTATGTGCATTGAAACCAATGTCTCTGGGACAACTGCAATAATGATTCATTCTTACTATTATTTCTTTATTGCAGGGTGGGCGATTACAGTAAATGCTACATTAAGTTAATCCAGCCAGACCCAAACATGCATAGCTACATCATTAAACATGGCAATAACAACAAAATATTAAACACACTTGCATAACAACTTCATTTATACAATGAAAAGGATGACTGCACTGCTAACTTAATCAATCCCACAATTCCCCTGAGATATCCGGAGCATAAATATAATTTTCTGAAGCCTCTGCTACCATGCTCAATCAATTCTGAACACAAATAAGCGACTAGTAACACAGTAGATGATGCATAAAATATTTGCAGACTATGTCATACCTAATGTCAAGAACTACAATAAATAGTGAAAAAGCAGTATGTCTAATTGTAACAATAATTAATAATGCAAAACAACAAGAAGCGTAACATAACAAAAGTGAAACAAATGTAAAATGTAAAGAACAAATTTTGTCCTGTAAAAATAATGTTCAGGAGAATAAATGAAACACATTTTCTAAATAAATGTCAGACATTTCCATGAACCTTGAGGCAAACAAACAAATGAGCCCTTCTTGGTGAAAGCCTGTCAGGCTTTTGTGACCAATAAAAAAACAAATCAGTTTGCTGTTGTAACATAATAATGTGTATTTTTCTGTGTAATCAAGGGTCATAAGTAGCAAGATATTAAGTCAAGAGTTATTTATCTTAATTATTTTAAACCCCAATACTATTAATACTGTAAGTGGTGTGCATGACAGTGTCTTGTGCAATAAAAAAATGTTTTTGACACAGTAATCTTCTCTTGCTTACAGATGGGTGTCATGATGGAACGTGCACAAGCAGTCCAACCTTCAAAGTATATCTCAAATGGTTGAGACATCAAATGGTTGAGTCATCAAATGGTTGAGACATCAAATGGTTGAGTCATCAAATGGTTGAGTCATCAAATGGTTGAGACATCAAATGGTTGAGACATCAAATGGTTATGTCAACAAGTGGTATGAGGGTCATGATGTCAAAAAGTGTTCCAAGTTTCTCAGCCATAACTCAAAGGATTCAATCAATAAGAGTATTTAACCCAGATTCAATGTATTTTATAAGTCCACAGCCTATAATTCTAACAAATACCATCACAAAGATATGTACTCTTGTCTGTTTATGGTTGTAAAGATGGTTAATAAGATTTGTAAGTTTTAAAGCAATATCTGTAAGAGTTTTGAAAAAAAAAAGTGAGGTAAAGAGTGATAAGTCAAGCTAAAAGTGTTAGTTTTTTACAAAACTGGATTCACATAGTTCACAAATTTCTTCAAAGCTTCTGTTTCTGGGGTCATTCAAACCCTGACCTTTAACCAATTGCCCTGAAAATTAATCACCTAATTAAAAGAGATCTGTTAGACCTGATGGTGCTGTAGTAGTTTTGCTCCAGTTCCAATTGAAAACAATCTCCAAGCATTAAGCCTTTGGCCTTGTCCTTTTACCTACTGACCCAATATTCACGAGACCAAACCTACCTCTATATCGGAGAACCATGGATCTATGAATTTTCCATCAGATTGATTCTACTGTCATTTTAAAGGTCTGTGACTTCTGTAGCCACAATGTTTGACCACAGCACTTTAGAAAGCTACATTTACCCTCATTTCTCAATCATGGCAGGATGCAGCCCATAAATATTTTTTTTGCAGTAAGTTTAACACAGTATCACAGACTTATGGGACAAACACACTGTAGTTCAATGTAACTTACAAAGTGCAGAATGAGAAGCTCTGGTTAGGTAAAGCTGTTGTGCTGTTAAATCAATGATAAAAGAAAAGCTTAAAATGCATACATGTATTGGCTGAATAGTGACCGCTGCACACAGAAGATGGTCTGCATGTAAAAAAGTGACCGTATACTAGCAGTCCATTTCTTTTAATGTCAAGTCTCTAAAATATAAGTATCAAGTTTGCATTAATTTTGTGCAATTTTCAGTCATTTTATAAAACAGGAATTAACACCTGTTGTACTTTTTCTAATTCAAATACCTTTGTCTAAGACTAGTATAATCTGAGACACATTAACATATTGCATACTGAAGTATCATTATACAGATACCCAACTTTCATAAATTAATTCAGATTGAAAATAATTAGTAACAATGGTTTACTTGATGATCTCATCTAAGGGGAGAGCCGTAATTAAGTTTAGAACTTATAGCTCAACCCTATTGTCATATACATTTATTATCACTATGTATACGTGTATTGTGATATTGTTTGTGAATACAATGTAAATACAATAATGGCATTAAAATATGTTTAAACAACAATAATTAAGTTAAGCACAATTTACAATACACTAAATCTTTAAAATACAAAGCATGATGTTTCATACATAGATGCTATACTTATATTAATTTACAAGTTAACTATAATTATGGGTTTTACAAAATGGTCACCTGCAGCAAATGGGCATTGTACAGTGAGCTAGAAAGCTTGACTGCTGTAAAAGGTCAATCAGTGTGTCCTTGCTTCACAGAACAATGTAAAATTTTACTGGCAGAAAATTACATTTTCTTTGTCTGTTTAAGATATTCATAAAATTATCTTTTGCCCTACCTACATCTCTTAAGTATACATTGTATGTACTATTGACAACAAAACATGCTTTAGAGATAGACTTGCCAAAAGCATTAATATAAGCATTTGATTAGAGACACTTAATTAATGACAATTAATGGAAATGAATTATTTTAAATGTATCTATCTATTAAACTATATAAATATACATTTATTTATACATGCTGCCTTTGTCATATATTACTTTCAAATCAAAGAAAACCAAAACAAATGATCAACTTATACATAACTGTATTCATTGCAACTAGCTGGAAACTTGATCTACTTTTGAAACTTGGTAGGAAATATATAATTTATTCCCAGCCGTGACAAAAGGCATATAGCACTCGGCATCCTTTGATTGGTTAATATAAATACTGTCTGTATGCTATAAATCTGTGGAAGCTCAATTTTGTAGGGAGGTGGGTATGTATGAATTTAACAACAAATAAAGGTACAAAAACATGTAGGCAATTTGTCATGTTGGTGGTGAGTCAAACACATGATAGAAACAAGACATTAAGGTAAGTACAAATTGTCTGATTATCTAAACATGAAATTATGTCCACTACATGTATTGGTGATGCAACATGTTCAAATCATTGTCTTTAAAATCAAACCAACATTTTTCTACTGCATAACATACAGTTGGCCTTAGTTACATCAAAGACCATGGAACCCATAGAAAACCTCTGACATAAAAGAATTTCACTGAAACAGACTGAATGCATCAGGAAATACATTTGTATCACCAACAAATGACTTAAGAGATAAACAGGAAAACAAGTTAACAGAGCGCGAGATAACAACAATCTACTGTACTATGCTTCACTGTTCTTAGCCATAAACATGCCATTATCCCAGTATGCTACTATTGTCACAGATACAAGGAATAGTTAAACCACTGGTTGATTGGAATGTTTACACCTTGTTATAATACTGCACACTCAACTCCTCACATCCGTGTCCTCCAGCTAGAATACATTCCATAATGAGACTTAATACAAGATGGTCATGATGGCCATATATTGCTCACTATTGCTCAAAAAGACAAGAAATAAGGTCACACAGTCATGATCAAGGTCAGCTAAGGACATTCAGAGTCTGCTCGCAGCACTGTACAGTCCAAATTTCATTATTGTAGCTCCAAACCTAAAAAGTAGGTCAAAATGTCATGCCTAATTTTTTTACCCTATGTTACTCAGTTTCAATCTTGACCTAGAGTTAATCAAGACAAACATTCTAACAAATTTTCAAGATGAACTGAGGGACAAATTTGTCCTTAAGAGTGTTCACATGTTTTTTTATCCATATGCTCTAGCAGAGTTGCAGGGATCATGTGATGTTCCGTCTGTCCGTATGGTTGTCTGTCTGTCCTAGCCATACACTCTTTCTACACAGTTTGCACCAGGAATTTGAAACTTTGCCACAATATTGCTATGACCTCCTGGCTTTACAAAACACTTTTAGAATTTTCATCTGACCCCCAAACCTTAATCTGTGTGGGTTTGGCAAGGCAGGGTCAATAAACAATATACATTTGTATACTGCCTATAAAAACAGAACACTTGAGCATATGACCCTTGGACTTGGTATGCTGGTTAGTCATGACTAGTACAACACCCCTACCTATACTGAGGTCAGTAGGTCAAAGGTCAGGGTCACTTTGACCTTGAGAAATGAAGTCTGTCTGTCCTAGCCATTAACTCCTCCAACACCATTTGCACCACTAGTGGAACACCCCTACCTATATTGAGGTATTAAGGACAGATGAACATACAGACAATAGAGAAGCGATTTAATAAGTATAACCCTCCTGTAATACAGGATGGTGTCAAAATAACTAACCTTACTAATAAACCAATCATACCAGTATGCTTTGAGTTTAAATATTGCACTTTTTCACCCATCTACAGCTAGTAATGAATGCCAGTACAGTAAACAGAAATGAACTCTCATCAAGAATTTTTTTGTAAAAATGACAAAAACCATATAAAATTTTTCTCTTGCAAGTAGATACAACGTTGTTAACAGTTATAGTATTTTATGTAAGTACACTCCCAACAAAAAAAGATTTTACTTCAAAATGGTTCCTGACACTAAACCACTACAATCTTAAAAACAGAAACCGTAACAGTAACTGTATCATTTAACAAACTATGTATCACATATATATTCAATATATATACATTAAAAAGTGAAACAGAAATACTGTTTTGAAATATCAGCTTAACGTAACTTATAATATACAGTAACAAACAAGAGTTGTCCCTCATATGTGATGAATGCCCCAAAAGTGGTTTCTCATAGTCTGTGATCTTGACCTTCAAGGTGTACACCCAGTACCTGCACATGACAGTTTAGCTCTATGTGCTAAACATCTGTGCCACTTCATTTTAAAATCCTTCAAGGTATCAATAGTTACAATCTGGACATGAATATGTGTATATGCACAGGATTCTAAAACCTCTGACCTGTAAGTGTTACCTTGATCTTCAAGGTAAGGATGTGGGACTTGCACATGACAGATCTTCTCCATGTGCTCAACAATTGTGTTGTATAACTTTCAAATCCTTCCTTGCATGACAGAGTTACAATGTAAACAGGATAACTCTAAATGTGGCCTTGACCTTTGAGGTAGGGTCATGGGTCTTGCCCATGACACATAATCTTGAATCAAGATTCTTGATGTGCTGAACATTTGTGCCAAGTTATTTTAAAATCCTTCAATGCATGAAAGAGTTACAGTCCAGACAAGAATGTCTGCATACAGCATTCCATTACCTTTAAATTCAAAGTATGACCTTGAATTTTGAAGTAGGGACATGGGTCTTGCACCCAACACATCATCTTCATGTGCTGAATATCTGTACCACATGATTTGAAAATCCCTTCATGCATGACAAAGTTAAAGCCAAGACACTAAAAATTCGAAGTAAGAACACACGGGTAGATGGTCAGCCAGAGCTATTTCAATAATGTGTGCACATATACAGGATTTCTTTACCTTTAAACTCTAAGTGTGACCTTGACATTTAAGGTAGGCATGTGGATCTTGAAAGTGACTTGTCGTCTTCAACTGCTGAACATTTGTGCCATTTTATATGAAAATCCCTTCATGCATGACAAAGTTAAAGCTCGAACACTAAAAAATCGAAGTAAGAACACACTGGCAGATGGACAGCCAGCCCACCTTCAGGGCATATAAAAATTGTGTAAACACATTTGTATAAACACAAATGAACACAAATGAAGATGGTTTGCACAGTGGATTCGTACAGCATACTGGCTACCATATCCAATATCTAAATATTTTAACATCTAAATACAGTAATGTAGCCACTCAAAGTACATAAATTTTCTGAAGCCTTTGTCCTTTCTATGACTGATCAAGCTGAAATCTTGAACCATAACCGTGAAGTATTTCCCTGTTTGATATACCGCTGCAGAAAAACAAGTGATTGTTTTTGTATTTCCTTAGATTGGCCTCGGTGGTCTTTTTGTCCTACTTTCGCTTTATTGCATGTTGTAAACAGTCAGAGATATAAATTGCACATCATTGGCAGTAAAGTGCTTTCAACTATAAATCAAAATAGGCATGCTTGTTCATGTATAACCTATTCACAGCCTCTTTCTGGGAGACTTCTGGAAAATTACAAAGATAATTGGTAAGTTGGAAAACCTACTTTCATTTTTGAAAAGGCAAAATATAATTTATTAATTTTTTTGTTATACTCAAATTTTCATTACAATATGGTCACATTTGATGCAGTATATCATATTTTTCCTTCCAAGAAGACGCACGTTACAATTCAAGATTTAAAAGAAAATTTAATTTGGTCTTAGTAAAGGACCTTGAAAACTGCAGTTATTATATAGCCCACCCCAAAATTTATGATATAACATTTTAGGCCCACTATGGTCTTGAATGGAAATTAACAGACTGAAAAGGAAACAGTGTAGACTATGATCAGAGTGCCCAGATGTTTTGATAAAGTACCGTAGTCTGAAATCATAATAGGAACGGAAAACCAGTATGCTGTATGGTAAAGTTTGTAAAGTTAAAAAAAAGTGTGCATGTATATACTTAAAATTCTGATTTTATCTCAAAAATCAGGTCAACAATCATAAATATCATTCCGATAAATAAAAGGGGAGGTAAGTGGGTATAAAAGATACATCCAAACTACCAGTCCAAACACAAAAGATGCAATAAGTTTTCGTCTCAGAGACTTGTCTTGGTAGGCTAGTACTTCATTAAATGCTGGAAATCCCATGTGGTTACAAAATGCATGTGCTAGAACAGGAGCTATGAAATGACCTGTAATGTAAAAACGTATTATGTTAGAGATGACATTACCTGTATACAGAAAGGTTAACTATAAATTTTGTCTGTATCTTGTGAAAACTACACACAAAGTTAGTATTAAATTATTATTTGCAATATTTTTAATTAAAACGGACCGTTTTTCTTATAACATGAACTTTCAATATGTATTTTCAACATAATTTTTTTCCCTGTTAATTTTCAATATTTATTTTTAAGATGGTTTCTTCTACAAATTTTATTCAAATATTGCCTTACACATCTGAGGTATTCAATAAATCATAAATGTAAACTGGCAAAGACGTAATAGTCCAATCCAAAAATTCTGCAAGAAAAATATAAAAACTAGAACTACAATTTTCATAAAAGTTTTCTGTCGTGAACCTAACTGTAAAACTTCTCACAATAATAAGATGTGTACAATGTTTTTACCTGTCCTTAAGAACAAAAATGCAGAGTAGGCACCAAACACAGTCGTGTACGCCATCTGAAATGCTGAAAACACAGATATAATTATATTTATTACATTTTTACATGCAATAATGTACAAAATGCTTTGTCCTTTAATGTGTTTAAAATGACAGGCTAGATATTTCATTCCATATCTTAACAGAACTTTTATATTACTTTAATTTAGCTGGATTGTGAAGAAAGCTTGAAGCTTATCGAGTCACTCTCGTGTCCACTTCCTGGAAAAACTAGTGGTGTAATATGAGGAAGTGCAGTTGTTGAACCCTCTGGGGCTCGAACCTGCAACCTATGGGATGTGCAGTAGACACCTTAACTTCTACAGCACCTCTTCCCACAGAACTTTGAAATAGTAAACTAAATCACAGAACTCATTGAAAGAATAATAAACAATCTGCTGTACCTGATGTCTGAAATGCTTCTTTCACATCCTCCTTGTTCTGTGTGATCTTTTCTATCATATGATGAAGATGGGCTATAAAAAGGGATAAACAGTTTGTTTGAAAACATGCACATTTTGCTTTTGAAGTACAAAATCACACAGAGAAGAACAATGGGGATTGACAGATTTAACACACTGAGTAAATAGTTGAAAATTTATCAAACAACACTGGAAATGAAATACAAATATATAAACTGTAGCCCTAATTCATAGGGCTGAGGTATGGCATTCAGAGCAGTTGTTATACAACAAACTCTTTTTACACTGAAACTACACCATATAATCTTTAAATCTGGAGACCTACTTGTGTAAAACAGTCACTTACCTACACCAAAAAACAATGGACAAATGAACACAGACCAGCCCTCTCCAAACTGGGGAACCAGCAAAGGCAACATACATGCTCGAAATATAAATTCCTCCGATAGGGGAGCCTAGAAATAGAAATAACAATCAGTATGTCTAATAATATAAGGTCTTCTCAATTTTTAGATATATATCTAAGTACATGTTAGAAATATAGCCCAGTATTTTTTCAATAACATGTAAGAAAGGCTTCCTGGCAACTATTTTTCATGAAGAAATGACAGGCATATGCCAACCTTGCTTTAGGGCAAATAGAACATGGTTCTATCATTATCCTATCAGTAAATTAAATTTTACTTTATCAGTAAATTCAAAGTGATCCTGGGACTTCAAATACAGCATATATTGCCTGAAAACTTTTAATAAAAGCATCTTAGCATTTTTTTTACTACCAGGTGGTGTAGACTACATTAGAAACAAAAGTTGATGACTTAATACCAACAAAATGACTTGCAGGACTGGGTCAACCAAATAGGTATGTGTGAACTCTGTAGAACAAACTTTACCAGCAACAAAGTTCACAACACACTCTGTACACACATGTATACTAAACACTATGGTCCTAGGACAGATAAACAATTCCAAGACTATGAAACAAACTACTTACAACAATATGGTTTCTAAGCCATATACTGTTATTAAGACTGTTAATCCAGTATCTTGGTTCTGTAATACATAAACATAGTTATTTAACACATACTGTAAATCTGTATGGTTCACACTAATTTATTCAAGCTTGACTGTGAAACAACTTCTCTTATCAGCTGCCGTCAAGTCACCATCTATGATTGAACCAATCACTTACGTGATAAAGGATAATTTTGTTACTAGTATGGACTGAGAAACATATCACATTATAACTATGCAGTCAAGCCAAAGAATACATAGGGAATCAAACCCCATATCCCCTAGATTGCTAAATGCATTCCATAACCAGTTAAACCACTTAGGCCAACAATATGGCTCACAGATGCTGCAAGCATTCTCAACCTTACCCTTTTGAAATCAAGACTTTGTTCCTGTTTAAAACTGAAGTAAATGGTGCCTGTCTTTCCATTGCAGAACATTGTACATGTGATAGCATTCCATATCTAAAACAGCATGTTCTACAAGTTTGAAAACTTTGAATTTCTGACAAAAATGCCACGAAAACACAACTGAACATGACATTGTTCATTACCTAAATACAAGCGGAACACTCCATCCATGTAATGTAGAGTCAGAGGTCCTGCGAACAGTACCTGGAACAGCAAAATATACATTTCCTTCAGGTGACACTATAATCATTTTCAATATACCTCTTATACAAATACCTAACATTAGCAGTGAATGAAAGATGTACTACATGTAGTTAACTGTAGAAACAGTGAAAGGCCGGGATCAAAAGCTACTGAATTTTTATTCATTCAAACAGTACATGCCATGCTGTTTTTCGACCGTTTCAAAATAATATTTCATTTATTTACAGGCAGACAGTTCACTAATCCATACTTTCTAAGAAGGATCAGTACTAGAATATCAGTCAACTTTCTCACATAAACAGACAGTGTCAACAGCAGGGCTCAAACCAATGACCCTCTACCAGTAAGATGTTTACATACATATGTGAAGTTTGAAATAGGCACCATAGTCTTCCTATATCCCTTACAACTATTGTATACAATGTGTTCTAATACTTCACCCACCATTGTAAGTAGTAAGGGTATGACAGGAGCTGTTATCAAACCAGAAAATCTTATACCAAGCCATTCTAACACACTGTGACCCTGTTAAAAGAAAATAAAATGAAGTCAAGTATATTAAGCATGGAGTAATGTACCTATTACATTATACAATACATACATTTGTTTACACATGCTACATTATTGTTACATTCTATTTTCATCCAGTTGTTAATTAAGAAGTTGGTAACTTAATTAACTTTATATCTACAGTATAACTAATGAGGCACAATGGGGAAATTTGAAGAAAAAAGAGATGTATTTGCACGTTACATGAAATACATTAAATTACCTATCCAACATTAACAGTAGGTCTTAAAATAGTCATTACAGTATCCAAGTGCTGTAAATACACATATATACATTCCTACCAAGTTTCAATAAAATCTGACCAACCAGTAGCAAGATATGGCTTCTGATGGAAAAATTGCTTTACAATAGCTCACTTTAGCTAAAATTGGTAACTAAATTGCCAATTAATAATTTACATTGCAAGATGCAAGGCAAACCGGCTACTACCAGAATGCAGGGTTTTATGCTTCTGATGTAATTTCTGATATTAGTTCAGTAACAAAATCATCCAAATACCTTGTCAGTTGTTGATGGTGTTCCAAAATACCAAATAATTGGTATGACAAGAATGGAGACAGCAGTCACACTTATAAAACGTTTCCTGATAGTGTCTGGATGATCCCTGAAATAGGACAGGTTACTTAAACCACATGTATAGGTATCAAGTCTAAATTACTGTAAATTCTGTAATACTTTTTATGTTTAAATTTTTGCTTTTCAAGAATTTCTCACTTCACTGATTTAAAAATATTGCGAAAGATTAATTTCACAAAGATTTACTGTAAGACTTTTTCCAATACAAGTCCGTCTGTTCACAAATCACGAAATTTTCATCACACCAAAATTACCCTAATTTACAGTACAGGTGCAGGAAGCAGCTTCAAAACAAGTAGTTTTGTTCACTGTGTGCTTTTTTAACAATACTTAATTGGTCCAAACTGTATTTTTTCTTGAAGCTTCTTTCTAAAACCACTTTTCCCTCTGTTGAAGTAAGAGTGAAGTTTGGCAACTTTAAGAGACTTTTCGTACCCAGTCTCCCTGTTGCAAGTTATTTCTTCTGTGATAAACACTCCTTAAATTTTTTACTTACACAAAATTAATTGTAGGCTTTTTATAAATTGCATTTATTAAACAGACAATTTTCTGACTCAAATGTCTTCACATTGTCTTGTAACCTACAAGATGATTTATTGCTTTTTCACTGTAAAGCCGACATGCTATTGCAAAATGTCTGCCTTAAATTAACAAGAGGGCCAAGATGGCCCCAATCGCTCACCTGGCTACCATTGGCTATAACACAAGGTCAACAAAAAAGAAGGGTTTTTATTACCAAGGGGGTCCTGATTTGAACAGTATTCATAAACAACCACTACAAAATGCTACATTCCAAATATCTAAGTGCTGGGCCTTGTGGTTCTGGACAAGAAGAATTTTGAAGTTCTGCCTACAATAGCAAGCCTATGTAAAATAAAGTGACTTCCGGGTGAGGTCAATTTTGACCTGGGGGTCATGTTTTAAACACTCTTGATATAGGTCTTCTAGGCAATGCTACATGCTAAATATCTTAGCTCTTGGCCTTGTGGTTTCAGATAAGATTTTTCGTTATGCCTATATAGATGTAAAATCAAGTGACCCCCGGGTGAAGTCAATTTTGACCATGGAGTTCATGATTTGAACAATCATGGTAGAAATCCAATAAGCAATGCTACATTAAAAGATTAAAGCTCTAGGTCTAGTGGTTCCAGAGAAGAAAAAAATTCAACTTTAGTAAAGACAATGCTGCCTGCCAAAGGGAGACAAATCAAATACTTTTCACATTATTCTCTCTTGCTTCTGTTCTAAAAATAGCTTGAGGCAAACTCAATTTGGAAATGCTATTTTAAGTAAAATTGGTTTTCTATGTTAAAAGATCAATTTAAGAACTTACATGATCTATGTGGGTCATACTTTGAACAATCTTGGTACATAACTAGATCATAAGTGAGGGTGGAGAGGAACGACACGTCAAACACCAGGTGTACTTGAACTAATTTACTAGGAATCGACCGGTTTCGGTCATATAATGACCTTTATCAGGATAAAATCATACAAAAATTCTACCTCTAAAGTATACAAAATGTGGACGACTTTGATAGTTAGATGTTACTAAAAATAGAATAATATTATGGCAACTGTCCAAATGATGTTAATACCGGTTCAAATGTGAAAATAAAGTTGACAAAAGTTTGATTTAGAGTTATTGTTCTTAAATATCAATCTTGATTAAAAACTCCATACACTCTGTTGACACCGATTAATTGTTCATTGTCGAGGCTGAACATTCCATATTTGTCCTGGCATATAGTTTCCGTACTACAGGATGGTGTTGGTGGTATAGGTGATATCGGTGTTGGTATATTGAATGTTAGTGCAACAGATAACTCTTCCTTGGTTTTCCTGCAAGGTGTGGGCCTTGGTTTAATGTAAGGCATTCCGGTGTTTCCCAGCATGATTGTAAATCTAGGTGTCTTCATTAAAGTTTTTTGAGACAGATATTTAAGTCTTGGAAATATTACCGCTTCATCTTGCTTCTTCACGGTTACCATCGTAAATTGCTCTTCTTCGAATCCATGTATATTGCTTGAGTGGTGCTTGAGGCTATCTTTTCTTACGTACAGTTTTGCACACCATGAACATTTAAATTTTGTTTAGATATTTGTACTCTGGCTTAGTCTTCTTTCTCAATGATGATCTTCTAGTTTTTTAGCAGTAAATTTAGGTTCAGTCATTGTAAGTTTAGTCCCTCTGGTGATTTTGTTCTAAGCTTCTTTATCCAGACTTCTGTTCTAAATCTTTTGTTGACGTTACATTCGGTTTGTTGAATGATTGTTACGTCAATTGCTGTAACGTTATGATTTGCGCCAAACCGGTTTGACGTCGTTCTTCATTTTAATGTCGGCGAGATGTCCATAGAACCTTTCCCGAATTGTATTGCCTGTTTGGCCCACATACATATCTTGCATGTAATTAGGTAAATCACGCTGACTGTTGTGCATGTAAAATTTCCACGAACATTAAAAGTTTCTTGAGTAGCTGTGCTTGTGAATGTCGTAGAGTTAGACATGTACTTGCAAATAATACATTTTCCACATGTATAGCTGCCGTGATTAAGTGTGTGTTTGGTTAGTTCAGACCTAAACCAGAATGTCCCTTATATTTTTGGATCTTTGGTGTACGGATAAAATTTTTGTACTGTTGATAAAAGCAGTAGAAATATTTGCCTGTAGAATCAGTAAATGTGTATTGAGGATACGTTGTGCTGAAGGGGTGAAGGGGTTGTACGTTATGATGAAAGGTATCGCATTTACTTTATCCCTAGTTATTTGTTTGCACAGTAGGATATGCCTGTCCATTTGTCCGGCCTTCTTTATGGCTTTCTGTACAAGATTTACGGGGTGCCCACGTGCTGCTAAGTTCTGAGAAAGGTATTCCGTACAGGTATTGTATGACTGATCATCACTCGCTACCGCCTGACTATAGGGGATGCTTCTCTTTTGGTGATCCGGATGAAAACTTGTGTAATGTAAATACATTTGGGCATCTGTCGGTTTTGTGTAGAGGCATGTGTGGAGTCGACCCGTCCTATCTTTTGTGACGTGTGTGTCTAAAAAGTTTGCTGAAGCTGAATCAATCTTGAGTGTGAATTTGATTGAATCATGAAAGTTGTTAAGGCGGGCCATGAAGGAATACAATTCCTGTCTACTGTGTGGCCATATCATAACAAGAGCTGTCAGTGACGGGGCCGATGTATTTTCTATAAAATAATTCTGTCAAAAACTTTGACAGAGTTATGAACTCTTGTCTGTTGATGTAGGTCATGATGGTAAACAAGTATGGTTAGTTTCAAAGCTATACCTACCAATGGTTTTGAAATAAAGTGAGGTGGTAAAAAAACTTAAACCAGCTCAATACACTTTCTAAGTCAAAAAGGGCCATAATTCTGTCAAAAACCTTGACAGAGTTATGTACTCTTGTCTGTAGATGGAGGTTATGATGGTAAACAGTATGGTAAGTTTCAAAGCCATACTCTAATACTATTTGAAATAAAATGGGGGGGAAATACGAAAAACTTAACCAAGGTGTGACACCAACGCCGACACCCCCCCTACGGCCGAGGAGCTCCCTTAAAATCTTTGAAAAGCAGCTAAATATGGATATATCTCCACCATACTAAAGGTTTCAAACTTTTGGTGAGCATAAATCTGGACTCTAGGTATCCCATAAAAATAATAGCGTAGCTAGGTGCGCATTTTGTTCCCATTGTAGTCCCCCAGATCTGTTCATAAAATTTTTCGTTAAACTTGAAGCAAGTCTTCCGTAGAACAAACAGCATTAGTCTTAAAATAATCCATGGTTTTGTTTCCTGAGTTGGACGTCTATTGAGTACTTCTTTGAGGGCTATTATTCCATCCTTATGAGAAAATCTTGGTACATGTCCACTCAGCAATGCTACATGCTAAATATCTTAGCTCTTGGCCTTGTGGTTTCAGAGAAGATTTTAAAAGTTTTTTCTATATAAGCCTATGTAAAATCAAAGGACCCGCCCGGCAGGGTCAATTTTTACCCTGGGGGCCATGATATGAACAATCTTGGTAATGATCCAATAGGCAATGCTGCGTGCAAAATATTTAAACTCTGCAACTTCTTGTTCTTGAGAGAAGATTTTTAAAGTTTTCCTTTCCATTGCCATAACAACCAGAGTTCAGTATGGAAAGGAATTATTTGAACAGCTATGAAAGGGCTTCATGCCTGGAACATCCCTGCCAAGTTTCATCAACACTGACCAAGTGGTTTCAGAAGATATGTTGTTTGAAGGAAAATGTGAACGGACGACGTACAACATATGACAGACGCCAAGCGATGCTCAATCCTAATAGCTCACTCTGGTAGGTGAGCTAAAAACACATGTACCCGGTAATTGTATCTTAACCATGTTAATTGGACGAATATTATTATGCCATTTTATTAAAATATTCTGTCAGAAAGTCATGTAAGCTAAAACATCTTACGTCAATAAACAAAAAACATTTGAAAAGTTATCTCAAAACCCGACACCTATCATAAACATCAATAATGCATAAAGCTTAACAAGTTCATATTATTTTCTTACACTCATATTTCAACATTATCTGGATGTCAGCAGCTGCATTCAATCCATATAATTGTACTGATTATAGGTCTCACAATTACCAGATACCTCATTAACCAAGATGGTTAATCTGTTGCCTATAGGCAGAAGAGTCTGCCACCAATTAACATGATGCCAATGATGCGATAATCCCACCCCTTTGTTGATGTTGGAGTATTTGTAACAAAAGAATCCATTCAAACCTTTTCCACGTTCATTTTTTTGTTGTAGGTAAAGTCGAATTTTGATAGGTATTGAAATCACTTGATTGACCCCTGGCGTCTGGTTAATTTGATGTTGTCAAATGTGCCGGCAAAAAAATGAAAATTTGAACACTATCAGCCTAAAATTCCAATGAATTGCCCTACAACAGTATTGGCATAAGAGGAGCCAAATCAGAGGTACTTGACACATATACTTTTTGTACATTCCACCAGTTACTTCCATTGTCGTTCATGAACTTCTTAGCAATATTAGAACGGTGTTTAGGATCATTGTCCTGCTGAAAGCGGTGCCCATCTGGATAAACCTCATTGATGAACGGTAGTTAAATATCTTTAAGTATTGAGTTGGTAAAAAACACACTTTCCATAATTCCATCGAAAATTAGAATTTTTGTAGCTCCACGCCTACTGATGCCTGCCCACACATGAACTTTAAGAGGGTGTTTCGGTTTTGGAATTTGGAATTTCATCGTGTCTTTAATCGATAGCACTGAGTCTTGTTATTGTGTGACTGAATTGAACTTTCATCGGAGTAAATTATATCACGGAGTGTGTCATTGTTATCTACTAATGTTTTACAAAAAGCTACTCATGGGTCCTTGTTCTTATCTTTAACCATTCGGGCATATCTCGGGTTCCCATCGGTAAATCCTGCAGCACTAATTGCATTCACTGTTGTTTGCAAAGAGAAGTTTGCCCCGTCTTCCTTTAACTCTCTGTGGATATCTCTGGAAGACTGGTTTGGGTTTAATGTGAGTGATTTGCGCACTACCTCTATGTCCCTTACTGAAATTTTCCTTGTCAGTACAGGTCTTGATACAATTTTGTCTGGGTTAAAATATCCAAGGTCAAATTTGTTAATCCAGTAAGCTATAACTTTTTTCGACACATCAATCCTCTTATTACTAAGTGTCCTTTGAATCCCATTTTTTCTGTTACCGTCCTTATGTAAATCGATAATTTTTAACTTAACCTCGTGACTTATTCTACCCATTGTCCTGTAGCTATGAAAAAATCTTTAATGAAATGTAACCTTTAAATCTCTGGTTGATTTGTATATTCTTCAGCTATATTGTGGATATGGCGACTCACCTAACTTTTTGATATATATGTATGTTTTTGCCATGGCATGTATAACATATACATGTAAACAACGCGTCACGTAACTTTCTGTGACGCGATACCTGAATTGTGTATTACAGGGTTGTGCCAGTCAACTATGGTTATGTGAATCGCCGAAGCCCATGGCACTTAGTTAAATTCTGTGTTTGTATTTATTGCAGTCCGTTCAATTTGATACTATTTTTCACTCTCTAAATACTGCTATTTAGCATTTAAGTTACAGGAAAACTCTACAGTAAAACATTGATAATTCAAAACTTTAAAATATATGCAAAAGTCTATGTTATTTACATTTAGGAACACAGTATTTTTGTGATACTTTTTTAGCAATTGTAGAAACGAGGGTTGTCCCACCTATAAATGCATCGAAGTTTTGTTAGAAAAGAATGTAAACATTAATTGTATTTTTTTCCAGGTCGGTCAAAAGTGAAAATTGTCCATCTTTTTTTGTAAACATTACTTAAGAAATAATAAATGCCTCCCTGTATTTTATCGTTGAATAAAATATAGTCAGGAATTTGGATGCGTAGTAATTAAATCACGAGTGATTTAATTTTTCGCATCCAAATGACTGACTGTATTTTATTCAATGATAAAATATAGGGAACAATTTATTATTTCGATTCTAACACGTTATTTTCTTTGAAAACAATCCCGAACTTTATTTAACGCGTAGTAGTACATCATTGTAACCTTTAACGCAAGATACATTGGACGCGCTTTGTTTACATACGCCACGCCGTTACGCCATTTAAGGCACATCGCCCTTGTAAAACGTGCTGTATTTTATCGTAAAATTAAATACAGGCTTTTCCCTATATGTTTATATAGGAAAAACAGCCGCTTGTGTTAGAATATATAGTAGAAAGGTTTGAAACACCTTTATTACTTTTATGTAGTTAAGACCTTGGCACGGCTGTTCAAAAACCGTGTGTTGTAGGTGTGTGCGGGGAGAGCGAGCGATTAAAACAAGCATATGAAAAATGTCCATTCAGAAATCGTTGAAAATTTATAGAAGTCCTGACAAAAAAAAGAAAATGTATTTATTCTACTTCGAACACTGCGACTCCTGTACATTTTATTTCTAAACATTAAACATTAAAATCGCATAATGATTTTATCTCTATTTTCATGTCACTGCATTAAAAAAAATTAAGTGGTTTGAGAAAAAGATAATTTTTATTAAAAAGTTTATAGTCGCAGTGGACAGATTTCTCTTATGACGGAAACATAAATAACAAGAGCTGTCCCTCCCAAGTGACGAATGCCCCCGAAAGAGGTGCCTCACAGTCTGTGTCCTCTCCATGTGCTCAATAAATGTGCTATGTAATTTTAAAATCCTTCCATGCATGACAGAGTGATCATGCATACAGTATTCCATTACTTTAAACACTAAGTGTGACCTTGACCTTTGAGGTAGGGACTTGGGTCTTGCACGGCACATCCGCTTGATGTGCTAGACATTTGTGCACAGTTATTTTAAAATCCTTCAAAGCATAATAAAGTTATAGTCTGGACACAAATGTATGCATATATACAGGATTCCATTACCTATAAACTCTAAGTGTGACCTTGACCTTTGTGGTAGGGATGTGGGTCATGCACGCGACACGTCGCCTTGATGTGCTAGACATTTGTGCCAAATTATTTTAAAATCCTTCAAGGCATGACAAAGTTACAGTCCGGACACGAATGTGTGCATATATGCTTATATAGAGGAATCCATTACCTTCAAACTCTAAGTATGACCTTGACCTTTGAGCTAGGGACGTGGGTCTTGCACGCGACACGTCGTCTTGATGTGCTGGACATTTGTGCCAAGTTATTTTAAAATCCTTCAATGCATGACAAAGTTACAGTCCGGACACGAATGTGTGCATATATGCTTATATGGAGGAATCCATTACCTTCAAACTCTAAGTATGACCTTGACCTTTGAGCTACGGACGTGGGTCTTGCACGCGACACGCCGTCTTGATGTGCTAGACATGTGTGCCTACTTATTTTAAAATCCTTCAATGCATGACAAAGTTACAGTCCGGACACGAATGTGTGCATATATAGAGGATTCCATAACCTTCATACTCCAAGTGTGACCTTCACCTTTGAGGTAGGGATGTGGGTCTTGCACGCGACACGCCCGCCTTGATGTGCTAGACATGTGTGCCAAGTTATTTTAAAATCCTTCAATGCATGACAAAGTTACAGTCCGGACACGAATTTGTAAGTGGGGACGCACGGACGGACGGACAGACGGACGGACAGACGGACAGACGGTGCGATTTTAATATGCCACCCTTCGGGGGCATAAAAATTCAGAGTCCAGTAAAAGTTTTCTGTACAAATAACTGAAATGAAATCACACTAATTCATTAACTACGTATAGATACGGTATAGCCACATAACATATACTTAATACAAATACTTTCAGTAGGTATTTACTGTCTCAATGTAAACTGAATTTCTCAATATACTTAAAGATCCAGGTTGATCAAGTGTACCAAGTTCAATGGGGCAACCGATCCCAAATTGACGAGGCAGTTGTGGTGGCCTCTGGTACCGAGAAAGATATGAAGAAAAGAATGGAATAAGAGTAAAAAGATAAGTGCCCAGTCACAGTATCCCGACCCGAAAAAGGAAAGCACCTGCTCCAAAGGTAATCGTGTGAGAGTTTTCAGACTCAATAAGGCTTTAATTGTCAGCTATCATTAACACTTGTGCATGTGCTCTCATACACTTGTCTGAGTGGCTGTATTATATTCTTTTATTATATGTGTATTATAAACAAAGTTTATGATGGAGCACATTGAGATCGCTTACGTGCGTCTGTCTATCATTAACTACTAGTACTGTCCATGTTATTCTTCGGCACATACAGATCAGAGTTTAATGAAAAATCTCAGGAGTGATACTTAGGTTTATCTGCATATCTTGTTACTGTTATTCACGACGTTATTTATCAACACATACTAAACGGGAGTTCAATGAAAAAATTCATAGGTAGTGATAGCTATCGAGCCTATTTGTGCATATCATGTGACTGTAATAATGGAACAGTTTATATCAAAATAGAATTCAGCAGCAATTTTTAACAAACATTTTTGTGTTGAATGTGTATATTAACAGTATGTAACAAAGAGAAACATATTTTTCAGACAAACAGTGGTAAACCAATGGCAAAGGTGCTTGTTCTAAGTTCACCACCAAGAACAATCAGTCCAACGTCACTGTCAGAGGAAGATACTACATCAACTGAGTCCAATTCACCAGAAGTGTCCACAGACAGTTGAACACAGAATAAACACAGATGCACATACACAAGAAGAAACTAGAGAGCACCAGACTCCAGCACTAGAACCAGCACCAGACGCACCAAACACGCCATTATCTTCAAGAGAGTTTGTGTTTAGGGCAACACGCCCAATTCCTTCTGCGCCTTGGTCCTCCAACACATATGCCTACTTCCAGTCTTTGGAAGCTTCCGTTTCACATCTCAGTAGCCTTGGAAGTAGGGAAGATGAGACGCTTGCTGGAGACAAATGTTAAACGCAATGCAGACTTGGACATTGAACTACAAGAAACAAAGGCAATAGTTGAAATTTTAGTTGCACAGAATGCAGCTTTGCAGAGAGTCCCCAACAGTCAGACAAACACTACACAGCCAGCTGATGAGAATGCAAATGAAAATATGCAGGATGATATTCACCCAAGGTACAAGCTGGACCAAAGTGAGTTCTCGGGTATCAAAGATGATTCTTCAAATGCAGGGAATTTTGCCATGAAATTAGTTCAAAAATTCTTTCTAGAACCGTTTGGTGTGGCCAATTAGAGGTACAATTTTAATTGGTATGGTGGCGGTAAACTGCAGAAGGCTGAGCTCTGACCAGTGAGGAAGTAGGCCATCAAGAAATATGTGACCTACTATTATCCAGAAGTTACAAGCGAGAGTGTTTGGTGCGAACGCATGGTCCCAAAGGTAAACGAATTGTTGAGGAGACAAATGCCCTTCATGCGTAAAAAAAAGAAGAATAAGGGCCAGCTGGCAACTGTCAACAGTGATATGCCACTAGCAAACATTCAGGAAAATGCTATGCCGGACATGTCTTTCGGCTCAATGCTGAGTTATTTAGAAATCTAAAACAGTGGATGATTGTGTTTTAGAACATATCTGTACATACATGGAAAATGTTATGCCGGGCATCTCTTTCGGCTCAATGTAGAGTTATTAAGAAATCTAAAACAATGGATGATTGAGAGTGTTAACATAATGGTACATGCATGTTTACGAACGATGTAGTAATGGTTGCTCCAAGGAACGTTATGTCTAATATGATAGCTAAGTTTAAATATGTCAAAATAAAATATAATTTCATATCCTTGTTTGCTTTTTATTTATTTTTTCAGTTATTGATGCGCCTTTAATGTGCAATCATTGATATAGTCTAAGTACTGGTTACATATACTTCCACGGAGATGTACATATTGCTATGTTAAACGCTCACTTACCCTGCTTAAAAATGAAATTAATTCAAGTACTGGTTTAACCCAGGAAGTTGCCCCTCTGCTTATCATAACTTTAATGAAACAATGATAAGCAGTGTTCAGATTCAGGTACATCACTGGCAAGTCTCATACATGTACATGTATGCATATCATCAATCCAATTTATTATCTCTATTGAGCACATTTGTGATCATCCACCGTCTGTCTGTCGTCCATGTGCTCTTTCACACAAAATACCAATAAGCTATCTTTAGCGCATCTCAGCTGCATATGACTTTACTTCATTAACCAGATGGGTGTTCAGTAGAACACTTGTGTCGCCCTCTTACGCTTTGTCAGAATAACCAATAATTTTGTGACAAAATCTAAGTACAAAAAGGGGAAAGTTTGGTGAAGAAATCTTAAGAAATGGCAAAGTTATAGCCATCATAAAGTTTTTGTGACAAAATATAAGTACAAAAAGGGGCGTAACTCTGTCAAATATGACCTTGACCTACAAAATTTGGCGGCATCACAACCCTTTTGACATAAGCAATACAATTTGAAAGTTTGATAAAGAAATCTTAAGAAATGGCAAAGTTAAAGCAAAAATCTAAGTATAAAATGGGCATAATTATGTCAAATATGACCTTGACCTACAAAATTTGGCGGCATCATGACCCTAATGTCATAAGCAATGCAATTTGAAAGTTAGATGAAGAAATTTTAAGAAATGCCAAAGTTATAGCCAACGTTAAGTTTGTGTGACGGACGGACCGATGGACTGACCAACGGACAAAGCGATCCCTTTGAAAGGGCGACACAAAAACTTTCTCTCTTTTTGGCGCCAATTGTCAGTTTTATGTAGTTGTGTAAAATAATTTTTGCAGTTTTGCACTGACATTGTTGTACCGATAGTCTTTTGGAAAAGAATGTTTCTTTTTATAATTTCGGTAATAAACTGATACAAAAATGATGGATGGATAATTACGAAGGACTACATTCAGATTGTTAGTGGGTATTCTTCCCCCATTACAGGATACATTGTTTTTCTCTCTGCAAATATAGACAATTATTGTGATCATTTGTACAGAGCTTAAATTCTGAATTACCGCCAATATTATACTTCGCTAATCTTCACAATAATATTATGTCAAACCTGCATGAAAGAATAAAGGGTGAATTATTAAAGCCTTGATGAGACTCTTCTCAGGTATTGTCAGCAACTGAATCGCAAATTGCAGACTGAAAAGGAACAAGCGAATGAAAGTATCAGAAAGCTGACTGAACAAGAGCGGTCTCTCACAAGTAAGGAATGCCCCCGAAAAAGGTGTCTCACAGTCCTCTCCATGTGCTCAATAATTGTGGTATGTAATTTTAAGATCCATGCGACACATCTGCTTGATGTGCTAGACATTTGTGCCAACTTATTTTAAAATCCTTCAATGCATGACAAAGTTAAAGTCCAGACACAAATGTGTGCATATATACAGGATTCTAGGGTGACCTTGACCTTTGAGGTAGGGACTCGGGTCTTGTACGCGACACAGCGTCTTGATGTGCTGAACATTTGTGTCAAGTTATTTTAAAATCCTTCAATGCATGACAAAGTTACAGTCCGGACACGAATGTGTGCATATATAGAGGATTACATTACCTTCAAACTCTAAATATACTATAAGTATATATGTATATATATTACATAACCTTCGAACTCCCAAGTGTGACCTTGACCTTTAAGGTAGGGACGTGGGTCTTGCACATGACACATCGTCTTGGTGTGCTAGACATTTGTGCCAAGTTATTTTAAAATCCTTCAATGCATGACAAAGTTACAGTCCGGACACGAATTTGTAAGTGGGGACACACAGAGGGGCAGACGAACAGACAGCAATGCAATTTCAGTATGCCACCCTTCAGGGGCATAAAAAAATGAAAATCTTCAAAGTGGTCAAAGGGATGAACAGACTGACTATGTTTTAAAAACTTGGAACAGAAGAAGCTGCTTGCTCAAGAATCTGCCAGTTATTACAAAGTTAGAGCATCTAAATTGATAGATAAACTCAAAAATGACTCAAATGACCGTGAAATCAGCTCCCTGAAAAATCAGATTAAAATAAAGGATGCAAAGATAAGAGAACTTGAAATGAACTATGACATTTTAAAAGAACAAGTCTGTGTTAATTCTTGTTCAACAAAAAATCCAGATGGTTCACCGACAATCTTCGCATGTGTGTAGTTGTCATTATCAGGTCTTGAAGTTGCTATGGAGAAGGTTTCTAGTGTGATAGAAACAGTTTCAAGAGATTTGTTTAATACTGATCATAAGAAAGGTGATTTGCCTTCCAGTACCACAGTGCAGGGTATAGTAGACGAAGGCCATTACATAGCCAAAACATTCATTTCAGAGCAGTTAGCAGACAGTGACAACTGGGGTATCAACTGCGATGGGACTACTGAAGGAAACAGAAGATTCTAGACACATCAATAACGCTATCAACTGGTGATATCTATCTAAGCCGCGGGTTTAATCCTGTTGCACAGGAAACAGCAGTTACAATCAATGATGTTACCAAAGGACATACAGGAACTTGCAACTATGAACTGATGTGTTGACAAAGACAATTACATTAATCATTAGAAAAGATGTCTTTTACAATGAGCGATCATGCAAGTAACGAAAAGAAGGCAAACCATCTGTTAGACGAAGGGCGAGACGAGGTCCTTGAATATACACCAGATGATCAAAAGAAAGAAGTTCTACACTTCCACTGCATGGCTCATGTATTGCTAGTTATTGTTTCCGCTAGACCGTTTTTGGATGGCGCAGCGCCGTCCTGCCCTTTTGATGGCCGGTCATGCGCCATCCTGCCCTCAATACACGCACGTGTCCGCCGAATTAAATCGATAATCCTAAACAGTCGGCAGACGTGTGCTCCGCCTCTCGACAATCCTTAAAATAAAAGTGTCAACACGTCCTCTAATACACACCATGTCCGCCGAATTAAATCGATAATCCGAAACAGAGTCGGCAGACGTGTGCTCCGCCTCTCGATAATAATAGTCACGTTAGATCCGCCTACATGAACTTCTATATTGAATATTACCTGTCAATCACAGCGTCCCGCGTCTAGTGAAAACGTTGCTGATCAATATGTTTGATTCGCTAGAGGCAAATTAAAATTAATCTGTTGGTCATGGTACAAAAAAGCATAGTTAGAGTGTGAAAACTTCATTTAATGACGACACTTATGAATTGTTTAGTTTACAACACGTGTTTTTCTGTTTATCCCGCTAAATTGAAAATTATCAGTATATTTTACTTTTCAATTTTTTTTAATCATTATTCTATAATTGCCTGTACATAGTGACCGACTCGTTATTTGTTTTCTTCTTCTATAATCTTACCTTCCGTAAACGCATATAAATTAGAAGAGAAGGAAAACATTGGTAGGTCGTTTATTGTTCAGGATGCTTGGTTATAAGTAACACTGTTTTCTCAAGAGGTTTCCATTTTATTTTTTTGAATAATTTTATTTTAAATTAAATGTCCATCGTACCGTCGGCTGATGACAATTGTTATCATCGAAACAGTGATAAAGTCGGTAAAAAGTCAAAATAAATGGCCGAAAATCGGCGATAACAGGATCGCGAAAATATGTGATAAACAGAGACAAATACACAAAACCGTTTAAAATTGGTCTAACATAACAAAATCGACAAGGTGGGAGACATGGGTGTATCATATTCTACATGTATACATGCAGTATTATTAAAAAATACTTCTCTAGAAAAAAACTCAAAGGGGGTGAGGGGAAGAGGCCAATCTGATTTACATTTTGTTTTGAGGCCCTCTCCTCAGGATCTAGAAATTCTTAAGCCCAATGGCAATAAATTAAGCCAGATTATGTCATATAAACAAGGCTTTAATTTCATGCAGTTGCAAGTGTAAAGAAAGAACAATATATATACATGACAAAGTGATCGCGCCCTTATGTACTTGAGAAAACAAAAGTGCCCTTTTTAAACATAACCGCGCGTCAGAAGTGCCTTTTTAGACAAAAACGCCATGCCCCTTTCTGATCCTGCAGGAAACACTAATTGCTAGATACATAACTATTGACATGAAATCACACGAGTCAGATCTTAAGTCAGAACATGGTGAACTTGGTCATGATGCCCTGTCAGTGTTCAAGTTTTGGCGGACAAAAGGAACAGTAGTTGAGCGAACTGTAAGAATGGTGTCTGAGGTATTTGGTCCATCAGGAGACCATCATGGCGTGCATGATATTTGGGAGGCTCACTGTGCTGCAAAAGGAATAAAGTCTATGATAGGAAACTACAAAGATAATCGGTTCAATGCTTTTCAGACTGCAGCAAAGATATACCTATAAAGAGACGATTTTATCAGAGTCCTTAATACTGTAAAGACCCCTAATCTGAAACTGAAATCTGTGTTAGCTGACTTGCAATCCGACATAATCATGACAATGATACAGTGCCTTGGTCTGTTCTACATTAAGATCACCGGACCATACTGGAACTTAGTAACAGGGAACCAGGTACCCTATTTGGTACTGTTTGCAGAAATCATAGACCTTTGCACATTCCATGAACAATGTGAAAAAGATCCAGCAATTATATTTCAACTTAATAGTCACTGGAGTTCAGAAGACCCAAACCAAATACTTGTCCAGCATAGGTGTCAGCTAAGTGAAAAGCTATCAGTAATCCCGGAGTCCGGGTTCTCTGTAGGATTTTGAAAGTAGGAGTCCAGGACTCCTATGTCATTAAAAATAGGAGTCCCATCTGAAAATGTTTGGAGTCCCATGTTTTTAAGTACAGCGCGCTGACCCAAACGGAAGATTGGCTTCTACATGAATGTATTACAGTATTGCAATTGTATGATTACCTGGGATAACACAAGGAAACAAAAATGTGGGTTTTTTTTCAACTGTATTGTTTTGAAATATGAAAATATGCAAAATATATAACAAGCTTCAAGCAATGCCAGTGTATCAGAGTCGAAATATAGATATTTTTATAGCAAAATGAAAGTGCTTATTTAGTAATCTGATTCATTACTCTTATGTTTAAATTTAATAAGCACTCGCGTGTTTCGACTCTTTACACCACGAACAGATCGCTATACTATCGTTATCGTTACGAGTCACTTTTTCAATCCAAGGAAATGTCCCATACCAAGAATCATTCCATACATTTCTATCTTTTTTCACCGAACTTTCAGAATCGTCGGTCGGACATTTCCTTTACGCCCACTTTGTCCAAAGTTATTTTATCTAGTCTAAGAGTCGACTGAAAGACCGACGATTTTACAAACTGATATTTATAGATGTCTGTCTTTACGCGGCCGTCGTATTGGCGCACCATTAGTTGGGCTAGTCTAAGAGGTATTTTGAAACTGTGTAAACACCAATCGTATATATCTCAAAATGTTTTCATTGTTAAAATGATATTAAAAATTGAGCAATGATCATGTCTTTTTAATTTGTAATGTTTCCGAAAAACAAAGGTTATCAATGTGCAAACACGCTAATTTTCGGTCACTCGTCTGCAAACACGCGTCTAACTTGAACATGATTTAATCCAATTATCACAATTAAAGTATTCGGCCTTTCCTTTACAAGGCATAAAATGATGTTAATTCAATATATACAATGCCGCATGTCTACATAAACACAATTACACACGACACCTGTCAATCAAGTATTGGAAAACACCACGCGTGTTTATTGGTTTACGCGCGAAACGGGTACACAGATATACCTTTCATCAGCTGTTAAATCGTGTCTTGTATATTGTCATGAATCGGGGGCACGCGTTTCACGGAAATTGTATGCGTCCCGTGGAATCATTGTCGGATTTTTTTAGCGTCCTTTTGGGAAAAGTATGCGTACAAATACGCGGATTTAAGCGTTTCCGAGAACCCTGCCGGACAATGAACTGAAAGAGCTCCTCTTCAACACAGTTAAATTAGTTTCAAAGGCAATGATAAGTACCATCACCACGCAGATCAGTCTTTCTTCTGGATGGACAGTTTAGCTCCCAGCCAACAAAAACTGACTTGAATAGAACATTCTTCGCTCATACTACTAAACTTGGCTGTGAACACCACTTTGGCGACCTGGATTCAAGCCAGCGGAGAAGACCAAGTGCGTCTATGCACCATCATTCCGCTGGGCAACTACTCAAAAGGAAGCCAATAATGAAATGGTTAGGCGAAATGTCAACAACAAAGTGGTCAGACCTTTTGCAAAAGGCTTGGAGAGATGGCAAACTCCTGCGTGCAAAACACATGGAACAGGAAAAAAGTGTTCTTCAAGATATACATCATGAAATGTTAACTGAAAAAAAGAAACGTAAGGCAAATCCTACTAAAAGAAAAGTGAAAAAGTAAAAATCCAGTAAAGAAAATGTTTAAATCTCCGAACATGATGATGATTCATATTCCGACGCATGTGCCCTTTGTCTCAGCTTTGGTAATGACGTAGTCAATGGATGATTGGATTTAATTGACAAACATAAACACATGTTTGGCATCGATATATGTTTAAAAGGTGTTGTTAACAAGCAGCATATAAATGATGCAATCAAGAGTATGCGCATCATTTAATTAGCAGATGATGGTGACACTCTCATTAGTTAATAAGTGGATGTTTGTGCGGCAGCCTAGACGAGTAATATATTCAAGTTAATGATTCGTCCTGAGTTTAAATTAATTGTAACAGCGTACAGCATTTATATTGACTTACGTGTTGGAAGTTTAACTTGCAAATTGTTATAGATGTAATTTTCACTTCTAAGAGCCTTACTTTTCCATCCTGCGCGAAAAACTTAATATTGAAAGACAAATAAAATAATAATCTTTATAAATTTGTGTGAAATAACCTAAAGTAATTGTTAATTCCAATAAAATTGCGGAAAATATCATGGATATGTGAGGTCGCAAAAATATGTGACAAACGGGAAACAATGTACTTTTGAGACAGGGAAAGCGATCAGCAGCTAGATTTATCTAATTCAAGAATTTTTCGAAAATATAACAGTAGTGCTACAGAACACAAACAAAAATACAATATGATGTATAAGACTGGAAACCCTATGACCAATGGTTTGACCCTTAAAAATCTCACCTTGACTCTTGAAAATCTGATTTTAACCCTTGAAAATTTAGGCTGAAGAGTCAATGACCCTTGAGATTCAAAGCCTACCAGACACCCTGAAGACCTATGATCTCTACAAATGATAAAGTTATAAAAATTGTTTGTGGTTACTATTAAATGTTGCACAAAGGCTAGCAGGCAGAAGAGGAATCTGCGCCATGAGTTAGTCCAGCTTCTACGAGAGATGCACAAAGGTCATTACAGGTTAATCACCGCAACCACTGACTACTATAAGTACTCCTTCTTCCCTAGGACCATAGTCTTATGGAATAGTCTCCAATCTGATATTCCCTCCCTTCCTACCCTTGATCAGTTTAGCACTGCTGTAAGCTACATTGATCATGCCCTACCATTACCTGCCTCCACCCCTGTTTTTATCTTTTAATCATTAACATAATTATTTCCCCTTTTCACTTATTTTGACCTGTTTCCTTTTTAATTCTTTTTATTTCTACTATTAAACAGTCTTTGTGGCTTGATGGGCATGACATTGTCTAAGTCCCTGTAAAGGGTTCGACAGTACAGGAATATAGATAGATAGATTGAGGAAGTAAATGTGTTTGAGATGACCAGTGCATTACGAAGATGCACAGATGAAGACGATGCAGCAAGAGCTAGATGATCTGGAGAAGGAAGCGACCTCACTACGATAGTGGCAAGAAAAGCAACAGGTGCAGTAGAAACAAGAGGAGAAAAGATCAGAAGTGAAGGCTTTAAAAGGTTTGTCGGCGTTTGTGTACTTCTATATTTTCTAATTAAATATAAATCTGAAACTTCTAAACAATACGTTTTGACAGCTATACCATCTTCAAAAGTTGCAACCAATGATTTCAGACAATTGAAGCCTTTAATGAAACAAGTAAAGTCGGAGATGAAAGGCTTAATTTGCTTGGACAATTTTATCACCGTTTCATCATCATGGTCTGATGTTTGGTCATAATCATTTTCACATTTGTACACCCATACACCTTCGTTCAATGGAACTTGCTAATTCCAATGTTCTAAATATATACCTGCTTTTATTGCTGTTTTCACCCCATACATAAAGACTTCCTACATAAAGTATAGCAAACAGAAAACACAATAAAACTGCTTGCCAGGCATCAATATCGTACACAACACCCGCCATTATTGAAAGAGCTATAAAGGGAGATAATCGAACTTTGTAGGTCTAACACTACTAATTTTAGAATATGGAAGTCAGTCATGTAAAAAGATAGTATTTTGTGGTGTAACGAGTTATCTGTTTCTCCAACATCGTTAATGGAACTACATGGAAACGATAATGGAAATATTCATACATTTTATGGTGTACGAGAAAACTTTTGAGTTAAGGCTAGTTTAGAATGAACACGCGTACCAAAAGATGTGAGAAATTTGGTACTATATCTATATCTCATATATCGCCTGATGTCCACATAGGGATTTTGCGGAATATCATAGTTGAAGTAGTTGAAGTATAACACATTCATGAAATCAAGACATGCTGATCCGCACGACACATGTTTATTTGTTTAAAAGTATAAGATTTAGAACGGGATTTTATACGTGCATAATGCACGGGAAAATGTTCATATATATTTTGGTATGTTATAAAGTGGCTATATCAAAGTGTCTGCAAATATCATAGAATCACGGCAATTCTTTTTCTGAAAAAAACATTGTGATTCCCAAAGACCTCATATTTGCACATGAAGTTTCATCCGTATTTAAGCAGATAGTACGTACCTACATATTTTCAAGCTAGACAGAGAAAATAGAACATAGTAATAATTATGTTAACATGAAGGTTATTGAGTCTGAATTGTAAATAAAGAATTAATTAATTAATTAATTAAATCTTAATAGTTTTAGCGAATTGTTCAAGAGCGTTCAATATATTGTAAGAAACGGCGTGCGCGAACAGCCCTTTTTTTTAGTATGGTTTAGAGATACAAATTACACTTAAGAAAAGTCACGGGAAATTCTTTTTTATAGAAGGCTAAACCTGTTTTACTTTAAAATACTTCATTACATCATTTTTAAATAAGATGAAAAAAATGATGATTTTCTTATATTTCAGAACAACTGGCACCGTCACCTAGAGAATAACGGCCGCGGGCCTCCACCACTTCCATATATCTACTGATGAGGTTGCGTTAATTATTACGAAGAATAATGTTGAAGGTATTAAATAGTAATGAGCTTTTTTTTTGTTTTTTATACGTAAGACTCTACGTACTTACAATGTTACAAGGACATACTTTAAAGCTGTGGACCATAAAAATGATATATTCGTCTGAAGCAGTGTGGATGTCTACAAGTAACAGGACCATTGAAATTTGATATTTTAAACCCCTCCCCCCCCCCCCCCCCCCCCCCCCCCCCCCCCCCCCCCCCCCCTCAAGCCAGCTATGTCATTTTCAATGGTGAATTAATGTGATAAATTTACTATTTGCGCGAGCCCGTAAGGCTAAACCTCCCCCCCCCCCCCCCCAATGTGATTGTATGCGCCAGACTTTGAATAACGTTACATCAATGATATTTATAGTCTCCATATTAAATGAAGGATGTGAGATTTCAGAATTGTAGGGTCTGGAGAGTAAACACTATTAAATATTGCAATATTTGTTAAGTCAGGGGGCCATAACTTTCATGTATTCATCCGATCAAGCCCATTATCAAATTCATCCGACATCTTATGGTCATATACATTCTGTATAAAAATGATTATAGTTAGTGAAGCAATGATGGTGCTAGAGTGCAAATATAGTTACATAATTGCATTTTACATTAAATCGGGACCATAACTCTGTAAGACTTGAGACAACCAAGCCCATAAGCCAATTCGTCCAAGACCTTATAGGCATACATGTTCTTTGTGTAAATATGACTAGGATCAGTGGCGAAATATAAGTGTTAAAAACGATATGTAGATAGTTAGGAGTGATGTCACAAAATTTATCACGTCCCGTCACAAATAATTCAAAGCAGTTGCCAGACACACGTGGTTCTAGATTTTCCAGCATGGGTAAAATAATCGGAAATTGTTATTGTATGAGTTTTGAGTTTAACACTCGTTTCAAAACGTATTTCTGTCATTTTTTACAAACGGACAGTTTACATAACAATCGTTCCTGGTACAACTAGTACAAACCCTATCTGCCAACTTTCTCACATAAAGAGACATGATCGATAGCAGGGCTCCAAACCCATGACCACAATCTATGAGGTTACAGTGATGTCAAGTCAGCGAGGCTGCGTTTTTGGTACGTGGCATTCCCTGTTTGATATTATTTTTGTTTTTAACCAATCGATCACGGAGGCGGTCAATCATTTGAATGGCCTATCCAATATTCAAGAAAACAAATTTTGTATGTAGCCGGGGTATGCAGATCAATTGAAAATCTTTTTATACCCTCAAACTAACTTCGAGTGGCATAAAGAAATCGATTCGTCTGTCCGTCCGTCCGTCCCTACTTCTTTGTCCGGAGAAAGAGCACAATGAGGGGAAATGCAGTGCCAATTGCCGAAGAACCATAACTCTACCTAACCTAAGTTTTGAATTACCACCCTTTGTTACATTTTCTTGTTCGGAGCCTCACTCGAAAAATACTGAAGGAAATGTGTTCAAGTTGCATACAGCGAGAGAGGACATTAAAGAGAAGTGCAGTGCACACGAACCACAGCGATATATTGCCTGATTTGAGAATCATTTCCCTTTATTGAATTTGTTTCATTTGTTTATTGAAATTGCAAAAAGTGAGTGAAGACTTAAAGGGTAACAGTTAGTACTGACTGTTGTTAGAGTGTCTTGGAAAAGAGAAGTGAAACTTTTCAGCAATCATATGAAAGTTACTGTTGCTGGTAAATTATAGATGGTTTGCTGGGAATTTACATAAAAAAGATATCCGAAGGTACATATTTAAGAAATTAACAGAGGGAAGAAAAGAGTTCTTATATACCGAGGGTTCAACGCAAAACAGTCGTAAGTCCTTATTTCATATAACGTACGATTGTTTTGCGTTGCACTGTTACATGTACGTATGTATTTACTTCTGGAATGTAATTTATGTTGCGAAAATTGTGATTGATCAGGAGTAAGGCAAACTATACAAGTTGTATTGTTTTTCATCTGAGGCAAGTTTTTACAGCTGACATTGATTTTATTTTTAAAGTCAGACAGAGAGATGTTGACGACTTGAATCGCTTTCCTGTCGCGAATAACAGTGGGAAGAAAATAGTTCCAGTATCGTTATGTATTTACTTCTGGAGTGTAATTAATGTTGCGGAGATTGTATCGTGGTTGTGTTTGATAGGAATTTAGCCAGATATGCAAATTTTATTGTTTTTCATCTGATAGCAAGTTGTAAATATATGCGTCTTTCTTCTTTTTTCCAGTTTGCCAATTTTAGTTCATTATAGAACGTTTCAATGTTACGCAACTTGATGGCACCTATTGCAATTCTTCATGTTTCAGTTTGAATTGACTTCATATTTCTGAGGTACCATTATCCCAGACTGAGTCACTATGTTCCAGTAGAGGCCGTATGAACGTCTCATAATGATCCTAACAAACATTTGACCGTATGCAGTTCCAAATTTGCTCAAAAGATAATCTAGACAATATTTTGACATTTGTAATGAAAACTGAGTGCACATGCAGTGTGCTAAAATTGCATGAGCAACAATCACTTCAACATTTCATAAATAACTTTAATCATTTATGTAGTCTACCAGGTATAGAAGAGTCCCTGACTGACTTAGCAAAAAGAGAGCGTTCTAATGTCGTGTTCAATGTTCCTGAAAGGATCTGATTCATTATAGTCATCTTTCTTCTGAATGTTATTACACATTACACAAATTCCAGTATGCACCCGCAAATAGTACGCACTAAGATTTAAAATGAGGTTCTAGCCAAGCCCAGAAGTTCTAAGGAAGCTTAAGTAATCTTTGACCAGACATGCAGATAGTTCCATGTGTCAAGCCTATACTGAAAAATGTTCGGGTCTATGTTGGAATTTAATACCGTTGCTATTGTTCTGTTTCGTTTGGCTTCCTTGATATTTTTAAAATTTTAAATATATACAGCTTAACTATCTATTTAATAAGATGTTTAAAGATACATGAAAGTATTCAAGTTGTCCTTTGTACTCTTAATTTATACACAAGTCCAGATACTATTTGTTTGTCGTCTCAGGACCCATCATACTCCCAAGTTCTTTCTTGAACAAGAGATATGCCGCACATTTCATCGCCTCATGCAGGACAGACTCAATGATTGAACTATTTCATAACGCCACACGCAGTTATGAAATAGATGTTGTGTGCAATCATCTAAAATATCTAAATGTATTTTAACATCCAATGCTGACACCTGCTATGAGTAACTATTTGCCATGTGTATGAACATTTTATTTTAGGACAAGGGTAACTTCGTTATTCAACTATAAGACTTTATTTCTGAAGTTTAAGGGCACTGTTACTACGAAAACATCTATGAAATTCCACAAAACGAGTATTAATCAATACAATCATGTATTTTCTATATCTACCAAGAAAACCAACACAGAAACACATAACCACATTCAAGAGTACTTAATTCCAACATACAACAGAATTATATCTTAAAACAAAGGCCGGAATACATTACGAGTTCGTCAGCAGATTTTAGTATGGCCTGAAATTTTATGGATTAGTTTCCACCTCCACGTCAAGTTTCAAGATGCTAGGCCCAGCCGTTCTCGAGTTATCGTTACATCACTGTCTGGAATATTTTCAAGGAGAAACGGTGTTATAGTTTGACCATTTGAACAGACAGAGGTAATAGAGCAGGTAAAGCTCTCTTTTGTATAGATATGTACCATTTTGATTTTCAACGTTTGATATGCAATGTCGTAATATTCTTACAGTAAACACATCACAATTTGCTTACAGTAATATCTAGCTTGGAATCCAATAAAATATCCAATCCAATTTATTTACACAAGGTATGTTCAAAAAAATCCAAAACAGACGTCATAACATATCTAGTTTCCATTTGTTTTTTTCTTGAAATTTTGTCAAAACGGATCGTTAGACATCTTACACCAATATGTATTTCTGTAATGTTTAGTGGCTGTTGTTCACACACATTTTAGCTCACTTTTTCATAACAGAATGTCGGAAACTTTGTCTTGATTATCTTCTGAGCAAATTTGGGACTGCACATTATCAGAAAAGCAATGACATTTTGTCAAATTTTAAACTCTGATTTTATTCCAAATAATGAAAACCGGTGAGAATGTTTGTTAAGATCTTCACGTGTCCTTCATACGGCCTCTGCTGGTATAGAGTAACCCAGTTTGGGACAATTATACCTCGGAAGGAAAGCGAAATACGAAGCCAATTCAGACCGAAACATCAAGAATTGTAACAAGTGCCACCAAATTGCGTAACATAGAAAAACTGATAATGAACTAAAATAGGCAAACTGGACACATACATTAACAATTTGCAATCAGATGAAAAACAATAAAACTTGCATATCTGGCTTAATTCTTATCAAACACAATCGCGATACAATCTCCGCAACATTAATTACATTCAAGAATTAAATACGTAACTATACAGAAACTATTTTCTTCCCACTGTTATTCGCGACAGGAAAGCGATTCAAGTCGTCAACATCTCTCTGTCTGACTTTAAAAATAAAATCAATGTCAGCTGTAAAAACTTGCCTCAGATGAAGAACAATACAACTTGTATATAGTGCCTTACTCCTGATCAATCACAATTTTCGCAACATAAATTACATTCCAGAAGTAAATACATACGAACATGTAACAGTGCAACGCAAAACAATCGTAAGTTATATGAAATAAGGACTTACGACTGTCTTAAGTTGAACCCTCGGTATATAAGAACTCTTTTCTTCCCTCTGTTATTTTCCGGACGATAAAATTCAATAAATCAAGATAATTAGAAATAAAGCTCTATAGGGTTATGGTTCTTTAGTTTTTACTAATTTATTTCAGCTCGATTGTGAAGAAAGCTTGCAGGTTATTGAGTCACTCTCGAGTCCGCTTCCTGGAAGAACCAGTACTGGTGTCATATGAGGAAGTAAGGTCGTGACCCTGGTAGGGCTCGAACCCGCAACCTCCGGGATGAGCGGCAGACACCTTAACGTCTACACCACCGCTCCCCTTTATGGTTCTTTGGCACAGCACTTCCCCTTTATGTTCTCTCTCATTGTATCTAATGTGAAAAAAATCTTCAGACCTTAGAGTCAAGGTCCGGATAAGAAAATGTAACAAAGGGAGATAATTAAATAATAAGGCAAAGTAGAATTATGGTTCTTGCAGACTGCACTTCTTCTCAATGAGCTCTATCACTGTATGAAGTTTCAAGTCTTTAATTCTTAAAAAATGTCAAACTAATAAAAAATGATTTTTTTGAGATGGCTGGGGTGCGGGTAGACTTAGGGGCAGAGGTTGGAGGGGCACGGGGAAGGTAGATAGGGTACATCTTTCAGAATCAAGGTCCGATTAAGAAAATGCAACAAAGGGTGATAATTAAACAAGAGCTGTCCATAAGACAGCAAGCTCTACTATTGTGGGTGCTTGCTAATAAAACAAAACTTTTATCAGTTTAATAGCAAAACAAAATTCTGCTAACTATAAAGTATAAACTATGAAAGTTGAATCATAAAAAAAGTCAAAATCTATCACTATATATTTTTGGTAAATTATTTGTTTATATATTTCTTTTTAATTGTACCCCTGAACACTATTGCTAAGTTTGATATAACTACCACAAGTGGTTACCGAGATATGTGCATGATAGTACCTTGCATGCAAAACTTATACCAAATTTCAAGTCAAACAAGGGCCATAATTTGTAGTAAATTTATACAAGAGTTATCCGTCTTGACTGTGTGACACCACTTAAGGCATTAACAAAGTTTCAAGTCAATATCATAAGTGGTTACTGAGATATGTGCATGATAGTACCTAGCAGGCAAAACTTTAACCAAATTTTCAAAGTCAAACAAGGGCCATAATTTGTACTAAATCTATACAAGAGTTATCTGACTTGACTGTGTGACACCCCTAAAGACATTTACAAAGTTTCAAGTCAATATCATAAGTGGTTACTGAGATATGTGCATGATAGTACCTTGCAGGCAAAACTTTAACCAAATTTTCAAAGTCAAACAAGGGCCATAATTTGTATCAAATGTATACAAGAGTTATCTACCTTGATTTTATGACACCCCTAAAGACATGAAGAAAGTTTCAAGTCAATATCATAAGTGGTTACTGAGATATGTACATGATAGTACCTAGCAGGCAAACTTTAACCACATTTTCAAAGTCAAACAAGGGCCATAATTTGTACTAAATCTATACAAGAGTTATCTGACTTGACTGTGTGACACCCCTAAAGACATTTACAAAGTTTCAAGTCAATATCATAAGTGGTTACTGAGATATGTGCATGATAGTACCTTGCAGGCAAAACTTTAACCAAATTTTCAAAGTCAAACAAGGGCCATAATTTGTACTAAATTTATATAAGAGTTATCTGCCTTGATTGTATGACACCCCTAAAGACATGAACAAAGTTTCAAGTCAATATGATAGGTGGTTACTAAGATATGTACATGATAGTACTTAGCAGGCAAAACTTTAACCAAAGCTACAACGCCGACGCCGACGCCGACGCCGACGCCGACGCACAAGTGACTGTAATAGCTCTTTATATTCCCCAAATAGTCCAGCTAAAATAATGCAAAGTAGAGTTATGGTTCTTGCACACTGTACTTCTTCTCATTGAGCTCTATCACTGTATGAATTTTCAAGTCCCTTAAAGTGACATTATGCGCATCTTACATTTTTTGGTGATAATTTTATAAAAGCAATTTCCAGTTGCTGTGCATTTAAATGTGTTAAACTAATGATAATGCCGCATTAGTATTTGATGTTGGTGCTTTAGAAATAAAACGGTTGCACTAATAGAATAATAGTTCCTTTGTTATTGTTGTTGTTGGTAGAGATTTCGGCAGTGGAAGGGAGGCAACTCCTGCATGCAGTTATTTTTTTCTTCTTAAATTGACTCTCCCAGTCAAAATAGGAAAAGTAATATTTGGAAAGTTATTATTTCGTACTGGTAGCAGGAAGAGTTTGGTGTATTGGGTTAAAAGCTATTATTTCCTCTACTCTTTTTACACACATATATTTCTGGCTTTTTACTTGAAAAAAATGTGATACTTAAATAATGTCAAACTAATAAAAATTGATTTTTTTCGGGATGGGTGGGATGGGGGTAGACTAAGGGGTACGGGTTGGAGATGCAGAGGGAAGGTAGAAAGGGAACGTCATGGCCATGTTGTCAGAAGCAACATGATTTGAAAGTTTGATGAAGAACTATTAAAAAATGACAAAATTATAGCTAATTTTCGGTTATCTTGAAAAAAATCTGAATGCAAAATGAGGCAGAACTTTGTCAAATGTGACCTTGACTCAAACATTTTGGCTGCATCACAACCCTGTTGTCATTAGCAAAACAATTTCAAAGGTTGATGAAGAAATATTGAGAAATGGCAAAGTAATAGCTAAGGTTAAGCTTTTGACACAAAATCTAAGTACGAAAAAGGGCATTACTATGCAAATATGGTTTACAGAGTTATGTGACATATTACCGTTGTCTATATTGCCATTACAAACAAATATGCCAAGTTTGAAGGAAATATGTTTGATGGTATAGAAGATATTAACATTTTTCGAAAACTTGAACCAACGCAGACGCCGACGTTCTTCGAATAGTCGAGCTAAAAATAAGGCAATATAGGTTAGGGAGCTAGCCCTTGAATGTTCTCTCACTGTATGTCTGTATATTGATATAAATAATATGGAATAAAATCGAATATGGATCAAACCTTCCAGATTTATGGCCCCTTATTTAACAAAAGATGCAATATTTAACTATGTTTACACTCTAGCACTTTCATTTCTTCGATAGTCTTAATTATTTTGTTCGAAATTTTGTTCTATATCAATATATCTATTCTGATCTGGTCGAGTCTGGGTCTGCCTATAAAAAACGCTAAAAGTTTGTACTTTTATACAAATTCCAAAATGAAAGATTAAAGCAATCTTACCCTGAAATCTCGATGCAAAGTAGCTTGTTATAGTGTAAGACAAAGCAGGCTTTTTACTGTATTCTTCTATGAATGAAATATTATATATTTCTACTTCATTCTGCCAAGTTCAGCCCAAAATTGATGTGTACTCGCAAAAATCTCAGCTTATGTGTTAGACTATTGAAAAAGACATAAAGAATAGTTTTTCCAATAACACATCCATTGTTCAGTATTTTACAGGTAAAACTTACTCAGGTGTGAAATGAATGACAAGTTAAATAGATATCCCGAGCGCACTTTTTACTTTAGTAGGTTGGGTGTATGTTTTTTCAATTTTCATTTTTCCTTTAATATAAAAATGTGTCATTTGGTTGGGATGCCATAATATTGTAGTAATTCATGTACATAAAGCTATAGATTAGTGAATTATTATTAAGAACAGACACATTTTGAAACATTTTCTTACTCGTATACTAACAAAACCTGTGTGACAGAATCAGCGGAAATAAGGGAACTAAAACATAGTTAACACCGTTATCAACATACTCTTGTTGTAAAAATGTCTGTTTACCAAGCCATATTAAAGAAATAAAAAATTCATAGATTTTCTGCAAGACACCCTTATGTTTTACAGATATTTTTTCAAAGTATATATTTGACACAGCAAAATGAAACAAGAGTTTGTTGACAGTGGTGTTAACTATGTTTTGTTCCTTTCTCAGTTTCTGCCACACAGTATTTAATCATCAACGAGCAAGATAATATGTCAAAATGTATCCGTTCTTCATTATAAGTCATTATATTATGTACATCCCAACTAGGATAAAAAATTTGATATAAAAAGAAGAAATGAAAAATAATAAAACATGCACCCCACCAACTAAAAAAAGTGTGCACTACCTTAAAAGGGTCGGTACGTTTAGGTCGATTTTGGCCCGTTCCTATAACATGATGATATTAGTGTATCCCTTTTCACGGAGAAAACTTAAATAATTAAACACTTATCTTTTAAAATAAAAGAGTAATAAAAATTACAAAATCATAAAATAATAAAATCACGTAAATGGCGTCGCAAGTTAGAAGACCTATATGTGCTTCTTATAACAATGTTTCTTGACTTTTCAAAAATTTATAACAAATACAAAGTATGATCAAAATAAGAAAGTCAAAAGATAAAGAAAGATTTTTTTTATATAATAATAAGAAATCCGTGTGTAAATGTCCGTTGAAATTGATGGTGTGCGTACCTGGTACCAACCAGATTTGCCAAGATTCCTGATGAGCTGAAAGTCTTGACATGGTATGAAAAAACATTGTAGCTACAGTACAGGTTTTCATGAATAATTGTTGTTTTGCCTGGTGGGCAGGGCGCTGAAAAGGGACTATCCATCAATTTGCCATCTGACATTAGAGATATTGTTAATCAGATCCAACAAACTGCTGACATTTATTCTTTATTAACTGTTTGCACAGTAACTGGAGAGGTGTATGTTCATGCTAGGAGGCAGATTTCCTGCTACAAGTTATCAGAGCTTTCGTGTGGCTGAAACACTATAATAAACTATACACAACGAATATTGAAAAGACAGTTTTAACTTTGTAAGAAACAGTATGCCAAGAAGGTTGAATAGAAAATGACTCTCAGTTTGATGTCGTGTACACTCATTTAACTTTTACACCAACAAATAGCAATCAACCAAATAGAAATGTAAGCGATGCTTTAAATAATCATAAAATAAAATTAAACAGAACTCCTAATGAACCCGTGAACACATTCTAACTCTTGAATCTGGTGAAGGACTAGCATTTCCTTGGATGTTTCCAAATGGTGTAAATGCATTACATGTATTGATGCCTAGACCTATAAAAATGCGTATGTCCATGTAATTCAAGGCAAGACTTGACAACAAATGTGGAAAATTAAGTAAAAATATTACATATTTATTACATTCAGCTGTATCATTTGATCTATCACTACTGTCGCAGTGTGTAAATATTAATATGAAAGTAGACACTTTCACTGTCTCATGGTGGAGCCAACAGGAATGTTGAAGTCGGAGATGTTTTGAACATGAGCCCAGAGGCACCATTGCTGGATTCCTATTGTTCTTGAAATGTATTAGAGGAACAGTCGCTTATTTTCGAAATGCATTGTATGATTTCTTAGCGATGTTTAGAACTCTTGGACCTCCAAACTTATTTATTGCTTAATCAGCCAATGACTTGCACTGGCCTGAATGTGGAATGACTCTTGAAATATTGACGTTTTAGAAGCTTCAGCTAGAACAACTTTTGCTACTAATGTTAAAGGTGTTCCTCTGCTAACAGCTACACACTTTGAACGGCGTTTAAATGCACTTCTGAAATTTGTTATACTGTCTGCGCCAAAACTCCTAGGAACTGTTGTTGATTACTTTTATTTGGTTGAATTTCAAAATAGAGGAAGTCCCATATACATATATGTCTTAGGATAAAAGATGTACCGCAGCATACAAGTAAGAGTTCTTGGCCTGTCCTAAAACAGGACATTAATACAACTATATTTGCAACTACAACTGTCCCAGTTACAGAATCTGGTGGCAAGATTACAAACACACAGCCACTCGTCATATTGTACAAAGTTACCACTCAAAGTGTAGATTTGGAAAAATACAAGTATCATTACACACAGTGAGCATTCAAAACAAAGTAAAGCGCAGTTTTACAAAAGGACTAAAAATGACACTCACATCAATGCTTACAACCCAACTATTCTGAGACACCTACGCGCAAACATGGACCTTCAGCTTACTTGTAATGCAGAAGGGGTAGCATATTATGTATTTTCTTACCTTTGTAAATAAGAGCCCCAAGACTAAAAAGACACTATAGGTCATTTGATCAATAATATATTTAAGAAAAATACTAGTTTACCACAACACTAACGTCTTCACCGAATAGGATTACCTGTGTGTGTTTTAAAGCGTCGACTAATGAGTGCCCACGAAGCAGCTTTTCGCTTTGGTAATTTTCATTTAATCGAATTTTCAAAACCAACATGGTTGATTATTACTATCATATACCACAGGAGAAAGCTGGCTTCAGTTTGTATCGTTTAGCTACTTGGTATGAAAAATGTGCTAGGCCGAGCAGCTCGAGTGCAAGAAATGTGTGCAGACTTGAAAAAATACATATTACAAAATATGATGTTTAGATGAAAAAGAGGTCACACGCAGCTGTCAGATTCCCAATCTATCGTCCATGCAGTAATGACTATAACTAATCTATATTAATGTTGTTATTGCCACATACTAAGGAAGAGCAGTTGGTTCAGCCATTTCAATGTCTTCGTGGTGCTTTTATAAACGTCATTTGCCAGATACAGCTGTTGATTTTGTGCATTTTTCATTTGTGGATGAAGTGCAAAGTGTTGTTAGAAGAATTCACTTATATGAAAATATATTATCTGGTTTGGATAATCATAATACTGGAATGACAAGTACTGAAATAAAAGACATTCAGCCGCAAGCGGGAAACGTAGATAATGTGCCTTCTGCATCAAATTATGTTGGCTCTGTGATAATGAATAGCAATGACATTCGTTACAGTGCAGTATACTGGACTGTCTACATATCAAAATACTGTTTCTGCATGTAAAAAAAATAAACACAGACGAACCATTTCATAGTTTTATAACTGGTGGTGCTGGTACTGGAAAAACTTTCCTAACCAAAGTACTTTACTGGTTATATTCCATTGTTCCATGCTACTGTAATGGGCGGATCTCCTGTATCAGTCTGCGCACCAACTTGGACTGCTGCAGCAAATATTCAGGGAATGACTCTACATTCAGCATTAAGAATTCCTATAGACAAATTCTTGGAATATTGTGTTCTTTCTAGTTGTGCTCTATCTAAAGTAATTAAGAAGACAACACTGTTATAATAGATGAAATTAGCATGGTCAGTAGTCAATGCTGACATTTATTAGCAATAGACTATGTGAGATAATGGCATCTTTGCAGCCTTTTAGTGGATTGAAAGTGAAAACTGTTGGAGATTCCTTTAAATTGAGACTTGTTCTTGGCTAATTTGCATTCTTCAATTCATTGCTATGATCCCTATTTCGGCCATTCTTTTCATATATGGCTTGAATATGGAGGTTGCTAAATACCCTAGTATTTTTGTTCCATATCTAATTCTTTTTAAAGGAAAACATGCGACAAACTTCGGATACTAGATATGCTGATCTTTTAAACAGAGCACGTATCGGTGTATTAACATACGAAGATGAAGAAACTCTTAAAAGTAGACTTCTGCAAGTACCTGAAAACAAATTGGTATTACATATATATTCAACTGTTGACCTGGTGGATAAATACAACAGTAACTTTTTAAATGCAAATGATTCTCGGAAATACACTGTTAAAGCTGACCATTATTTTGCACCTGAGGATATTGGCTAACATGGAAAAGTTTTTGAAACGTTAATGCCTGATGACAGGAGACAGGCTGGAGCACAGGTGAGTGTAGCGTACCAGGGACCCATACAGTGATTTTTAGTTAAAAATAGCCTAGTTACTATATATCAGTAAGAAGGTAAACAACATCGTTTACACATCCACCCACTTTCAGCCTTAATTACTTCATCTAGAATAATGCATGTTTATTAAAACCTATTGCATATATAGCATAAGTGTATTTCATTTCCGTAAAAGTTTACTTCAAGGCCCAAAAGCAAACCGTTTTGAAATAGCGACTGATAATTTCCGAATTTTTTTACATTTTTCGTCAACCCGAATAAATCTCACACATTTCTAACACTGAATTCTTCCCTTTTAACAAGCTTTTAAACAATATCGCCTTGTGTCATCCAAATATTACACAACCGACGCTCGTAGAAATTGATTTGATAAATATTTCCACAAGCTTTCCAGTTTTAATACGATCCGTTAATACAGTATTCATTTTATTTCGTTGATATATTTTGTAAACATATACATGCAGCCATACTGATAATGGGAAAAACTAGTTTCCATACCGTATCGATCAGCCAGGTCTTACCAAGTCTAGGTTACACATCACTAATACATGTCTATGGAATACTGAGCTCAAGTAGCAGTGTTGTGCCGTTCTTGTGTATGTCCACAGTGACGGTTGCGCATTGGAAAATAGACGTACCCGAAATGTGTGAGATTTATTCGAGTTGGCGAAAAATGGTAAACATTTCGGAAACTATCAGTCTCTGTAACAGAACAGTTTGCATTTGGACCTTGAAGTAAACATTTACGGAAAATATAATTACGTAGGCTATATATGCAATAGGTTTTGATAAATATGCACTATTCTGTATGAAGTAATTGAAGCTGAAACTGGGTCTATGTGCGAACTGTGTTGTTTACTTTCTTATTGATATAGAGTAACTAGGCTATTTTTAACTAAAAATCACTGTATGGGTCCCTGGTACGCTACACTCACCTATGGGCTGGAGGTTTAGAAAAGGTGTTAACTATTAAACTATATTCAAGAATGATGATGTTACGTAATACATATACTAAGGAAGGGTTAGTAAGTGGTGCTGTGAGACAATTGTCCATATTAATGCAGATGTAAACAACATTGTTACTGTCATACATATTTTATTTGACAACAAAACTGTAGGTGAAACATTGCATATTCCAGGCATGCAAAATGCTATACCCATCTATTCAATGGAAGCGGACTACTTCATTGGTGGGCGACATATTCTTAGAAGACAATTTCCATTACGCTTATGCTGGGCACCAACTATACATAAAGTGCAAAGTATTTCTGTGTATGAATTCGCTGACGACATTGGTTGTAAAGTGTTTCGAAAAGCTATGAGTAATGTAGCTTTGAGCAGAGTTAGAACACTTTATTTAATTTGATTTAATTATCTAGCATATAGCCAAATGATGATAATACTCCTTGAATATGAGCGTTTGTTAAAACTTGTCGTTCAGTAAAGCTATAACTGACTGCAGTTACTTGTTATGCAACTTTAAGATATCTTATGAACATCTACAATAGTGTATTGTGAAAGTCATATAACCCGAACAGCTCAGTGGTCCGTTTTAAGAAATTTGAAACAATACTTTGCTACTATTAATCAGTAAGTTTGCACAAAACTGAAGCTTTACAACATATTCAGAGAATACTAGTGGGGTTGCTGCAGAGCTACATTGTGCATGTATTTTCACTTACTAGTATTTCATTTCAGAACATAAACATTTACAGGCTGGTCACATTGCCATTTACCAATTTACAAGTTAAAAGAAAAAATAAACAACCCGTTAGCAAAATTGATAGCAGTTTACATACATGTACCTGGTTTCTTATATTCTAGGTTTCTCCAGTGACACTGTGGAAGGGGGCACTCTCCCAGTATGGATGGATTTCAGGTGTGAAAGACAAAAGTGCAACGGCCAAAGTCTATCTCTTCAGTGAGAAGGCAGCAACTGCTTTTTGTCGCGATGACCTTCTAGAGATATCTTCAGTGTATTCTAAGTCATTGAAATAGCACGAAACTGTGTGTTACAAGAGAATCCACTCTTCATGTTTGTTCATTTTTTCTTTTATTGTTTATCAGTTCAGAGACAGAATTTTAAAAAATATTTTGTATTTACTACAAGTAAGGTGGGATCGCTGTACAGGAGATTGACCTACTTTCCAGCTCGGATGACCGACCAATCGGAGGCGTCTTTATATGGCGTGACTTTGGTTGACCTTTTAAGGCCGCCTTGATATCCATTTGTCCCGCGGACTTACCTGACCATTAAAAACATAAGAACTGTGACAAACATATCGTAACGATCAAAACGAGTGGTCAAGCTTATACAATCATATGCTGAATAAACAATTTTACGAATTTTATCTCTCTCCCACACCTCTTACAACAATTGTGGGCGCGGTGCATGCCGGGTGTTAAAATGGACATAGTCACATAGCCTATAACTGATGTCAAACTAAATACTCAAAAAAAACATGGAAGTATTATAACTTAGACTGAAACTTTAACCCAAAAGTTTAAGCTATGCATTCCAGTCATTATCGATAAAATCAGCGTTTTGAAATATGTTGCAGTACCGTAAACCATTCACTAACCCATGTAGATTTGTTGTACAATTAATGGGTAGATGCGATTTATTACTGAAGGCCTCTATTATGACTGTATTGATTAATTGTGGTAAAATGAGGCATTTTTGACCATAGGTTCTTCTTTGAAATTGTATTTATCATTTTACGTTTATTGAACACATAACCTATGTTTCGAGAATTTAATCTGCTAGATGTAGGGTATGTCCCTTTAAATGATAGTGAAAATAAAGTTACTGCAAGATAGTTTTTCCAGAGTAAAAGAATAAAAGGTTTAAAAACAACTGCTGTATGATGGGCCACTGCCTGCTTGAATGATTCAAGATCAGACAAGGTTGCAACATGCGTGGGTAACCTATTCCACAGGACTTAAAGATGTCCGAGTTGACATGGGTTTGGCGCAGACTAATAGGGTGTGTATGCTTGGTACACGGCTGGACCTTTTAGATAATTATGTAAAGAGTTTGCTACAAGAGTGAAGTATATTTTGTGGAACACAACCTGTTTGGAGACTAGATGTCTGTTCTCAAGTGTGCTCCAGCCAAGGGTGTTCTGTAGGCCTGTCACACTAATGTATCTTGAGAAATCACTTTTAACCCATCAGATTGTGCGTCGCTTGACCATTTCCAACTTGTCTATATTGACCTGTATGTGTGGCGACCATACAGATGATGCGTACTCTAATTGCGTTATAACCAATATTTTTAAGAAGAAAAAGTGATTCGATAGTTTCATGTTTTGTTTTGATGTTACGTTCGTTTGTTGATATTCTTAAGGTGTGTGTATTCCAGCTGAGGTATTGACCAATGTCTACATTAAGGTATTTTGCGTCCTTAACCTATGAAAGTGTTTGACCTTGAAGCTTATCATGGGCTTTCTCCTACATGTGATATGTTGGTTCTGGCATGTCCATGATTTTTGCTTAAGATCGTTTTGGAACCGTTGACAATCAGCAAGGGATGTAACTGCTATGTTAACGACTTTATTATCAGCGAAAAGCCACACCTGGGAGGTGACCGTGGAGATCATTTATGTAGAGTATATCATTTGAGATCATAACTTCATCCCATTAATACGTATTAAGTTCTTTAATACTTCTAAAGCAATGCACTTATATAATCAATAAAATAAATAATTAATGAAAAGTAAATATTAAGGAATTACTAATTTTATGAATGTTAACATATCAGTTTATGTGCCTCCGTGAAAATGGAATATTAAATTCAGATACGGCAGCAAAAGCAAACATCCTTAATGATCGATTTCAAAAAGCATCCACATCTATAACATCAAAACCAATACCAGATAAGGGTCTAAGTCCTCGCCCTACAATGCCAGATATCCACATAACTCAAATGGTATCACAAAACTTTTATCAAATGTTTGTTTGCATAGCACATCCTTTCCGCAGTAAAAGATACCTTTCCGTTTTATAGCAATATTGTCAAAAGTAAGGGTACGTCTAGATTCCATAGCGCAGCCCTCACTGTGGCCATAGTCGACAAAAACGGCACAAGGCTGCTAAATTTAAAGCCAGTTTGTGAAGTGGTATATGATAGTTATTATCTATGAATAAATCATGTACCAAAGGGATATAATATACCAGAAGCTTTATTGAATAAAATAAGGATCAAACGCTGTATATATCATCACAAACAGTTACATATATGTCCAAAATACGGGCCCCATAATACGAAAGGCGCATACTAGAAGCCGGTATCAGCCGGTATCGTATTATAGCAGTGCTAGGATTTTATCACGATAAACATGCTACTGTTAGGTGACTGTAAATGTTTGTTAGCGTGAAATATACATATAACCGCTCTGAAAATAACTCTGCTTATATCTATCTAAGCATATTTTATTCAAACGTTGTAAGTCAACTATGGCAAGAATGTATAAGTTGTTAAAGGACATTATATATCTGCATGACAATTCAACTATGGCCACAGTAATATGCTCTTTAAATGACACTATATACCAGTATGACAAGTCTATGGCCACAGTAATATGACCTTCAACTGACACTATATACCTGTATAACAAGTGAACTATGGCCACAGTAATATGATCTTTAACTAACACTATATACCTGTATGACAAGTGAACTGTGGCCACAGTGATAGGCTCTTTAACTAACACTATTTACCTGTATAACAAGTGAACTATGGCCACAGTAATATGATCTTTAACTGACACTATATACCTGTAAAACAAGTGAACTATGGCCACAGTAATATGATCTTTAACTAACACTATTTACCTGTATGACAAGTCAACTATGGACACAGTAATATGATCTTTAAATGACACTATATACCTATAAAACAAGTCAACTATGGCCACAGTAATATGCTCTTTAACTGACACTATATATCTGTATAGCACGTCAACTATGGACACAGTAATATGATCTTTAAATGACGCTATATACCTGTATGACATGTCAACTATGGCCACAGTAATATGATCTTTAAAATGACACTATACCTAATTGACAAGTCAACTATGGCGACAGTCATATGCTCTTTAGAATTACATAATAAGTATTTATCACAAGTCAACTATAGCCACAGTCATATGCTCTTTAACTGACATTATATACCTGTATCACAATTCAACCATGGCCACAGTTATATGCTCTTTAACTGACACTATATACCTGTATGACATGTCCACTATGGCCATAGTAATATGATCTTTAACTGACATTTTATACCAGTATGACAAGTCAACGGGGAGCGGTGGTGTAGAGATTTAGGTGTCGGCCGCTCATCCCGGAGGTTGCGGGTTCGAGCCCCACCAAGGTCACGACCGTACCTCCTCATATGACACCAGTACTGGTTCTTCCAGGAAGCGGACTCGAGAGTGACTCGAGAAGCTACAAGCTTTCTTCACAATCGAGCTAAAATAAATTTGTATCAGCTAACTATGGCCACAGTAATATGATCTTTAACTGACACTATATACCAATATGACTGGTCAACTATGGCCACACTAATATGATCTTTAACTGACACTATATACCAGTATGACATGTCAACTATGGCCACAGTAATATCATCTTTAACTGACAATATATACCTGTATGACAAGTGAACTATGGCCATAGTAATATGATCTTTAACTCACACTATATTCCAGTATGACATGTCAACTATGGCCACAGTAATATGATCTTTAACTGACACTATTTACCAGTATGACATGTCAACTATGACCACAGTAATATGATCTTTAAATGACACTATATACATGTATGACAAGTCAACTATGGCCACAGTAATATGATCTTTAACAGACGCTATATACCTTTATGACAAGTGAACTATGGTCACAGTAATATGATCTTTAACTGACACTATATACCTTTATGGCAAGTCAACTATGGCCACAGTAATATGGTCTTTAAAAGACACTATATACCTGTTTGACAAGTCAACTATGGACACAGCTAGGTGCTCTTTAAAAGGCACAATGGACCTGAATCACAAGTCAACTATGGACACAGTAATATGCTTATTAACTGACGATATATACCTGTATGACAAGTCAACTATGGCCACAGTAATATGATCTTTAAATGACACTATATACCTGTATGACAAGTCAACTATAGCCACAGTAATATGCTTATTAACTGACGATATATACCTGTATGACAAGTCAACTATGGCCACAGTAATATGATCTTTAACTGACACTATATACCTGTATGACAAGTCAACTATAGCCACAGTAATATGATCTTTAACTGACACTATATACCTGTATGACAAGTCAACTATAGCCACAGTAATATGATCTTTAACTGACGATATATACCTGTATGACAAGTCAACTATGGCCACAGTAATATGATCTTTAAATGACACTATATACCTGTATGACAAGTCAACTATAGCCACAGTAATATGATCTTTAACTGACACTATATACCTGTATGACAAGTCAACTATGGCCACAGTAATATGATCTTTAACTGACACTATATACCTGTATGACAAGTCAACTATAGCCACAGTAATATGGTCTTTAACTGACGATATATACCTGTATGACAAGTCAACTATGGCCACAGTAATATGATCTTTAAATGACACTATATACCTGTATGACAAGGCAACTATAGCCACAATCATTATGCTGTTTAAAGGGCACTATACATCTGTATCACAAGTCAACTATGGACACAGCTAGGTGCTCTTTAAAAGGCACAATGGACCTGAATTACAAGTCAACTATGGGCAGAGTCATATGCTTTTTAAAAGGCAATATAAACCTGTATCACACGTCAACTATGGCCACAGTGATACACTCTTTCAAAGGCACAACATACCTTTTTGTTTTACCAACTGGTCTTTCAGAAGCACTATATGCATGTGTTACAAGTCCAACTATGGCCACAGTATATTGCTATAAAAATATCATTAGCAGGTATGACAGGTCAGATATGGTCACAGTATCATGATCTTTAAGAAGTATTATTAACCAGTATAACAGGTCAACAATGACCACAGTATAATCCTCTTTAAAAGGCACCATATACCTGTTAACAAGTCAACGTTAGCCACAGTATAATGATCTTTAAAATGCAACATATTCCCGCATAACAGTTCAACTATGACCATAGTAGAACGATCTTCAAAGGGCGCAATGTACCTATATGGCAAGTCAACTCTGGCGACAGTATAACGAACTTTAGATGCACCATATACCTGTACGACAGTCAATTATTGGCCACAGCATATTGTTCTTTCAGATACACTATATGCATGTATTGCAAGTCAACTATGACCACAGTGTATTGCTCTTTAAAGACAAAATAAAGCTGCATGACAGGTCAACTATGACAACAGGATGTGGAAGTGGTATTATCTATCTGTATAGCCACTACAAATATATTATATGCATTTGTGTGAACAGATGTAATGTTTAAGGCAATTTATGATGTACTTTTACAAAACATTGTGTTTAATAATGCAATTAAAATGATATGTTTACAGATGCTGCTAAAAGGAAGATTTGACGAAAAAAATGGACATTAATAAGAAATAAAATTAAAAAAGACTAATGTTTTGCATTATGAGATCAGACGAATTCTTCCCAAGTTATAGCCTCTGATGTAACAAAAAGTGCAATATTTATTTTATATGTTTATGTAAAACGTTTAATAAATAGTGAAAAGTTTGTACTGTTCTGTCAGTATAAATATTTACACCTGATATCTATTACTATAAAATGTCGTCCAGGTTTGCCGAGTGAATATACGTTTTATTTGCTACAAAATGTGTCATTTTGGGAAATTTCCATTGTCACACATTATTTTAAAGATTTCATTTAATCCATGTCTGTGTGACAATTAAAAGATGACGTTTTGCTTAAAAGTATATTTAAAAAAAATCTTATTACTAGCAATTTAGATAAATCAATTTTAAAAAATACCACATGTATGCAAATATTTATTTTCATTGAAACTGCTGCATATAAATATTATAAGAGTTACAAAATGTGGGGTGACCCAGAATTAACCTGATTTTTGCTATAATTCGTAAATTACTCAATACTTTAATTTGATTTTTCGTACAAATAAACTTTAATTCGTCCTTCAAGTTTTCACAAAATAATAAATTTCTCAGAAATACGGAAACACGTTTCAGCGTTTCTTGTTTCTGTTAGTGCAACCTATGTCTGTCCGGGTAATTCACACCTCGTACATGAAGGTTATAGCCATAAGGGCAAAACACAAATTTTGGGGTTAATTCTTGTATAACTACATGAAAATGTTGTATTTTTAAAACAAAAACAAGTTACATGTATATTGCCATTCAAAAATTATAAAACGTTTATGTGGAATGTAATATTTCTCTGGTTATATTCAGAATTAAAACATAGAAAAACTAAGCACATAAAATGCGTAAATGCTTGCGCCGTCGATACGAAAGTGATGTATGGTATACAAGGCCATAGAAAATTGATGATATAATTATATTATATGACATAAAATATCTGAGATCCTTCAAATAATAAAAGCAGCAGTCTTTGTTTGATTGAGACTGTTAATTGACAGCATGCAAAACTATGCACGCCGATTAGCGCCCACTCCTAAATAGCATATTATTGTGCCCATAGTTGACTTGTCATATAGGTATATATGTACAATGTAGTGTCATTTACAAACCACCATACTGCGGCTAGAGTTGACTTGTGATACAGATTTACAGTGCCTTTTAAAGAGCGTATTACTGCGGCCATAGTTGACTTGTCATAAAGGTATATAGTGTCATTTCAAGCGCATTTTACTTTGGCCATAGATGACTTGTGATACCGGTATATAGTGTCGTTTTAAGATTATATTACTGTGGCCATAGTTCACTTGTGATACAGGTATATAGTATCAGTTAAAGATCATATTGCTGTGGTCATAGCTGACTTGTCATACAGCTATATATTGTCAGTTAAAGATCATATTGCTGTGGCCATAGTTGACATGTGATACAGGTATATATTGTCAGTTAAAGATTATATTACTGTGGTCATAGTTGACTTGTCATACAGCTATATTTTGTCAGTTAAAGATCATATTACTGTGGCCATAGTTGACATGTGATACAGGTATATAGTGTCAGTTAAAGAGCATATGACTGTCGCCATGGTTGACTTGTCATACAGGTATATATCTAGTCCCTTTTAAAGATAACTTAACAATATATATGCGGTCTAAGTTAAAATATGACTTGTGTGTCTAAGTTTACAGCCAGTGACGGCTTTTATCCTGAGCAGTAATTTAGTTGTATATAACCTAGACTATGGCCGGTGAAATATGGAATCTAGTATTTCCCGCAAACCCGAATACACAATATGGCGGCCTCCATAGTTGTTCGATCAACGTTACCAAATTGACGAAAAAATTGCAGTATTTGAAAAGATTCAGTATGAACAGAGACAGAGATCTTGATTATCTTGACCTTGATGAAGACAGTGAACAAGAAGGAGCTGAAAGGTATTGTCTTCTTCTCATGATAAACTGCACCCGAAGACTAAACACTGATTTAAAATCTATCTAACAGTGTCTAAGATGTTAAACTTAAAGTTTAAACAGGCAATTTTGCAGTTAATAAAACTGACCTTCATTGCCGATGGGTTCCAACATTTACAATATTTTCATATTTCATCGGTTAAAATGTCAATCTGTTGTATCGGTTTGCCATAGAAGTAGAAATAGTGAGACTATTAGCACTCCATTTAGTGGAAACAGGTACTTGATGTGTAGCAGACTTTGCGAAGGTTAAAAACAATGGCCGGACATTCAGACCGGCAAGGTCTAAACATTTGCCGGACAATACAAATCTGCCAAACTGAAAATCAAAAAGCAAAGTTTAAAGTAAAAATAATCCAAATTCATCAATTATTTTAATTGATGTATTTGGATTATTTTTAAATGTTCTTTCCACTCTCTTTTTTTCATACTGTTTTTCTGGGCCAAGCGTTCGTGGGGAGTCATTTTTCTATTTTTTACCGGATCTGTTCCTTCATAGAATCGCAAGGACGCCATTTTGACCGAAGCGATCTGAATATCGTCATTGAATATATGCCGGACAGTCGGTCCGTATCCGGATTAAAAAAGCACGGTCCGACTCGAAACCTTTCGGACATGTCCGTCGGACCGACGAATTTCGCGAAGTCTGGTGTAGTATCACTTTTTCCATTTTGAAGGCAAACCCCTTTTACAGGTTGACATTTTAGACTTGTTTGCCTACATCTCACTACAATGAATTACTGACTTTTCAGACCAGACACTTGGTATTAACAGCCTGGTTTATACAAAGTTTTATATGACAATTCCTGTTATCCAACATAAATCAATTAAACTCCTTAAGATTGATATGATTGATTTAGACAGAGCATCGTCAAACAGTATCAACTTCGTGTTGTTGATGCGGTATCAGTGAAGCTATGTAATCAGGTAACCAGCTGGCACCTGCCAGTGTTTAGAACAACACTAAACTATCAGTACTTAAAAGTAATTTGCTACTTTTTGAAATTGATGAGAATAAAGGTATAAATTGTAAGGATTTTATAAGATCTTACTTGCTTTAAAATTATTTTTATGCATTTTCTTTTAGCAAAAGGTTTATTGTTCATTTGCTCTTGTTTGTTTCTATTGCCAGTTCTGATGATGAAATAGATATTCTTCTACATGGAACCCCGGAACAGAAACGGAAAATGTGTCTGCGTAACACTACCAAGATGACAGAATCTTCCAGCGAAGATGAATTTGAAAAAGAAATGAACGATGAGTTAAACGGCAAAGTGAAAGAAATAGAGCGCAGAAGAGGCTCAGTGTCAGGTACTGCCTGAAGTTATCTTATACAGTGTAGACAAATTATCTACCTATTATATTAGTTGAAACATAGTGATCATTCATTGATATGCTCATGAATTCAATGTTTTCATTGATTTGTCCATGAATTTGATGTTATGCAAGGATTTCTTGACAAAAGGGACCTTACTGTCATTCTGTAATATTAAATAAGATTACTAATAATTGGTGAAAATCTTGAGCTGATGAAATGTTACTTCACATTTAATTGTCAAATTGTAATATGAAAATATTTTGTGTATATATAAATCAACATCTATCATATGTGTTTTTTTTATGAAATTTACAAGCATGTTTCCATGATAGTTTTTTGTGAAGCCCACTGGTGGTGGCTTGACATACATGACAAAGTTGTCACTGGTAGTTCGGTATATGTGCATGCCTATCCGTCCGAGTGAGCATGTCTAGGCATTTACTTCCCCATGCATTGAAGGATCTTTGAAATAACTTTCACCACAATGGGACAGCATGTTTGCTCAAGACCCTGGGTTGTAGCTCCAAGGTAGCATTTATAGAGAAAAGGTAAACAATGGACATGTGTAACCTTGTCCTGGCTGTAATTTCCTGCTGCATTAAAGGATTTTCAAGATTGGGTACAGTTGTTAACCACAATGGGACAGCAAGTCTTGTGCAAGACCAAAGTCTGTAGCTCAAAGGTCAAGGTCACACTTAGAGATTGATAGTAAAAAATGGATAAAGACCTTGTCCACAGTTAAAACAGAACAGATCATGGTTCAATAATGACTTTTTATAAACTATTTTATACATCAAAGTCTGTGTAGGCAGTCAGTTGTACTTATCAGTCCCTTGCTTCTGACAGCTTTTTGTGACCAAAAAATTGTTTATGAATTCATTTGTTTCAAACAACCTTCTTTCGTAAGTGGCTACAGTTCTAGCTTCCCTTAACTCACTACGTAAAACATATTTCAATAACATTATTAGGTGTGTACAGATTTGTTATGTCAAAATGAATGGAAAGCAGATTGAATTGTTATTTTTTGCTTAGAAGTAAGAAGTTAACTTGCAAATGCAGAAGATATAATAATTAATATCATATATCAATATTGATTGATGTTACAGAAGCTGGGTGTTCAAGCAGCATGAATGCAGAAAGCACAGAACCACAAAGATTCCATGATGATGTCTATTGTGATTCGGATGAAGAGGATATGGTCACACAAGGTTTTCTTTCTCTTTTCTCTATAATTCATGATAAAAGGCAAAATTTCAGCAAAATTCAAACTCTCGTATGTTAACAATGTTACATACAATTTTATTGCCAAATTTTTGACGAATTCTTTTGTCAAATTTAACTCGGACTGTTATCCTGCTTGTGACAAGTCATCCATGCTGTCTGCTCATGATTAGAAGTGCTCATTTTTCATTCTTTAAATTTTCAGTAAACACCACTTTGAACAATTAGTGGCTCAAATTGAAAGCCTTTAAGGTGAAATCAACTATAGAAATATACACAATGTACATGTAGTATGGTAATGGTCACCTCTGAGGTCAAGTGGTTAAAGTTGCTGACTTGAAATCACTGTAACCTCTCATTTATCCAGGGTCATGGGTTTGAGCCCTGCTACTGACCATGTCTCTTTATGTTAGAAGGTTGGCAGTGTCTTACAGAGAATAGGGTTGTAGTGCTGGTTCTTCCTAAGAAATGATGGATAGGTAAACTGCCCACTTGTAAAAATGACTGAATGTGGTTAACAATGGGCGTTTAGCTCTTACAACAGGGTAAAGGTGAAGTTCATGCAGTCTCTGTCTTTGATACAGACGGACAGGACCAAACCAGGTTGAGCACTGTGATGATCAGAATACACCATGTGAAATAGCTATCAAAATATCCTTTAAAGCGACTGCACTCCAAATTCTTAGTAAATTTTAATTTTTTGGTAAAATCAATATATATTCAATTTGTCAGCATCAAGATTATTTTCTTTGTGTAAGAGCTAAAAATAAAGGCAGAATTTTTTTTTTTACCCGAGCCAGGTTTTGAACTCGGATCTTTGCGCTTACAAAAAATTTACAGCGGCTTAACCTACTACACTATGGAGTCGGCTGATTTGATGCAAGTTAAAAATATTAATATACCAAAGAGCCCACCCCGTTAGTCACGGGGTGATATATTCTACAATAAAAGTAAGCAAAACAAACCATTTTAATTGTTTCTTTTGTTAGAAAACTTGTCTTGTTATCATAATACAATGCCCCTGATACATTAATGACAATTGTTTTCTTGAAATTGAAAATTTTCTTTTTTTTAGCGTAACTTGTCCATCTGGAGTGCAGTCGCTTTAATGTATGAAATACTGCCCAGAGCACTCTCGGGAGCAGTACTGGAGAATTGAAGTTAGACATTTGTCAGACAAAAATTGGCTGTTAAATTTATACTTAGTTAATGTATTTATACTTGTAACAGGAGATGCAAAGAAGAAACAGAGCAAGTTGAGTAATGACGATTTACTTTATGACCCAAATATTGATGATGAAAATGAGAAATGGGTTGAGAATCGAAGACGGTCATACCTGCCACGTGACCCAGCTACATCTGCAAAGAAACAGAAACGTTTACCTAACAGTGATGCTGTACTTGACTGTCCTGCATGTATGACTACATTGTGTCTAGACTGTCAAAGGTAAACATTAAACATCACTTGTAAGTGTTAATAAGGGATATAGTTACTCCCTGTGATATGTGTGTGAAAAAACTTTGACAGTCCTTCTCTCAAAGTAAATTTGGGATTTCATTGAAATTTCACATCAAGTTTGAGTTTGAAGTCTTGTGTTTGCCATATTTATGTTTTTGCCAATTATACCATACTTAAGGGTTTTTTTCGGGTGGTCAAATTTTCGCCATTTTTACCCAAAACATGGTGGGATTTTTTTTATGCGTGCATTTTTCGCAGCATTTAGCATACTGTTTTCAGCAGCATATTCCCTCACTTTAGCACGGACTTCTGGAGAAAGGATATTGTATTTCTCATGTTTTTGGCTGGGTGTCTCAGTGTCAACATTTTCATATACAACTCTTACGTTCAGCATTGCACATCTCACGTAAATTGCAGCTCTCATTACCTTTATCTGACAACAGAAACACTTGTTTTTCTTTTGGTTAAAACTATTAAATTCAACATAGTCATTTTCGAAATTTATCTAAATCCAAACTTTCAAACTAAAATGGACTTGAAATAACTACCTGTATTAAATAGCTTTGAATAAAGGTGACAAAAGTCGTGTTTCACGTTGTTTTTTTGCAACAATAGTACAACAAAAGCAGTTACTCAGCTATTTACGGTCGATCAATAGTCAGTATGGTATGACACAGGTAACATGACTGTATATTTACCGTGTATGGTTTTCAAAATGTGTCCAATTTTTAACATAGATATATGTTGGTGTGTTATAGTTTCAGCATTCTTTAAAGGTGGCGAAATAGGCGAATTATTAACCATGTAAAAATTATACCAAAGTAAAGTACGGGATGTCATATTTACGTTTTGGCAGATTTAATCTCTATGTGCACTTCTCGTGAACAACTTGTTTGGACTGAGTTGACATTAAGCCAGAAACTTGGTTACAGACTGATTCGTGGATTTTTGACAAAAAATATAAGCCATTGAAAACAATATAAAAGCATGTCATTACTTTAAATAAAAAACAACTGATTAGGTTCTGTCACACCCTAAGGTTGAAAATTGAAATTGTGCTGAAGTTTTTGTTATGCTTTTTATGCCCCCGAAGGGTGGCATATTAAAATCGCACTGTCCGTCCGTCCGTCTGTGCGTCCCCACTTACAAATTCGTGTCCGGACTGTAACTCTGTCATGCATTGAAGGATTTTTAAATAACTTGGCACACATGTCTAGCACATCAAGACGACGCGTTGCGTGCAAGACCCACGTCCCTACCTCAAAGGTCAAGGTCACACTTGGAGTATGAAGGTTATAGAATCCTCTATATATGCACACATTCGTGTCTAGACTGTAACTTTGTCATGCATCGAAGGATTTTAAAATAACTTGACACAAATGTCAAGCACATCAAGACAACGTGTTGTGTGCAAGACCCATGTCCCTAGCTTAAAGGTCAAGGTCATAGAGTTTGAAGGTAATGGATTCCTCTATATATGCATATATGCACACATTCGTGTCCGGACTGTAACTTTGTCATGCATTGAAGGATTTTAAAATAACTTGGCACAAATGTCTAGCACATCAAGACGACGTGTCGCGTGCAAGACCCACGTCCCTAGCTCAAAGGTCAAGGTCATACTTAGAGTTTGAAGGTAATGGATTCCTCTATATATGCATATATGCACACATCCGTGTCCGGACTGTAACTTTGTCATGCATTGAAGGGTTTTAAAATAACTTGGCACAAATGTCTAGCACATCAAGACGACTTGTCGCGTGCAAGACCCACATCCCTACCACAAAGGTCAAGGTCACACTTAGTGTTTAAAGTAATGGAATACTGTATGCATGGTTACTCTGTCATGCATGGAAGGATTTTAAAATAACATAGCACATTTATTGAGCACATGGAGAGGACACAGACTGTGAGGCACCTCTTTCGGGGGCATTCGTCACTTGTGAGGGACAGCTCTTGTTGTTTCTACTTTGGAAATTGTCATCATGTTACCACCCATGATGTTTGGCAGAGTTATCAAATTACCATTCACATACAAATATTCTTGCCATAAATCTTCATTATTGCTGCTTCCTTTAGGTATCATATTAGGTTTAATTACTAAATTTTATATTTTCATTAAGGGGGGTCACTGCTGAAATTCAAAATAACAAGAAATTTTATTGACCCTGTTTTTTATGGAGACTAACATATTGCTAGTGAATTTCTGGAAAAATAATGATAGGTCAATGACTTAACTTTTTCACAATATTAATCTTTAGTGATGCACTATCAGAAAAGGTGCTTAATGCAGAATTAGCTAGAACTTTGGTACTGTAAACGATTATGTATGTGGTGTATGTTTCAGAATGGGTATCAATTTTTAATCTCTTCTAATGTAGTATGTCATACTTTAGGATGAAAAATTAGAGATAGTGGTATTTCTATCATCATCTGAATAAATATTACGCTCCTTATTATTACCCCACCCACTTTACTAAAATTCATTTTTTCAAATTTTGATAAATGAATATTTCATGATAAAGGAATAACAAGCTTTTTCAGATATTTTGCCTACAGTTTGATTAAAACCTTTGTCATAGAATGCAAAAATAAAAAATGGGGGTCAATGTGCATATAAGAAAGAAAGTCAATAAAAACTAACAAAAAATGTGTTTTTTTAGATTTCGACGAGCTTTGAGATATGACGGCATAGGTCTGTAACAAAGAACTGTAAAAGGAACTAGTTAATAATGCATTTTTATATCCTAACAATTCTTCTTGTAATACAGTTTGAATTAAGTAAATATCTTAAATGGTTTTTGAGAAATGACTATTTTGTACCCCTACCCCTATTTTGGCATATAACAAAATTTGTCAATTAAGTCACAAAATGTGAGGTCAAAATATTTTTTCTCAAAAATGTTCAATTTTTTTACACTAAAATATTCCTATTGTGCCTAAGTTTACTACTACATAATTGTTTTTTCCAGTTAACTCATCATTTTTGAAATACAACAAATGTAAATTTCCGGAAGTGCAAAAATCCAAAACCTCACCAGTGAACCCCCTTAAATATACAGTGCAGCTTCTCAGGAGCAAACATCCTTGGGAACACTGAAATGTGTTTGTTGTAGAGAGGTGTTGTTCTCGAGAGGTCAATGCCTTATATACCTGTAGCAACAGGAAAGAAAATACGTCTTTTTAGGGAGGTTATTGCTCTAGATAAAGAGTTGTAATTTGGGAAGGTTGGACTGTACATGTATTGTTGATATAATACAAATAACTTTGTTTATATTACATTACAAAATGACAAGACTTACCTGTTTTTTTATTACAAATAAAGAGGTTTAAAATGTTTTTATTTCTTTCATTTCAGACATGATGTATACGACAACCAGTACAGAGCTATGTTTGTTTCAAATTGTAAAGTTGACACTTCAGAAGTTCTTAAATATCCCAAAGCTAGCAAACGATCAAAGAAAAGAAAGAAATCAAAACAGATCAGTGGTAATGAGATAGAGACAAGCGATGATAAATTCCACCCGGTCAAGTGTACAGAGTGTAACACAGTTGTCGCCGTACATGATGAAGATGAAATCTATCACTTCTTTAATGTTCTAGCAAGTTACTGAAATAAGTTCAAATAACTGGATCATCTCTTTGTGAAAGTCATTTATTTAAGTACTTGGTGGAAACATACAGTAGATAAGGATGGGCCCGTGCGTCAATGAATTTATGAGCATGTTAAATAATGGGTGGACAATTAAGACAGAAGGTATTCAGCATTTAGTTTATTGCAATCATCCATTAGAAAAGATGTGACAGTTATCACATATAAGATCCAAAGTTAGTGTCAGGTTGGTTACTATGTATACTGATGATGTATGTACACATTTGATGGCAATGTCTTAAGGACATACCAAGTTCCAAGTCTTAATGCAATCTTTAAAGAAGATTTGGACTGGTAAGAGCTACCAAGCTGGCCAGATCTGCAACAGGTGCTCTTAATGTTGATACATTTAACTGGTCAGGATCTTATGGAAATGGACATTTAGAATCTCAGGGAAACCGAACGATTTCACAATTTTTCATAAATCCCTGTCCTCAAACTAGTTTCTTAAGATTAGAATTCTGCACCTTTATGTACAGAATTTAATGAGTGCTAGCATATCAAGTACAAGGCATGCTATTTTGAAAAACCTCTAAACTGCCTCAAAAACTTTGCCTGTTAAATCAGTGAAGTTTGTTTCTTTTATTCCCATTAAATATTTTTGAAAACAGTATGTATTGAATGTCATATTCAGTCCCAGTTCATGAAAATTCTCATGTTATGTTAGCTTTGCACTGTGTAACTGACAAGTAAAGGAATACAAACAATACCCAGCATTTTGTTCTCAATTGTAATGATAATCATGTATTTTGAGACAATAAAAACATTATAATAAAAGAAAATGTACTGACTTTTTGTTTCTTCTAATAAATGCTGGTCTTCAGAAATTGACAAAAATGTATGGGTGGCTAGGTAGTGGTAATTTCTTGTTTGTTCCTTTATGCGTCACAAGAACGCTTCATCAAAATTACAGGTACATTTTACTACACGAAATGTCTGTTAAAATATGCAGTATAGCACTTGACTTTTTTCCATTTTTATATACATTTCTTTATATACAGGAGATATAATGCAATTACCTGAGGCGAACAGTGTACCCTTACGTTTGCCTTTCTCTTAAAAGAAATTTTTTTTCAGTCTGCACCAAAGCTGGTCACATGGTTTATAGGCATAATATCTCGATGGAGATAGAATGATTCTCCAAGCACTTGAATTGTTTCAGTTCCATCATATTCACAACTGGGCAAAATCTTTATGGGCACAATACCTGGGCTAACTATGACAAGACTTTATCACCCAATGCACTTGAGAGTTATTGCCCTTCCATTACCAAAATTTCATCAAATTAGAAATTTCCACTGCCTGTCTTGGAAACCATGTGTGCATAAATATGAAGTTTAGTTGTACTTTTTACAAGTTGGGCTCAAAGGTCAAGTTCACAGGGGCCTAAAGCTTTAAAATCTCGGCTTTTAAAACCACTGTAAGGTTTTCAGCAAACTTCAGCAAACCATCAGTATGAAATCTACTTGTGTATATTACAATTTGGGGTCATATAGTCAAAGATCAAGGTCACAGAGGATTGAAACTCTTGTGCGCTATTGATCTCTGGAATATAACTCACAAAGTATGGAAGGGATTGTTTTGATACTTCATGGAGAAAAAGTGCACTGACTGTAGCTTACCCGTTTTAAGGTGAGTTATTGTGATCGCCTGGTGTCTGTCATCTGCCCACTCTTAACCTTGTGTATACAAAAGAGGCTGCATTTTTCACTGGATCTTCATTAAACTTGGTCAGAATGATGAAATCTATGTTGAGTTCGAATATGTGGTCAAAAACCAGGTTACATGGTCAACTCGTAGAAAAGCCTTGTTTATGCAATAGAGGTTCCATTTTTAATTGGATCTTCATGAAACTTGGTCAGTATGATTGCCTTTATAAAATCTAGGTCAAGTTCGAATATGGGTCATCTGGGGTCAAAAACTCAGTCACCCTGTCAAATCATAGAAAAACCTTGTGTATGCAATAGAGGTTGCAATTTTGATTGGATCTTCATGAAACATGGTCAGAATGACTGCCTTGATGAAGTCTAGGTCAAGTTTGCATAAATGTCGTCTGGGGTCAATAAAAAGGTCACGATGTCAAATTATAGAAAACCCTTGTGAATGCAATAGAGGTTGCATTTTTAGCTCACCTGAGCACGAAGTATTGGGGGTTACTGGTTTTCATAAAGACTTGCATAGGAAAAACTATAACAATATTTTTCTTTCAAGCCACAATGTCTAGAGCTTGGATATATGGTGTGTAACATTGTCTAGTAGACCTCTTCCAAATTTGTTAAAATCATACCCACTAGTAGCGAAGTACGTATAACCAAAGGGCTGTTCTTAACCAAGGTCCGTATTGGTTGAGCTTTGACGGTTTGGCCATTTTGTACTAAAAAACACAGACTGTGAATGATCGTCATTTGTTTTCTGTGTTTTGTTTTTACTTTTTTATTAAGATTACCAATGGTAAGTGAAATGTACTACCTTATATGTTTTCATCGTTCCTTGATTCTTCGCTTTTTATATGCAAGATTGGTCGCATCTCGTAGTGATTGGGGGGGGCAAATGTAGCAACAATATGACCCAATTTCGAAGTGGACCAAGAATTTATCAAGGCGCTTATTCGGACAAAGATTCGCGAAGATCTAGTGAGAAATGCAGCCCCTATTGCATACACAAAGTTTCCCTATGATTTGATCTTGCCCAGTGCTTATAAACGTTTCTTGAGCAAAATCTCATGCTCAGCACAAAATCATGCTCAAGTGATATCAAGTTAAGTCAAGTTATATTTATTTGCAAAGTCAGGCTTAATATAAAGATACATAAGCTTAAGAACATACCTTCTGATTATTGTTATGGAAACCAACTTTTTTAAAAGATAGTAACTTTACTCTAGTTCATATTACTTGAGCATGATTTTGTGCTGAGCATGAGATTGTGCTCATGAAACTTTTATAAGCACGGGGCTTGGTGACCTAGTTTTTTATCCGAGATAACCCATACTCAAAATCTAACTAGAATTTATCAAGAAACTCATTCTGACATAGTTTCACGAATATCCTCTGAAATGTAGCCTCTAGGTTTTCCTATGATTTGATGTAGTGACTTTGTATTTGACCCATATTTAAACTCGACCTAGATTTCGTCAAGACAATCATTCTGACGAAGTTTCACCAAGATGCAGTGAAAAATGTACATGTAGCCTCTTGCATACACAAGGTCTAGTGTGGACGGACGACATACAAACAGACGACAGAAAACGGACATCAAGCGATCACAATAGCTCACCTTGAGCACTTCGTGTTCAGGTGAGATAAAAATAAAACAAACGTTTTCCCTTTTTCATAATTTTTTTAGAAGAAAAACACTGATCAACCTTTTATAAACAATATTTTTCAATACAATGTAAGTTTCACAGTAATATTTCACGGACTGATAAAATAAACGGAGGCACGCACTGCATATACACTGGGATCTCTGTACAGACAGAAAAGAAACAATACATGGGTTTTCAAGAACAAAAAAGAAACAGAATAAATCATGACAATGATGAAAACGGTCTCGAATTTTGAAATAAACAAATTTCCGTAAAGATAAGCTACAAATTACAAACACTTGGTAACTGCTAGAATGCTGATCAGTCATAACCAGAATTCAAGCAAAATGCAAGTCCCGGTTCGAACAGCAATTTTCCGCTTTACAGAACGTGAATGAAACTCAGCAGAATTACTATTCTACCAGAAGACATTTTAACTTTTCAATGAAAATTGACAGCAGAGAACTTTGATGTGAATGTCCTCCGGTTGTTTTGAAATATCGGATCTGATTTAATTTTGTTTACATATTGCACCACAAATGCACAATTCAATTTTAGCGCGGTCACATTTAATACGCCCACTTTCAATTCGTAAAGTGAACATTTCAGTCATTGGCTATGTCCAGTTTCAACTTCAAATATAACTAAATTGAAACTTCGATTACTAGTAAACGAAAGTCACGATGAGAGGTATTCATTAGTGGGCACTTGGGAGAAATCTCAATTGTTTCAATAATAAGAGCAAATCTAAACATATTTTCCAGTTAGTATACACTTAATTAAAGAAACTATGATAGTTGTGAGAAGCAACGCGCACAGATTTAACTTATTTATAATTTCCTGGAAGCATATAAATGTGTTTTCGAGAACAAGCAGAGGAAATGAAAATGATGAAAACGGTCTCGAATTTTGGAATGAGCCATTTTAAGTCAAAGTAACATAAAGTAAGGAAAAGCTAGAAATTTCAAGCACTTGACATCTGCAAGAATGCACACCAGTTATAACTAGAATTCAAGCAAAGTGCAAGTCCCTGCTCAAACAGCAATGCTACTTACAGCATGTGAATGAAACTCAACAGAATTACTAATATAGACATTTTTCCTTTTTAATGAAACTTGTCAGCAGAGAACTTTGATGTGAATGCCATCCGGTTGTTCATTCCGCACCAACGTTTAGCGCGGTCACATTTACATACATATGTTACAGTTTAAGGTATGCATATGCACTTAAAAGAAATAATATTATTCGGATGTGCCTTCTTTTGAATTCGTAGCGTGAATAATTTATGTTGTAGTTTCAGTCATTAGCCAAGATTAGTTTCAACCTCAGATATAACTAAATTGAAACTTCGATTACGGTTTCATTAGTGAACACATTATGCTGCCCTTGAGAGAAATCTCAATTGTTTCCAAAGTCATGCTAAATAATTAGAGCAAATCTAAACATATTTTTCCGTCAGTATACTCTTAATTAAAAAAGACACTATGACAGATGAGCGAACACTGTACAGAGAAGCAATTAACACAGATTTACTTAATTTAGTAATTTAATTTCCTGCTTGCTTAATCAACACAGGAGTAACAAGTTGAAAAATGAAGATACCCGTTTGAAACTGAAATGTCCTTAATGTTGGTAAAACTTGTGGTCCAACCCATTTGCTTCATACATGATAACAGTTTCATTTGAATGATATTCAATTACATTTCACTTGTTGTATGTTCTTTGTACAGAAATAAAATAGATTAAACATTAAACTGAAATGTTATACTTATGACTGTTATCTAGGTGAAGGTAACATTTGCCAAGTGCAAACAAGATAAAATACCAGTCCAAAAGTAAAGGACATCAAATACATTGATGTAGACACTCCGCAAAACAAACACAGATGTAAGTAATATGTAGCACGTATCAAGCTATGAACCAGTCAAATGACTAACCAGAAACATGATTTAAGTGAATATATCAGCTTCGATAGATATTTGCTAAGACTTACTTATTCAGACAAACTTCGTAGTGCCCTTGCGGTCTCATCAAACCTTATAAGTCGACAGACAAAAAAGACCGTTAATTCAAAAATAATCTCTTGCAAGGTATTTTTTGTATCTCGGAGCAATCAGTGAGCGGATTTTTCTACTTAGCCGCGAATATTTCCTGGAAAGGATTCTTATGTTTAAGAAGTACAGTACAGGTCTGCCTTAGAATTAGACTTAGGTCTATATCTGTTGTTTAGTCAACCAGAACCATCTGAACATTTAAAGAGCTTAATGCCAGGATGCTTCTGGCCAAGTTTGGTGATAATCCATGAAGTGGTTTATGAGAATAATCGTAGACGGACTTTACAAGAAAAAAAAATTTAATCAATGTCTAACTCACCTGAGCCAATGGCTCAGGGTGAGCTTTTATAATCCTGGCCTTTGACCTACTTCCTTGTTTTTTAGGCTTCAGTGATAAAATATGTGTGAAATTTTGCAAACAGATTTCTGCACTTACCTTTTAACATCCTTTCTGGTGTTTGACGGTATAGCAACGAAATTTAGACCATTTGTGCAGGTTTCCAAAAAAGAAGTTAAACTTTAACCTGGATGACCTTTACTATGACCTTTGTGTGCAGTTTTGCAAACAAATTTAAAAGTTTAAACTGGATGATCTTTAATTTGACCTTTAGTGAAGCTACAATCGTGATGTTTGGACCATTAGTGTTACTAAGTTTTGTAAACAAGCTTCAGTGTTGTTTTTTCGCATCTATTTAAGTAATAATCTTGACTCTGGTGCTTAGCCTCAGTTTTTGCACTGAAGCGAATGGATCATAATCATGCTTCATCTTGCGATGTTTTTTCAGTGTCGACCAGTTCCCTAGAGAGTTTAAAGTCATCATGCATAGATTCCATAACTTTCTATATCAGAAAGTGCAATCATACGCAGGTGAGCGATATAGGGCATTCATGACCCTCTTGTTTGATTCTAGAACTACACAGTCACCTTTCGATTGAACTGAACACTTCAAGAAGTGTAGTTCTAGAATACATTTATGCTGCCATATGATAGGCTATATTTCATATTTACAGATAAACGGCTTTCTTTATATTCTAACATTTTTCATAGATGAAGATCTACTTTGTTCATCGATTATTTTAACGATGTGATTCCCCACCATGAATATCTTACAATACATTAAACAAGCAGCAAGTACCAACATACATATACAAATGTATATATCAAACTGAACGCAAAAAAACCCTAACTGAATGACGGTTTAAAAGTTTGAAGCGGTGGGGAAAAATAAGAAATAACTGAAAGGCAAACAATAATAGTTAAATAGTTGCAACTCATTCATTGACCAGTTAGTAAATTACATTGTAGTGACTGTTGGTTTTCTGGAGAATTATGAAAGGTTTCAGAAACTAACAAGTAACTGACTGAAACAGATGTTGGTAGGTGCCCAAGGCGGTTGATTTCTGACTTTTTACCCCAAAATATGGTCCATCGATTCCTAGTAGAATATTCTGTACAATGTAGTTTGTTTGTTGTTCTACTTAACAGCGGAGTCCATGTGCTGAATGATCGAAGGCCTTGCATAACTGTAATTCATTATCACCATCAGTCCTTTGGTATCACCTTAAAATAAATATTCTCGGGTTCTATTCTTTTTCCGGTAAAATAAACCATTCATTCGACTTTAATCGTTGAACTGTATACGACTTAGTTTATACTAGTACAAATTATAAAAGAAAAAGAAAAGTAAACGAGTGTCCTTATATAAAGGTAAATTTAAAGATGTTAATTCAATTTCTAAGGATTTTATATGTTTGAAACAATCGAGGTACGTTTTATATTCTCTTAACTCGCAAAACACCGAGTTTACCCCCAGTTTCCCGAACGATGAAGCGAGAGGCACCTGATAATCTGGTTGGTTAAACGACAAGCAAGCCGGGTATGAGGAAAGTAAGATACTGCAAAGATAACAGAAGATATACTAGGAATGTGTGATGTCTGAAGCTACAAAAGACACACTTTTTTTGGTCATTCACATTTTTATCAACGGCAGCCTAGCGATAATTTTTTGACGACATTCTAAGCAACTAAAAATCCTTTTCTAGAGTTTGTTATCGAAAATATCAAAGAGAAGAAAGATGTTTAAAGTAAAAAGATCACAAAATAAACATGCTGACATGAACCGATCTGAAGACACATCTGACTCGCATGGTTCAAATCAAGCAGCTGGTACAGTGATAGATCAAGTGGTTTCACAAAACAAAGGGGATTCGATTACTCGTGATGGTTCTACAACAGAAGAGGCAGAGTTGCTTCTAATAGAGGAACGCGTTCGACATAAACAGTTGTTTGAAACGAAATTCTTCCGGGACAGCTCTAAACGTCATTGCAGCGTCCCGGTCGGTCTAATAGCGGCCAAACCAGATGTACCGCAAAGTACCAAACCAGATGACACGAAACCTCATATGGTCTGGAGAGCGTATTCAGCGCCACAATTCAGATTGGAAAAGAATATATGTTCTCCTTACTGGCTTAGATGCTCATACAGTATGGTTCCCGACAGGAAAAGACTGGTTGTACTTCTAAGGCAGACCGGTACTGTGCCTGAACGATACGGCAAGCATGTTATCTCAGAAATGTGTGCTTTACTGTACATTAAACCAGGAAATGAGTGCTACGATTTAATGCTTGTGAAATCGGACAAAGATAGGTCGTTTCAATCACACGAGGTTGTTTTTGAAAAAGTGAAAGGGATAGCAAAGAAAACGTTATGCCTTAAACTTTTTATACACAAAAATCCTGTCCAGAAAATATTCGTGGCTAAGTGGAAAATTCCGCTCACTGATTGCTCCGAGGTACAAAAAATAGCTTGCAAGAAATTTTTTTCGGATATGAGTGGATAAACGATGTCTTTGTTGTCCGAAGACTTAAATGGTCTGATGAGACCGAGGGTATTTACGTTATACCTTCAAAGCTGCAGTATGTACCTTGTCATTTTATCATAATTGAAGGATTCATTCTTCTATCTATGAGGTTGGCTGTTATGTTGGTTATAACTAATAAGGGATTACTGTAGTTATTTTATGAACAGTCGTATTTTATTTGTGAATGTGTCTTTTCGAACTGTCCGTCAACGGACATTTCAGTTTAAAACGGGTATCCTCATTATTCAACTTGTTACTTTAAATTTACTACTCCTGTGTTGATTAAGCAAGCAGGAAATTGAATTACTAAATTAAGTAAATCTGTGTTAATTGCTTCTCTGTATAGTGTTCGCTCAACTGTCATAGTGTCTTTTTTAGTTAAAAGTATACTGACGGAAAAATATGTTTAGATTTGCTCTTATTATTTAGCATGATTTTGGAAACAATTGACTTTTCTCTCAAGGGCAGTATAATCAGGGGGTCGGACGTAAACGATGTATCTCGGGGCTTTAAGCGAGAATTCGATGTAGTTCTGGTCAAAATGGCGGAAATTGAATGTTTTTTGGGGGACACGGATAAGAAAATTGGTAAGAAAATGTTTATTTTTAATTTGATCGAACTGTTATCATGTCCTTTGTATAGCCACATGTCATATATGAAATCGTCACACCCGTTTTGGATCGTGGACCTAAAAATAAAAAAGTTATTGAAGGGATAAATTGGTCGGTAGTGTTTATGTTTGGATTTTCCGACGTTTTCTCTCAATTTTGGACAGTTCAGACTGCTTTATTCGAGCTTATTTGAATGCATTTCGTATAAACGTGGTGCGATCCATTGTTATGTAATGTGTACACGTTTCTTAAACGAGCTATCGCCGATTTTTTAAACTTTAAACCGATTTCGATGTATCTCGGGTCGTTTTAAGACGATTTGATGTATCACCGGGTTCCAAAAGCAATTTCGCACTAACCCTAAACAAAAAACTCGATGAGTTTGTTATTTATGAAACTATTTTCGGTGTACATGCAAAATGAACGACATAATAGGCTGGCGCGACTCATGGATTTGCCGATCCAATTCTATCGTTCATTTCGCATGGACACCTAACAATATCGTTTCTTAAATACAGTATGTGTCACAAGGACAAACAAATTATTTCAAGTGTTATTTTTTTCAGACAGCGATAGGATATATAATGAACACACTGTACTTTGAATATAGATAACATTGCACCTTCTGTTTAGACGTACATATCATGCGAACTGTTTTGACAAAGTATTCTATTTAAACTTGTTCTACCTTGCTTGTTAATGTTTAATCTATTTTATTTCTGTACAAAGAACATACAACAAGTGAAATGTAATTGAATATCATTCAAATGAAACTGTTATCATGTATGAAGCAAATGGGTTGGACCACAAGTTTTACCAACATTAAGGACATTTCAGTTTCAAACGGGTATCTTCATTTTTCAACTTGTTACTCCTGTGTTGATTAAGCAAGCAGGAAATTAAATTACTAAATTAAGTAAATCTGTGTTAATTGCTTCTCTGTACAGTGTTCGCTCATCTGTCATAGTGTCTTTTTTAATTAAGAGTATACTGACGGAAAAATATGTTTAGATTTGCTCTAATTATTTAGCATGACTTTGGAAACAATTGAGATTTCTCTCAAGGGCAGCATAATGTGTTCACTAATGACACCGTAATCGAAGTTTCAATTTAGTTATATCTAGGTTGAAACTAATCTTGGCTAATGACTGAAACTACAACATAAATTATTCACGCTACGAATTCAAAAGAAGGCAGATCCGAATAATATTATTTCTTTTTTAAGTGCATATGCATACCTTAAACTGTAACATATGTATGTAAATGTGACCGCGCTAAACGTTGGTGCGGAAATGAACAACCGGATGGCATTCACATCAAAGTTCTCTGCTGGCAAGTTTCATTAAAAAGGAAATATGTCTATATTAGTAATTCTGCTGAGTTTCATTCACATGCTGTAAGGAGCATTGCTGTTTGAGCAGGGACTTGCACTTTGCTTGAATTCTAGTTATAACTGGTGTGCATTCTTGCAGATGTCAAGTGCTTGAAATTTCTAGCTTTTCCTTACTTTATGTTACTTTGACTTAAAATGGCTCATTCCAAAATTCGAGACCGTTTCTTCTGCTTATTCTTGAAAACACATTTATATGCTTCCTTTCTGTCCGCACAGAGGTTCTGTAAAATGTGCAGTGCGGGCGTGTGTGTAAACGTGCGTGCGGGCGTGTTTTCGGTTTTATAACAGTTCGTTTGTATTGAAAAATATTGTATATAAAAGGTTGATCATTGTTGTTTTTGTTTTCTTCAAATAAATTATGAAAAAGGGAGAGTGTTTGTTTGATTTTTTGTTCATCTGAGCACGAAGTACTCAAGTTTAGCTATTGTGGTCGCTTGATGTCTGTCCACACTAAACTTAGTGTATGCAATAGAGGCTGCATTTTTTCACTGGATTATCTTGACACTTGGACAGAATGAGTATCTTGATGAAATCTATGTCGAGTATGAATATGGGTCATATCGAGCCAAAATACAGGTCACCGTGGCAAATCAAAGGAAATGTTTTTAACACTTTAGTGGCCACAATTGACCCCTAATCATCACGAGAATTTGTCACAATGACTGTCTCGATGCTCTCTGTGCCTGGTTCGTAACTGGGACACATGGCGTCAAAAACTAGGTCACAAGATCAAATCAAAGGAAAATCTTAAAACATTCTAGAGGCTACATTTTGATACCCAATTTGCATGAAAATTGGTCAGAACGTTTGTCTTGATATTTTTTGAAGCTGTGTCTCCTTGGTTTAATCTGGGTCCTAATATAACTATATATTAGGACCCAGGTTTAATAAATAGATCACCATGGCAAATAATAGAAAAAGCTTGTGCACACAACAGAGGCTACATTTTGCATTCAATCATCGTATAAATGTATCAAAATACTTTTCTTGATGAACAATGTCACACAGGTGAGCGATATAGAACCATCATGGACCTCTTGTTGTACAAATGTCATTGCCTAAAAGCAACAAATTGACACCGATTCACTTACTGGTTGCTTTGCAATTTTGAACCTAATATGTGCCTAAAACTGACTCCAGGTCTTCATGAATCTTGGTTACAGTGGTGAGAGAATCTTAAGTGTCATCAACGGGACACTGTGGAGCAGAGAAATGTTTGCACTCTGCACTGCCATCATTCGCTGAATCAGTTTTGTCTTTTTTGTCGTTCCAGATAAATTATAACATAGAAACATTGAAGAAACGTTCTGATAAATTCTCATCATGATTTGGAACAAAATGTTCATAAGGATTTTCTTTTATTTGACCTAGTGACCTAATTTTTTTTAACTATGTAACCCAGTTTCGAATATGTTCTAGAATTTATGAAGAGAAACATTCTGATTAGTTTACAGTATACTTGGTATAAAACTTGACTCGTATGTAGTGTTCACAAGGTACGTGTATATGTGTAGAGACAATTACAACATGCCTCCGCGGGTGTTTTGGGCTGTGTTAATATCTTAAACTAAACATGACTGAGATGTTAAAGATGGATAGATGGATACAGGACATGAAATAACTCCTACTCCTGACCAAGTTAACTACTGTTCCTGGCTCGATTAACCACTGTGCTCAATCCAATAAACCACTGTTACTGATCCTATAATCCATTGTTCCTGGCCCAGTTTATCAGTGTTCTTGATCCAATTAACCTCTTTTCCTGACTCAGTTACCCACTGTTCCTGATCCAATTAACCTTCTTCCGGCATAATTAACCACTGTTCCTGACCAAATTAACCACTTTACCTTGCTCATTAAACCACCGTTCTTGATCTAATCAACTACTTTTCCTAGAGTATTGAAAGCAACACATATTAGTCCCCTACTGGTTTAAAGCTTTCAGGAAAGTATATGTTTACAGGAGGACAAAGCCTTCTTTTTGTCTAAAACATTTATATATAAAAGGAGATAATTCAAAAGTTGACAAGGAACAGTTGTGGTTCTTTGATATTACAAATCCACTCAATGCCCTCTAACTTTGTTCGCAGTTAGAATAAATTCCCTTCAGTACTTTGAAGAAAAGAAAGAAGGGGAGATAATTCAAAACTAGACAAGGCAGAGTAATAGTTCTTGCTTGACAAGTACACTTTTTCCTAATGCCCTCTGTCTTTGTATGTAATTTTAATAAATGTCATTCCATACTTACTCATTAAAATGTATCAGAATAGCAGTGCCACCCCAATGAGCGATATAGGGCCATCATGGCCCTCTTATTTGCTTTTTCCGTTGCCTAGCAACCACAAGTTTTGTCTGACGAAAATATAAAACAACGTGCATGTTTTCTATATTGTCCACTGCATACAAACCAAGTTTCATTTGATTAGCATATGTTGATCTTTAGATATAACATGATCCAGTTTGGGCATACACCAGACGGACATCGCACGGACTGAGGGTACACCTATAGTCCCCTCCGGTGAAACCGGTACCGGACTAATTATCCAGGCCCACTTAACGAGTGTTCCTGTCCTGATTCTTTCCACAGCGCGTCTCTTCCCCTAAATTACGAACAGTTTTGTAAATATAGGAATAACATTTAGAAAATGTGCGACAGCAACTGTTCTTAATTTAGTTAACCACGCTAATTGGTGTCCAAGGTATTTTGTTCAAACTTGCAGTGGCAGTGATGCAATTTCACTGATCATTTTGTCAAAAAGAAATCTACATGTATTTGCAAAACTGAATACATGCATGGTACAAATTTCATTGACGTAGCTTCGAAAACAGAACGTAGGTCAAGGTCAGTCAAGGGCAAACTTGAAATCTGCAATATAAACTCTCGATACAGTTCAATTTCGTTGCTGTAGCTTAAAAAACAAGACAGCAGGTCAGTAGGTCAGTGACCCCTGGTTTGACTTTTGACCTCAAAATCAGAAGGAGCGATCTACTTGTCAGGACCAAGCTTAGGTGGTGTAGAGGTTAAGGTGTCTGCCGCTCATTCCGGAGGTTGTGGGTTCGAGCCCCACTGGGGTAGCGACCGTACCTCCTCATATGACACGAGTACAGGTTTTTCCAGGAAGCGGACTCGAGAGCGACTCGATAAGCTACAAGCTTTCTTCACAATCGAGCTAAAATAAATTAGTATAAACTAATCTAACTTCATTTTTACCCCAGGGGCATGATTTGAACAAACTTGGTAGAGGTCCACTAGACAATGTCTACGGTCTAGGCCTTTGGTTTTGTAGAAGAAGATTTCAAACTTTTTCGTATATAAATCTATGTAAAACAAGTGACCCCCGGGCAGGGCCAAGTTTGACCATGGGGGCATGATTTGAACAAACTTGGTAGAGGTCTACTACAGAAGTGCTACAAATAAATATCTAAGCTCTAGAGTTAAGCATGGAATTGAATTTTTTGAACAACTTTGATAGAGGACCACCCAAGGAACATTCCTGTAAAATTTGGTTAAACTTGGCCTAGTGGTTTTGGTGGAGATGTTGTTTGAGACGGACACAGCGGGATCCTAAAAGTTCACGTTGGCAGTCTGTTCCGGGTGAGCTAAAACCTGTAAATGTATTGGCAGAGGTATATTCAGTACCAAAGGTTGATAACTGAAAAGTAATTTACAAGGCTGAAGTACAAAATACAAGGCTGAAAAAATCGGTTATCTCGAGTCTGTGCGTGGAAAGAAAGATGGGTCTCGGTGTGAGGTTTACGTCTCAATTTCACATTTTGAACCAATTAGAACTATCACTAGTTAAACAAGAGGGCCGAGATGGCCCTATATCGCTCACCTTGGTACAAGTCCACTTGCCTGGTGGAAGATCACTAGATAATGTTATATACCAAATAAGTTTTCCTATATACGCCTTTGTAAAACAAATGATTCCCCCTGGGCAAGGTCATTTTTGACCCCAGGGGCATAATTTGAACAAACTTTGAAGACGTCTACTAGGCAATGCTACATGCCAATTATCTATGCTCTAGGCCTTGTGGTTTCAGAGAAAAAGATTTTTAAAGTTTTCCCTATATAAGCCTATGTAAAGCTAAGTGACCCCAGGTGCGGGGTCAGTTTTGACCCGGGGGTCATAATTTGAACAAACTTGGTGGAGGTACACTAGCCAATGCTACATGCCAAATATCTAAGCTCTAGGCCTTGTGGTTTCAAAGAAGAAGATTTTTAAAGTTTTTACTATACAAGTTTATGTAAAACTAAGTGACCCCCCATGCGGGGTCAATTTTGATCCGCGGGTCATAATTTGAACAATCTTGGTAGAGGTCCACTAGCCAATGCTACATGCCAAATATCTAAGCTCTATGCCTTGTGGTTTCAGAGAAGAAGATTTTTAAAGTTTTTCCTACATAAGCCTATGTAAAACTAAGTGACCCCCGTGCGGGGTCAATTTTGATCCGGGGCTCATAATTTGAACAATCTTGGTGGAGGTACACTAGCCAATGCTACATGCCAAATATCTAAGCTCTAGGCCTTGTGGTTTCAGAGAAGAAGATTTTTAAAGTTTTTCCTATATATTCCTATGCAAAACTAAGTGACCACCCCCACGGGGTCAATTTTGACCAGGGGGTCATAATTTGAACAAGCTTGGTAGAGGTCCACTAGACAATGCTACATGCCAAATATCTTAGCTCTAGGCCTTGTGGTTTCAGAGAAGAAGATTTTTAAAGTTTTTCCTATATATTCCTATGCAAAAACTAAGTGCCCACCCGCGCGGGGTCAATTTTGACCCGGGGATCATAATTTGAACAATCTTGGTAGAGGTCCACTAGGCAATGCTACATGCCAAATATCTAAGCTCTAGGCCTTGTTTCAGAGAAGAAGATTTTTAAAGTTTTTCCTATTTGTTGCCATAGCAACCAGAGTTCTGCATGGAATGGAATTCTTTGAACAATTTTGGTAGAGCTTCATGCAAGGAACATTCCTGCATAGTTTTATCAACATTGGCCTAGAGGTTTCAGAGGAGATGTCATTTGAATCAAAATGTTGACGGACGACGGACGACGTACGACGGACGACGGACGACGGACAATCATCGATCAGAAAAGCTCACCCTGGCGTAGCCAGGTGAGCTAAAAAGGGGTCGTTACTCAATGAAAAACTATCTGAGCGCAACAAACCGACAATACGCATGAACAGGCTTGGTATCAACCATTCCTCTAAAGTTTCATTGATTTACAGCCAGTGGTTGCTGAGAGATAGCGCGTGTAAAATTTGCTGAAAAAAAAATCAAAGGGCCCTAACCCAATGAAAAATTATCTCAGTGCAACATGCCACTGATATGCACAGAAAGGTTTGGTATCGATCACTCCTGAAGTTTCATTGATTTCCGGCCTATGGGTGCTGAGAAATAGCGCGGATAAAATTGCTGAAAAAAAAACCCTAATTCAATGACAAACAATAGATGTTTGTGAAACATGTATCCCCCTGACGGCACCAGATTATCCAGTTCTATTGAAGGTTACTTTGACCTTCACCTTTGACCTGGGGTCATCTATTGGTCATGGCCAACCTACCTACAAATGTTTGAGGACACCAAAATTGCTAAAATAATTTGATCCTTCAAAAATTAGACCCCCAGTGGGTGGGCTGTTTTCGATATACAAAACATGTATATTCTGTGTAGAAACTTCAAAATCTTCTTGTCAGATTTTTGTTTAGTTGACATCAATTATCATCCTATGACCCTCTACCAACATTTCTAAAATGAAGATGATTCTTTAAAAAGTAAGTCTCAAGGAGGTGAGCGTATATAGGGTCATGATCCTTTTGTTTTGTTTTTTTTTGTGTTTTTTGGGGGGCGGGGTGTTGTCGCTCCGTGCAGAGGGGTGCAGGGCTTAAGGAGAAACATTTCAAGTATATCGAACAATCACCGAATATGAAGTCCCATCTAACTTCATATAACTGTCGCTTGATTGTCACTTAATGAACGTTTCCATAAAACTATTTTCAGATGCAGCCAATTTTTTTCTGACAAGATTCTTTAAGGTTTTCTAGTCATTGACAAAGTGACACTATGGCGGGACCAATGTTGACCTAGTTGCATAATTGTAACAAACTTTGAAGATAACCACTAGACATGCACGGCCTTAAGTGTTGTTTTTTTAATGATATACAGTATATATACTCTTTGCAAATATCTTGGACAAGATTTTAATGCTATATTACCGTGTGAATCATGGTCAGTAATGGAGCTTAAAACATAGTACAGATGCTTTGAAAACGTGAACATGACCTCTGATTGATATGTAAAAGAGGAAACATGCGTAACAGAAAGATTGGATTTTCATTTTTTAAATATTCTACAGATTTGCTGCAATAGTTACAGAGATTCATATGTTGTGTATATAACTATCCGGAAATGTTCATTATTCTAGGAGTATAAATCAGTGATTAATGTTTTTTCATACCGTAATGATGGTCACTTCGAACCGTAATATCAGAAAAAAAAGTTCTAAGTGAAAGATAAATTTGGACTAAAATGAACATTTTCAAATGTAGCAGGGCTGGTATGATTTGTGCAAGTGCTCACTTTAAAAATCTCATTAATCACTTTCATCGTTATTAATCTCAACCATGATAATAATAATAATGATGATGACTATAACATGATATGTGTTACACAGAAACTAACAATTATCCTATCTTATCTTATCTAGGACCCTACTTTCGTTGTTCCATCTTTTGCTTTGTTTTTGGTTTGAGTGTGTGTGGGTTTTTTTAATTTGTGTTAAATCAAAAGCTAAAAAGATATATATACTCAAAATATAAAAGAAAGTTAAATTTTAGATATTATTTGTTATATCATAATCAGATTTGTAGAAGATTTCTCAATACAAATACTAAATGCGTTAGTAGGAAACCACACGACTGTATTTCCCTTTTACAAAAATGTACAATAGTGATGGTGAAAACAGAAAAACAGATAAAAATACACTGATACAATACAAGTAAGAAACAAAATTGCAGAATATTTACATACTAAAAATATCAAAGCACATAGATCTACCTACACAATAGCAACGCACGTAAATGCACCCTTGTATCACGCGATAGCAGGACATAAAGATATAAATATACAGCGAAATTTTACATGAAATAATAAACAATTCTCTCGCTCAATCTCTCGTACTTGGATGCTATTTAGTATTTACACAAATGGTATAAAATTTACATATTTTACATTTTATTACAGAAAATTAATAGTAGTATGTACATCTACATGTATATGTACATTAGCTGTGGTGCAAGCGACCTCAAAGCATATAGCCGACTGAGGAATGAGGTAAGATAATTCCGTAAGTGAACAGTCGTTCTATGCTAAAGAATTATATTTGCATATACGATTTTTTGTCTCGCCCAATGGTTCAAGATAGGTTGCAGAAGCGAATCGGTGTGCTCCCTACTCTGAGTTGTGTGTGTTTTGCATATGGTACGTTGGTTCATCTAGGTTTCTTTGTTATTGTTTTGCTATTTATAAACATCCTATGATCATTCAAATGAAGCAAAATGAGTCTACTCCGGGGACATTTCTGAAGTGAATGCACTGCTGTTTGCTCTGAAAGACCACAAGAGTATTTCGGTGATGAGGACAGCTTTAAATGTTCATACAGTATATGAGCATTTTAAGTAGGTTGTGTTCTGTAAGAAGCCTGAAAAGAATGACTTGTTACCATCTGTCTAGTAGATGCTAGTCATCTTTCTGTGTCTTCTTTCTAGTTATCATCGTGAGCTTTTCTCATAAGTGACTCTATTGAGTGGCTACTCGTCTCTAGCTCCTTGTTTTGGAAATTGGTCTGCCATATGGTTGCCATGGACACCACAGTGTTCGGGTATCCGCTGAAGGGACACTTCTCGCTTATCGCTGAGTCTGTTAAGTTCTTTGGCGAGGCATGGACATTTGGAATTAGCCAAGGCTTCCAGGACTGATAGAGCATCTGTTTGAATGATCACCTGTTGGCAGTCATCTTTCGAATCGTAAATAGTTTTCGACCTACTTCTGCTTTGTAGTTGGTAGGATGCTATAAATCCTGTCGGTATGCTGACTGTCTCTGACCATCCAGCCGTGTGCATGATGAAAATACCAGCATCATCTTGTGTAGCAGCAGTAGCAGAGCCATCTGTGCACACATGGGTCCATGTCTCTGACGGATAATCTTCTGAGATCATGGCTTGTGTCATAGATTATTTTAATTTTCATCTTCGACACCCGATTAGAAACCAGGTACATTAGTGCAGATACTGATGTTTGACAGGCCATACTTCCGTGTCCCTGGTAGTTCCGACAAGTCAAGAGGAGTAGTTGGTGGTCCAAGACAGGCACCGTTTGCTTTTGTCAGCTTCTTAGATTCACGGACAAAATTCCCTTTTTTCAGGCATTCTTTGTTGGGTTCCAAAGCTTTGTTCTGATGTTGTTGTCACTTGCTGGCTTGTTTGAGCGCCTATGAGTCCCTTCTTTTAATCTGAGTTGTACACATTGCTCCAGTAATTATTCTTAATGCCTGGACATAAATTCATCACTTGCTGATTTGTCTATGCAGCCGTCACCCAACCTGTGGAACCAAATTCAAGGTAGAGCCATCACTGTTATCAAGTATACTGTTTTCAGTATCCTCTCATTTGCTCCCCAGTTAGTGCAAGGCATCACTAGCTATCGACGAGTCCTAGTTTAAGCTTTTGCTAGATGGGGCTTCCATGTAAGTCGCTTGTTGAAGGTAACGTCTAAATATTAAGCCTCTTCCACTTCAGTCGGAGGAAGGTTAATTTTGATGGTACCAGCCTTCTGCTTAGGTGATAGTGTGAGTAGAGTTGTACATGACTTTTCTGTGTTTATCTGTACTCACCAGCCTTCTGCCCATGCTGAAAACATGTCATCCTAAACGTAGAAGTTGATGCATACTCTTCTGAACACCAAACACAAGGTCGTCTGCATATAGGACTGCTTTCACTCCTCTTTGAACATCAGACATCAAGTCATTTATGAAAAGGAGAAAGACAGTGGGTGACAATACACCATGTTGAGAACTTTCGACTTTGTAACCCATCAACGTTGACTCTTGCCTTTCTTTTTCACAGATAGGACTTGATCCACTTGTACATTGTGTCTGTGATCCCATTCCGTAGTAACTTCACACGGAGACCGTCAGCCCAGACTTTGTCAAATGTTCTCTGGAGATCAATCCAAGTAACGAGCGTAACCTGTTTCTTGGAACGCGTCTATGCTGGGCTAGGTATGTAGTCTTTTCTTCCGTGCAACGTAATTGTTTGAAGTCAGCCTTTTGTTTACTCAGAATCTGGTTGGTCCTTTCCATAAATAACTCTGAAGTCTCCTGGCTCTAAGTCGATGTGATGGACCTCGTGTAGTAGTGGGGTGGACTCTGTCGAGGTTCAGAGCCCGACACTGCATGCTTTTCCCTGGAGGACCTCAAAGATCCAGTGTCATCGCAATGTGCTCTAGATGATTGCACAGACGTTGTGGGAATGCATTATATCATGGTTTGTTAGAGAGCGCCAAACTGACCTGGAACATCTCTCTAGTTTTTTCTCGAGGTTGCCTCACCTTTAGTTTCTAGTGGAAAGACCTTTCCTGGAAACACAGGAGGGAACTTTATAGGGATCCCAACAATATAGCTATTTACCCATGGCTGGGAGTCTGTTTATGTGCATAAGGGTATGTCCGCATGCCGGTAGGCCTTGAACACCGCATGTTAATTAATGTTAATTTAATTAACACACGTTGTCAGTCTTTCGAAGCTAACCCCGCTGCACGTTGTTCATAACGTTCAATTAATGACATTCAAGAACATCCTCAAAAAAGATATTCAGTGAAGAAAACTCTCCTTTTATATATGTTCGACTCAGTCTGTTCTCTACAGTACTCTGCGTGCTTTGATTCTGACTTTTGGTGAGCTGCTGCTTAATACTAGCACGGACCTATGTGTATATAGGTCCGTGATACAAGGTAATTTGCGCAACGTGACCCTTTCAAAAAGAAACTTAAACAGTTTTCCTGTCACGTATACCCACGCAGTGTGATAAGAAAATAAAATTAACAACTTTCTTTGTTCAAGATACTTTTGAAAAGAAGTTGTGCATTATCAGGGTGTTACTAATTTTCAATAAATATAACTATTAAGATGTAGCAATGACACAAAAACACAAACTCACGTTTGGGAGATCTGCAATAACTAATTAATTTTTAAACGTGTGTATGTAAGCTAGAATGTTAATTAGAATATTAAGAAGTCATTTAAATTGTCTCCGGAATACGACCTGTGTACACCTGACTTCAGCAACATATAGCGGACCTGAGACGTATAACTGTTTTTTATCGTATCTGAGATAGCATATGTCCGTGTATCATTGTATTACGTTCTTGAAAGTTTAGATAAATTTAACATTTGTATACATAATTTCCAACAAATAAAAATACGATAACGTAGCCATGATTACAATTAGAATACATTGAGAAAAAAACGAAAACCACCGCACCCGCATAATCATAAAATGTATTATTTATTTACAAGTACTTAAATGCTAGACTTTCAAAAGTTTTTTCCACGTACATTATTTGACAGCACGGTATGTGGTGACTGCCAAATTATCCAATTAGGGTCAAATTAGGGCACCTGTCGATTGATTCAGAAGCTGAGTATGCCGATTGGCAGATCGCGGGAAATTTTGGTCACGTGACTTTATACACTAGTACGATTGGATAGCTATGTCAACATTGTAATGATGCATTGGTAAAAATGGCTGGAGGAGAGTAAAGTTGCATGTTGTGTATTGATATTTTCTTCAAGTTATGAGAACGTTTGGAATATATTGACACCATCTGACAATGGAATAAAGCTATTTAGGTATGCACACGGTTTAGTGATACTGATTATACCACCAACCACGGAATAACATGGAAATGCAACAGGCTGCATATAGCCTGTAGCAGCATAGTATTAATACTGTTATAAATTACCAGGCTACCGTACAATTTACAGCGTGCACACTTTCATTTAAATCATCTTGCCTCGTTGTCCGAGACACATTTCACCGTTTTAGTTCTTAGAACTACACTAGATTGTGTTTGAGAGCATATAGGTAGAGAAAGTAATTAAAGAATGAGTAATTTATTAATTCTGTACAAATTTTGTTTATATGTGAGTGATTCAGTGAACAGCACACATTTACTTGATGCACTGAACATAGTGTTTTCACAATGACCAATTACGAAAATCGCAGAATTACCACAAATTTTGAACGGGAATTAATATTACAAATTGTCAAAAATACTAGATCGATACTTTTTTCAAACAATTGTTTTCGTCAAAACATATTTTTATGCAGGGATATAATTTTGTACTCTAGCTAATGTGTTATTCACTCCTTGTGATCCAAAGAAATTCTGAATATGCATGAAAAAGTGCACTGTGCTGGAACTGGGTCCGTATATTACAATAAGTGATATACGGACCCTTGCTAGAAATACTGCTAAAAAATAAATTGGCTAAAATGATAACTGAAGCAGAATTCTTCAAATCTGTATTTATTTGTGGATAGATGCAAAACTATTCATGTGCAACTTTATTTTCATAAATGGACACCCTTAAATTTTGACATTGGCACAGAAATTTCTGCGCATTATCATAACGTCAACCATGCATGCCTTTTTATCAGGACCTTATATAAAAATAATTTTACACCCCCCCTTTTTTTTTTATATATTCCTTTTTTTTTTTTTTTTTTATTTTTTTTTTTTTTAAAAAAAATAAAAAATTTTTTTAAAAAAAAAAACCCCCCCCCCCCCCCCCCCCCCCCTTTTTTTTTTAAAAATATTTTATTTTTTTTTTTTTTTTTTTTATTTTTATTTATTTTTTTTTTTTTTTTTTTTTTTAAACCCCCCCCCCCCCCCCCCCTCTTTTTTTTTTTTTTTTTTTTTTTTTTTTTTTTTTTTTTTTTTTTTTTTTTTTTTTTTTTTTAATTATAAAAAATTTTTTTTCCCCCCCCCCCCCCCCCCCCCCTTTCAAAAAAAAAAAAAAAAAAAAAAAAACAACCACCCCCCCCCCCCCTATGGCTCAATTGTTTCATTATCGATAACGATTTTCAATCCATGCATGCACTGTTACCTAATTGGATGATTATTTTTAGGAAATCTCTAATAGTAACAAGACACATTATCAGTTACTGCGTAAATATATAGTTGTTATTTATGGTTGGCAGTGTCGTATACAGTGTCCGCTTATGAAATCTATTACTGGAGTTAAAAGTACCGGCATTCCAGGTCTGTACTGCGGAAGGTGCAAACCACGGTATACTTGTTAATCTGCGCACCTTTTTAACATAGAACATTATAATTATTATAAGCAATGTCTTTCAACAAGTCTTTAATAATTGTAAGTCAGCTATAATATGGCCAGTGACAGTACTTACCTACCTGCCAAGAACCAGTAAAGGTTACAAATCTTATGTGCAATTTGTGTCATGGTTTAATTTTTGTTGTGTCCACTGGCAGTGAATAGCAGAATACACAAAATTGCTTTTAAAAAGACTTCAGTGGAGTAAATAAATACTAAATAATAGTATATATGTCCATCAGAGTCTAAAAAAGTGGAGCCTGACTGATTCAATCAAGTGGTGTTGAGAAGCAAAAACAATTAGAAGTTGCTTCAAGTGCATTGTCAACTCAAATCTGAATATTGCATTTAGGTAGAAATTTTGATTTACTGGTTTTAACTGTACTTCAAATAAAATTGCTTTGTTCATGGATATTTGATTGTAAAAAGCAGTGTGTGTATATAACAAGTATCAGCAGATGCTATTTGCATATTGATAGATTTGTTACAAAAGGAGCAATAAACAAGCTTTAATCTTTAAATCTTTGTTTGATTTTTCCCTAATAAAATGCTTTTGATGGAGAGAATGATCAGTCAGATTTGTTCTACTGTACTTCTGTACCTGAATGTTGTCTGTGACTTAATTTGAATAATAATTTATTGGGGCATATCCGTCAATTACATACGTGTAGTAGATTATTTTCTCAAAATGTTAAAAATAGGTTTAATGTACATAAAGTAGGATATAAATGCATTTTTTAATGAAGAACATGTATTCAGAAACAACATAATAATATTACTTCTTTTGTGTCTTTGAAAATGCTGTTCACACATTTTGCTTGCTTGAAGTATAATTATAGGACTTACTGATAGTTCAAATTTGTTAAAATGCGTGTATAAATCAAAGTAAGATGGGATATTTCAGATTCACTTCACTTCATTGTTGGTAAACTGTCAACAGTTACTGTCAGCTTATTGGTAACAAAATAATTGTTTATAAAAAATTCTATCAATTTGGAATTACAGTTCTATGTACCCGGTAAGTACTGCAGATTTCAATGTTCCGCACCGTTTAGGTGTTTGCATTTAACACAGGTAGTAAATGATGTTGGCTAGTTTGGTAGCATTCTGTATTTAGCTCTGTCCAAAGTAAATATGCTGAGAAGAAAGAGTTTAGTCAGTGAAAATATATGTAAAATCCCATAGGGATGATTCAAGCCCATACGCCTCCTTAATCATTGGATAGACTTCGAACATACTAATTAGAAACTCAAATTCCCTTTGAAAAATCTGAAATTTCATGACAAGTGTGGCCACAGAATCATCTGTAGTACTGTTCTTTATTTTATTCAAAGGGAGTATCAGAATATGGAATATTTTGCATGATTTTTCACTGAAACGACTGTCAAAGGAGATTTTGTTTCTGTTTTTAGCTGTACTTGACAAAGTCCAGCAGAGCTTATGGCATGGTGGTTTGTCCGTTATCCATTCATCTGTAAACGTCTGCTTAATAAAAATCTGACATTGCAACAGATTTTCACAAAATTTACTCACAACAGTCCAGTCAGCAATACTGGTCCTTGGGACCAATTGTTTACTTATCAAAAAAAAAAAAAAAATTAAGGTTATGCATAATTCCAGTTTTGGCTAGAAAGCTGTTTAATAAAGAGACCAAGTAACTATGTCAATACCACCATAACACTATTTTACATCTTAAAATTAGTAGATCTTGACTTGTTAAAGTGATTGAAAAGAAAAAGATATTCATGTTCCATTTATGTTTGAAATTGTTATATCGCAAACATAAGTAACTGACTTCCGCATATTAGTGGACAGCGTAATGTACACGCTACAACTGACAGTACTGCATGCTGAATTGATCTATGAACTAGTTTTAAAATAATTTATAAAGTTTTGAACTTTTTGAAAATACAAAAAAATAGTTGTGGTGATTTGGAGTAACTGCAAGTAAACACATTGACCAATTTATTTTTGGATGGTGACGAAAAATGCAAGCATTCTTAAAAAGGAAAACTTTACACTCTTTTCAAAGATGACCATTTTTAGGATGACCTAAGAGTATATACTAACTGATGTTTAGATATTTTGCCTGTAGAAAAGGTCCACTGGTTAAATATTTCATACCACCAAAAGAAATGTGCCAGGTGCTTGAGAGAATTAGGTGACGAATTTCACTATCAGTTTTAACAAACATTTCAGCCTAAAAAAGTAACACTGAAACAGTTAATCCCAGCAAATTTTACAAATGTCCAAATTTTATATAATACAATCAGCCTATGTATAGCAAAGATCCCAGAATTTAAAAATATCTTTCTATCTCTCTGTCAGTTTAATGAAATTTAAGAAAAATCTTCCGGCCAAATTTTTACTAATTTTTTGTCATGGGAATCGGTCTGACAAGTTGAAAATCAGTCCAGACAGGCAAATATTCGGTTCTCCTGAGATCAAATATGATCTACTATTAAGCTGTTCAAGAATTGTTTATTCATCTAAAACTTTGATTTCCTGCAGTGACTATAATTTTATAAAGTACTGTGTGTCTGATAATATGGCAAATCAACTGGTGTGCTTGAAGGTTTCCATGTGTTGTAATGTAACTCAGGTGAACAAAATAGGGTCATCAGGACACTCTTGTTTAAAAAAGTTTTCTCACATGAAAGAAAAACATACTTTACTAACCAAATACTTTCGTTTAGATTAACCCTACATTTTCCTGATCAGCGTTTTACCTTTCACAAACAAGAGTTTTAGGAAATAGTGGTAAATTCTTTGAAGATAATGCTAATGGAAAAGTTAATGTAAATCAGTTTTTCTTGGAAGCAGGTTTGTTTACTGTATCAGAATTTACATCATAAGGTTTCAGGCTTATGATGACGTGGGGTCATATCAGTTCTTTAATTTCTGTGTGCACATATAAAATTGTTTTGTTCCATTTGTATGAATAGATTTGATTATTGATCTGCATCTGCAACATAATACCAGAATATTTCATTGTGTTATGCAGTACAATTCAATACACCTGTACTTAATGCTTTGCTGGAGATACATAAACTGTTAATGTATTGTTCTGTGAACAGGTGTTACTGTATTTATTTCCTAGTTTTGGCCTTTTTTCTCAGTATTCAGTAAGACCAAAATTATGTTGTTTAGTTCGAAGCAACTAAAGTTTCTACTCTAAGTTTGCACCAGAGTTTGCTTTCTTTTCACAGTAAATATTTCTCTAGAAACAGAGGAATGTGCCTAGAATTTTGAGCGAGATCGCAGTTATGTAAATTTCTCATAACTGCAATAAATTCAAAGTCTGATAAAGATGGGAAAGAAAAACTGTTATCCTGCAGAGAATGTGACGTCTTGTGCTGTATTGTGTATATAGGGCTGTATTAGATATGCCAGACAACGCAGCATCATTACTATGCCTTACATTGTATTATACTGTAATATTGACTTAGTGATGCTCCATACGTTTGATGTTTGATTTAACACTCTACTCAAGGATGTTATTGAACCATATGGTAATAAAGATACTGCCGAAATAATGTGAAAGGTCAAGTGCAGATTATGATGGTTGTCTTGAAGTTTCAAAATCTCTTGACTTATGTGTGAGACATAAAAGAACTAATAGGCCATTTCAGATACAACATTTTAGGCCAAACACACAAATGTATACATGTTACGGAAATTTACCACTTACTGTATTTACTGCAATCAGGCAGAGTAAATAAAATAAGTGTTTCTGTTGGTTCTGTCACTTTACTAGATTCATGAAACTTATTTATAGTAAGTTTTTATAATAACTAAGAAAAGTCAGCTAGCAACTGTTGGCTGACATAAGCTTCTTAACAATAAGGCCCCACACAAATTTTTGGGCAAATTCTTTTTGTCTGAGATTATTCCATGCATTTTCACATAATGCCTTTTTAGCTTGCCCGAGACTTTGGTTTGTAATATGCTGCCTTTATCTTGCTGACAAATGTATGATTTTATGTTTATACTTTCCCTTACACTTCCATTAACCTAACCCAAAATTTTAATTTTTTTGCTATCTTTACATCACAATTCTGTGGAAATTAAGATGGTAAATAATATGATTATACAGTCAGTGGAATCCAGGATGTACCACCACATGTTTTAGCTCACCTGAGCACAAACTTTTTAAGGGTGTGCTATTGTGATGAGCAAATTATAGAATAACTGTGTAAGCTCTGTAGAGGTCACATTTTCTACCTGGTCTTCATGAAATCTGGTCAAATTAGAAGCTAGGCCATCTAGTGTCAAAAAATAGGTCACCATATCAAATTGTAGAAAAACGTTGTAGCACTTAGAAGCCACATTTATTACCCAATCATCATGAAAGATGGTCAGATTGTTTGTCTCAATGATTTCTAGTTGAAGTTTGAATTTGGGTTACCTGGTGTCAAAAACTAAGTCACATGATCAAATCAAAGAAAAAAAAGCTTGTTAACATTCTAGAGGCCACATTTATTAACCAATCATCATGAAAATTGGTCAATGTTTGACTTAATGATTTCTAGGTTGAGTTTGGATCTGAGTCACCAGGTGTCAAAAACTAGGTCAAACTGTGAAAAATAAAAAGCCATATTTTTGTTTATGATATATATCTTAAGGTTGAATTTTGGTTGCGTTGGGTCATACATTGTACATAAGTAGGATTTGAACCATATAGGGTCATCTTGACCCTCTTATTATAATGTTTACATCACTTATAGATCTAAGCTATTTCTTTCTGTAATATTAAATCATTGTGCACTGTTTATATGTTTCAGGACCTTTTGTGATGTATAATGTTCTGGAATGGCCAAAGCCTTTGACTTCCAGTGGCGTATACCTGTACCAGAGCGACTACAAAGAGGTGATATATTTGAACGCTGGGATGAGGTAAGTATCACAACTTGCAATGAATAACTTTGCTTACTGATAGAAGGAAGCAATGTACTGGGTTCTATACAGAACTGTCATAACTTCTAAAAATGGAATATAGAACTTGCCTCTGTTTTGTAATCAACCCTCTTATAAACACCTAATTTGACGTGTATTGTCTATCATAGATGCAATTTTTATGCAAAGTTGGTAGAGTACATAGATCTTTATGGTTGGATTTGATACAGTTCAATGAAAAACATGTTCTTCCTTCAATTTCTGTAAGTGCATTGTATGTAAATTAACAGTAAATTAACATGATGCAAACTGTCAATCGGAGGATTTAGATAGCAGTTTAATTTGAATTTCACCTGTGACAAATTAATAGAAAAAAAGTTTGAATGGATTCTTTGTTTATATATTACAATGTATACTGCGATGTCAACAAAAGAACATGTCATGTTAATTAATCACTACAGAAGTGCTTGTGCACCTGTTTAAATATTTAAATTAACAGGCTTCAATTCTTTCCTGGAATTAAACTGTTTATTATACACTTCGATAAATAACTGTAGTGTAGAATTCAGTCTTTACTATGTTCTATGCACCTAAGCAGATATCTTGCATCATGTTTGCTTTGTGAGCCATTTTTCTTTTAAACAACATTCTAATTATAATAGACTCATGGGTTGAAATGGGTCTTGGTTGAAATGGGTCAAAGCTAATGTGAAGCGAGTTTGCGTGGACCTCTGTCATTCAGTACAAAATTCTGACTTCCTTTGAAATACACTTGCATTGACTTGCTTTGTCACATAGAAAACTGGATTATTTTGTCCATCAAATAAAAAGATTTCAATCACATCATCTCATAAGCAAGGAGACAACATTGTCTCAATCTTTCACATTTGGAAGTCTGTTCAGTTTCATTCAGTCACAATGGCTTTTGCTAAGGTGTGTGACTTGGGGCCTGAATTTGCTCTCTTGTTTAAAATTGACATGGTCAAAGTAAGACACAATTATATCAGTACCATATCCAGTCAAATAAATTTTGCCATAATCGGTTTTAACCTTTCCAGAATTGTCTAGCTAACTGACAATAAAACGAAGATACTACAGTAAAGTTCCGGTAAAGACCACCCTCGATATTAAGACCAAACATTTCGGTCCAAAATGGCCCATTTTAGAGTTAAAATTTCTTGATAAAAAGACCGAACGGTGGTCTTATTACCGGAACCATACTGGTAGTTTGATATTTAAACATGTATGTTATGTTTTTTCTCTGTATGACTGCAGGAATGCTCATCTCTAGAGTCAGGTTGCCTGGTGAAGGTGGATGAGAATGGCTTCTTCATCTTCTGGAAGAGTGATGGCAAGGTATTTAATACAACTGTTTATGTTTAATATCATTTGGAAAGGATGGTAGCGGTTAGTTAGTTAAACCAATAGATCAGGATTGTAAAGTCATACTTGCTCTTTAGCATCGTTGCATTGTCTCCTTTTAAAAAAACTACCAAGTACTACAATACTTGCATGGTAACAGCAATAAGTTTTGGTGACATTAATACCAGCTGTTGACCACATGAAATACAACTTGCTCAGGCCAACTTGTCTCTCTAGTGATTAGTAGTTCTATTTTGTCCTCTTTTGAAGGAGTAGGGTATGATCTTGCTGTCAGTCTGTCAGTTTATAGACCAAATTATATATTCTAACTCCGGAACCATTCTGCTTATATTCTTCAAACTTCACAATGATGATTGTTGATAATCATCCATAATACTTGAGTGTTGAGAACAGTTTCAACTTGTGTCTGTGGTCCTAAATCTTAAATCATAGACATGTTATGATCATTAAATGACCTGTAATGATTTTGCAAAGATTAAGATCAACTTTTGTAGGTTTGTGGTTTGCACGATTTCGATATTGATGTTGTGGTTGGAAGATCAAAGGTCAAGGTCACATAGTCATTAGTGGTGTGAACAGTTTCTGTTAATTGGCAGAAGACTGTCAAGTGTGGAGATTATCTGCATTATGCACTTTCTGCTTTAGAAGCAGTCTCTAGTTTTTCTTGGCTTTACAGCTGCACACTTAAGGTGATAGTTAAAATGTGTCTAATTATATTTTCCTTAGCTTGATAAATTATGTGCCAAAAAATGCCATCTAATGCTGCTACACAAGACTTAATTGTAATAATTAATTTCAGGTGACATGACAAAATCTCATTTTCATTCTGGGAATACTATTGCAATTGGGAATCTGCTTTTGTATTGATGTATTCCATAGGACTTCCTTTATGTAATCATTGGGATAGATTTTTCATCTGTTAGCTCAAAAAATTCATTTGTCTGTTTTCATGTATTACATTGTTAGCCACACTATATTTTAATCTAAAATTCAGTACCTTCAGCAGTTCAGCACCCTCCTTCTGACAGGGCTGGTTACTATATATTTTTAGCAGCAAAGAGAGGTAAGACAGATAATCAGAAAATAGAAGAAAAATTACCTAAAGTTAAATAAAGCCAGTCAATGTATTGCCCTACATAGATATTTGAAACAGTTACATGGACTGCTTTATTATCGGCTGATGCAGGTTTTATTACCCCATAAGGTTTAAAACTATACCAGGAATGATAGTAGAATGTAAGCTATACAAAATCACAATATCAAAGTGTAACAAGGACTTGGAATAAGTTTTTTTACAATGTAACAGCTGGTTTGTGTCCTTTGTGAATATTCTGATAACTGAAAAAGATAGTGGAAAATGCATTGTCATTTGTAATGTAGACCGTTGTTATGCACAATTGTAATCTCCGATGAAATTACAGTTTCATAGACATGTAAGGGTAAACAAAAGAAAAAACATGCAGTAATGCAGTTGAATGTAGTAGAAGTTTTTTTGGGTTTTTTGTTTGTTCTTTTTTTGGCTCTTGCAGGATGTTGGTGAGTCTAGTAGTATCCTTCATCCTGTAACACACACACACAAGCAAACATCTCTTGATTTATTGGCATTCATTCAGGACATTCATGCAGGTCATTCATTTAAAAGCAACAAAAAAAATATGTTTTTCTATATTTCATTTGTTCATCTGAGCCGAAGACTTTAGATAAGCTATTATTATAGGTGTGTGGTCCAACGGCCATCTCTTAGCTCCCCTGAAACTTACTAGTGAGATTTTTATCAAACTTGCTCTATAGCATTCTTGCATTGACAACGTTGTTTTAAAAAACAGGAATTTGTTTAGTCTGTGGTACACAGGGCAATATGTTACTAAATAAAGGAAACATGTTTTTAACAGCTGCTTCCTATGAACTAATGATAAGAAAGTTACCAGACTTGTTCTGCTTCTTAAATAAATGAATGTTAAGAATTGAAAGTGTAAGGTGTCAGCATTGGTTATATCCTTTATCTTTAACAGTCCCTGAAAATTACTTTATATTCAGTGGAAAGCTAATCTTGCATACATCATTCAGCATATTCCAAAGTGGAATTCCATGTAGGACTGTAAAAAACATCCCAAATTACTTTCATATTCAATACTTGCCTGGAGCATATGAATAGATATTCATCTGGTTTTGTTATTTTGTTATATTAGATGTCAGAAAAAGTCCCTTTGATATTAAACATCAAATTCTGTCTGGTATTTGAATGGACTTATAAGTACCAAATTACCATTCTAAACAGCATTATCTTGTGTTAAATAAGTCATTTATATTCATTAAAAGCTGAAAATAAAATCTGATTGTATTATAGCAGTGAAGTGCAGGGATTTCCTTCTGTGTATAAAATATCCATGGATTAAACTTTAATGAACTAGAAAAACCATGTTGCTGAGAATACATTTAATTCAGCCATCAGAGCACTTCCTTTGCTGGTACCAACTCAGATTTGAATTCTTGAGATGGTAAATCCATCACGAAGCCAACAGAACTCCCCATAGAGTATTACTTTGACAGCTTCAGTGATCATTTAAAATTTATCTATACAAGTAAAGAATTATGAACTAACTGATAAACTAATAGAACTGTGATATATTAGAATCTAAAAAAGTGCCAACACATGCCTTTCTTTCACATTTACAAGAAAATCTTACTAGAAAGTGTTTATTATTTGTTGCAATAGCATTGAAAAAAAGCACTGTACTATATATGTGAAATGTACTTTGGGTTTAAAAAACAATTTTTGGAATGTTTTTTGTACAAATTACTGTGTCAGTTTCAGTGAGAAGACATCTGTCTTTGTAATGTAAGTCTCACAAGTAATTGTATCATCTAAAGTGGTGATAGGACTTGAATTGTTTGACAAAAATGTGGGAAGATAATTCTAACTATAGTTCTGTTCACTTCAGTATTAGTATTAATCCATGCTGTTACAAATTGTATTGATTGCATCCTAAAAACTACTCTTGTAAGTCACAGGTGCAGAAAGTGACTTTAAAATTAGTAGAGTAATCTTGGCATGTCTGCCTTTGACACCCACTGGTAGATTGTATAGGGCATGATTGTACTGAGACATTTTTTGCAGTCACTTCAAGTTAGTTCTGTATGGTATGGTATGGTTTTATCGTTGGTACCGGTTTTCCATATGACCAACGCCCCCAAAGAGTTAAGTTATTTTAGGTTTCGGGGGATAGTGCAAGATACAGAAAGCGTCCCAATTCCAGAGACACTCTTGGTTCTTTATCATGCCAGGCTTTCACCCATTCATGGGACCTCGGTGTTTAAGTCTCATCCGAAAGTCTGTTAGTAATTTTAGTTGGTCAGCCCTGCACAACCCCCGAGATTACAAGTCTCGTGCTCTACCTATTGAGCTATCCGGGCTGACCTGTTCTGTTGAACTAGGTTCTCTTTTTAACGATACAAGTATGTATTAAGAGTTGTTGCCTTTTCTGGAAGTTTGCCATTTTGATAGTCTTTTAATGTTTGCTGACCATTAAACAAAAAAGCTAAGAAACCCACTGTCTTGTGAAAAACTATTTTTTCTAATCTAGTACATTGTATGTTCCGTGGATCAATACTACTTGAGGAATTTGTTTAATCTCCACTGCGTCAGCCAACATCGAATACTGTGAAGGAGATTTATTGAAAAAAAACAATTTTTGTGGCATAGACCCAGCTTGAAAAAAACCCACCCAAGTTAATCACATTGTACAGGAAGATTTGTCCAAGTATTTTTTGCAGACCACCTTATTGCTGTTTATTTCCTTAATTATACCCCTGAAACGAAGTTTGGGGGGGTATATAGGAGTCACCCGGTCGTTGGTCGGTCGGTCGGTCAGGCGGTCTCTTGCATTTTCCTTGTCCGGAGCATAACTTGAAAACTACTAGTTGGAATTCAATACAACTTCATACAATGGTCAAGCACATTGAGAGGAAGTGCAGTGCACAAGAACCATAACTCCATCTTGACTCATTACAGAGTTATTGCCCTTTGTTACTTTTCCTTGTCCGGAGCATAACTTGGAAACTACTGGTTGGAATTCAAAACAACTTCAGACAATGATCAAGCACAATAAGAGGAACTGCATTGCACAAGAACCATAACTCTATCTATAGTAATTACAGAGTTATTGCCCTTTGTTACATTTCCTTGTCCGGAGCATAACTTGAAAACTACCGGTTGGAATTCAATACAACTTCATGCAATGGTCAAGTACATTGAGAGGAAGTGCAGTGCACAGGAACCAAAACTCTTTCTTGACTCATTACAGAGTTATTGCTCTTTGTTACTTTTCCTTGTCCGGAGCATTACTTGAAAACTACTTGTTGGAATTCAATCCAACTTCATAAAATGGTCTAGCACAATTTGAGGAAGTGCAATGTACAAGAACCGTAACTATCTTGAGTATTTACAGAGTTATTGCCCTTTGTTACTTTTCCTTGTCCGGAGCATAACTTGAAAACTACTGATTGGAATTCAATACAACTTCATACAATGGTCAAGTACATTGAGAGGACGTGCAGTGCACAGGAACCATAACTCTTTCTTGACTAATTACAGAGTTATTGCCAAGAACAATATCTCTATTTTAGTTTTTTTTTGCAAGGTATTCTGTTACTACGAACTTCCTCAGTTTATAAAGCAGTCTTTCGGGGGTATTAATCACATTTAGTGATAGCTCTAGTTAATTATAATTGTGATTTAATTGCAGTGCGACATGTGAATTCAGTTCTTCATTTCCTTGTAGAAATTGGCAATATGGTTTTTACTAAGATCAGCAGAAAAAATTGATAGATTACTTTGAAAAAAAATTTAATGAGGTTGCTGATAACTTGAGATATTTCAGTATTAATAACAAAAGCATTTTCTTGGCACTCTTTCTAGATATTTCAGAATATTACAAGATTTTGCAAAAAAAATACATTCATAAAGTAAGTAATGGATAGCTTTGTTTAATCCATTAAACATATAAGGAAGGAGGGGTGGGGGTGGGGGGCACAGGGGTGTAGACCTAGACGTTGCAGATTCTGAATCCCTGCAACTGAATGAACTGTAATTTCTTGAACTCTTCTTTTGGCACACATGCATGGGTGAAAGTTTTCCGGCATGTGCGAGAAGTTGTCCTGAGAGGTCGTTTTTCCAAATCGTGTAAATCCGTTGAGATTTTCAGGGGGGAGGGGGTGTACAGGCCTAAGCCTGCTCCGACTATTTCTTTCCAGGCTCGAGTTTGGAATTCCCTCTTCGTCTAAATTTAGCAGTGATTCATTTTGCTGGTGGTCGTCCTTTACGGAGATCGCCGATTGGATTGCTAATTATTGCTGTCCAATGAAATAACAGGTTTTAAAATGAGTTTGGCTTTTTTTCCAAGATGGCGGAACAAGAAAGTTGACCGTGGAAAAACAAACAAAGTTGAAGGAAAATGAAGTTTTTATCAGCAGGGTACAACATAAAAGACCTAGAAAAGGGTACGAAAAACAAATGGAGATGGGAGTGGCTGTCTGAATGCGATCAAAACGGCAACAAATGGGGAAACTGGCTAAAAAAGCCTGATATTCATAGCTAATGTTATTTGTATTGCCATACCGACAAGAAATAAATTTTGTATTGTGTTGTATAGTATATTGCCAGAATGGCGTTTTGCGAATTTTGCGGCAAAACGATAAAATATGGGTCCTCAAAATATGGGTAATCAAGCTACAACTGGTCAGAGAAAACACATTTTAATGGATATTTTAGCATTTTGTGATTTTGAAACTGAACATTCAATTATGAAGGAGAGGCAAGGTATAAATAAACCCTTTAATATTTGGTACATTTCTTGTGTACACTTTGCTTATTGAGGTAAATATTCATACTCAATGATGGACCTTAACAGATGGATATTTCAATGATCTGAAACAAAAGTTCTTTTCTCAGGAAAAGGGTTTCTAGCCTTTTTAATTTGCTGAATCCCAGGAGCTTCTATTTTGAGGACCCATATTTTATCGTTTTGCCGCAAAATTCGCAAAATGCCATTCCGGCAATATACAATACAATACAAAATTTATTTCTTGTCAGTATGGCAATACAAATAACAGTAGCTATGAATATTGGGCTTTTTTAGCCAGTTTCCCCATTTATACCTGTAAAAGCGACTTATTACATTCAGATTCTTTGAATCGCAAGGATTATACTGCCGCTGCATGTTGCTGCTTGAGTACACAAGTACTACAGAGACCACCGTCTTAGTCCAATCTTAATGAAACTTTGTAACTGTTTCACATTGATGAAATCTCAGTCGTGTTAGGTACTAGACTCTAAACCCCATGAGGATAATTGGTTACAATGAGTAGATGACCCTATTTGATTAAGGCCCACTGAAGAAAGAGGTCAAGGTCACAATGTTGATCAAAGGCTCCTCAAACTTGGCTATGGTAACAGAGGAAATTGAAAGGAAGTTAAGTTTATCTATGCTGATTCTATCTTTGTATTCTTTTTGTCTGAGATTATTCCATGCATTCAATTTATAATTCGCTTAATGCCTTTTTAGCTTGTCTCAGGAAAAGGGTTTCCAGCCTTTTTAATTTGCTGAATCCCAGGAGCTTCCGGGGGGCCTCCGGGCCCCTGGACCCCTAGCCAAGGCATTGCCCTGGACCCACTGGGGGCCCCCAGCCAAATTTTCAGGTTTTTAAATTTTTTATACTTTCACCCATGCACATGCTGGTGAGACAACCAGGAAGCAGATGTAAATATAGTAAACTCCTTCGGACCATTTAAATTTGTTCCTTATAATTGAAGTAATTGTTATATCCATACAGAGTTTTCATATTAAATGAAGAAGGAAACAATCAGATCAAGAAAATTTGTTTTTTTAACTATTTGGGCAGTATACCATGTTCTCTTAATTATATGAAAGATCCCCTCAATGCACACAAGCTTAGAGTGTAACAGTATAAAATGCTTCCAACATGATGGAAAATTAAGTTTCCATAAAAAAAACTTTTTTAAATCCCCTCCTAAATTTTTTTTTTCCCCACATTTTTAATTTTCACCCCAAAACTTTTTTTTTTTTTTTTTTTTTTTTTTTTCCCCCCCCCCCTTTTTAATTGTTACCGGAGACAAAGCGGAGTGTAACAGTATCTATCAGAATGCCTGTTGTAACATTTTTTTAGCCTTTTTGTCTGAAGTTTGGAAAAATTGCACCAGCTTTAAATCCTAAATTGTCATCACTTGATTCAAGGGTTTTGTCCTTGATTAAGTTTTGGGTTTAGAAGTGAAAGCAGGTCCACAAAGAAAAAAAATTTTTTTTTTTTAAAAAAATTTTTTTTTTTTTTTTCCCCCCCCCCCCCCCCCCTTTTCTTTTCAAACCCAGTCACTTATGGCGCCCTTTTTTATTTCTTATGAATTTAAAAAAAAAAAAAAAAAAAAAAAAAAAAAAAAAAAAAAAAAAAAAAAAAAAAAAAAAAAAAAAAAAAAAAAAAAAGGAAACTATCAAAGCTATCACTTTGAAACTTGGGAAACTTGTTTATCTAATACCCTTCTTCACATTGAATCATAAAGCTGCTGAGTCTGACCTGTTTTTTGGGGGGGTAAAAAACATGAATTTTGGTTGATTTTGAGAATTGGACATAGCTTCTTCATATTTTGTTAGATTGATTTCAATTTTTTCACAAACAATACATGGATAATGTACTTCAACATATCAAACAGGTTTTGAGTCACACATTTGGAACGGGAGGAGGAGGTGAGGTGAGGGGGAGGGGAGGAGGGGAGGGATATTTTAGTATTTTTAGACTTTGTCATTTTAAGCTAGTCTTGATTTTTAAAGTTATGCGTTTGGGTCACTTACATGCAAACTATCAAAGCTATCACTTTCAAACTTGGAATACCTGTTCACTATTGAATGTACAATAGAATAAAGGAAGATTTTTACAAGTTACATGACCCTGTAATGTATTTGGCTGGATTATTGCCCTTTCTTAACTTTGAAAGTTTCACACACACAATATTTTTGTAATAGTCAACATAATGCAACTAAACTTAGTGTATAAGAAGTATTTATGAATATCTTTAATTGGATTGTATTTTAGAGCTCCAGAGGTCAAGGTCACTGTTACTAAAAATAGGAAAACTGTAATTTATTCAATATCTTTAGTTACAGTTGACATACTGTAACCAACTTTTGTTTGTAGTAAGTATTTAAGAAGATAGGGTTGGTGTTTGGGGCTCCTGGGTTCATTGTCAAGGTCACTAACTAAAAATAGAAAAACAGTCATACATGTGTATTTTTTTCGCTTGTCACATATTACTCTATACTACTTTTAGAGCAGATTTTAGGCTATAAAATCATAGTCCAGATTGATGCCAATCTCTAAATATCTCGTACAAGTTATAGCATTCCAAAAGTTCCTTCTAGGGCACATCTTTCTATATATTTTATTGAAGTACAAACTATGACAGTCGAAGCAAATTCAGGCATTAGTATCTACAATATTTAATACTCGACGCACCTGTCACATGGTAAGTTCGCGCCAATACTTCCAGCAACAATATTAGCATATTTCTACGCTATGCAAACGATATGTAAATTAACATTCTTTCAGCTATTTGTCAAACTCATAATGCAAAAGCAAACGCATTGTCGGGCGATTTCTGCAAGTCCAACGTGCAATAGATCTAGCTTATTTTGCATATGTGTGCAATAGCTTACCTAGCCTAATTAATTTGGCGTTTCAGTGTGACCCCTTTCACAGATCTGATATTTTATAACTGTCACACCATTTTGTAGAAGGCGGACAGCTATTAAATGTCAACCTGTACAATCGGTTTGCCTTCGAAGTGCAAATAGCGAGACTATAGCTTACCCAGTGAAGTTACCACATAAAGGGAAATAACCACAGTAATTCGTAAACATGTAGTCCGCTGTACATGGTGAAATAGAATGGCTATTGGTTGTTAGCTTGTTCCAATTTTCAATATCACAACGTTTAATTTATAACGGAAACACACCGAAAAACGGCTTACGTGCTGCATTGTTCAGTCAAGTGTGTCTATACAATTTTAAGTGTCCCTTCCATGGAACGAACAATAATTAGACCTCTTAATGTTAAATTTTTAAGACATTTGTGTTTTTAATGTGTAATACATGTACATATAGTCTCTTACAGCTCTTAAAAGAGTGGTTCTGTATATTGTTAATGTAAGTGTCAGTTGTAAATTGTATTGTATATATGCAGAAATGAGACGTAAATAAAATAAAAATATGTTCAATATCTGTAGTTACAGTTGACATAATGTAATTAAATTATTAAGGGTGTAATACATATGAATAAAGACTTTTAAATTAATTTGGATTGTGAATGGGCTCTTGGGGTTAAAGTCCAGGATTTTTTTATAAAAATAGAAAGATGGAAAAAAAAAAAATCTTTAGTTGCAATTGAATTATTGTGACCAAACTTAGTGTCTAGTTATTATTATGAAGACTGTTTGTGGGATTGTGTTCTGGGGTTAAGGTAAAAAAAAATGGTGATAAATATACTTAAAAGGATAAATTCAGACGGTGCTCTTGTTACTGTTACACTTGAAGCTGTGTGATATTTATTTTATTATGCCCAAAAAAAGTATTGGGTACTTAAAATATGGTTATGGACAAGGGTTCATCACATCATGTTCACTAAGTGCTCACTAAAATCGATACCGTGCGTTCTCCTGTGTAACAGTAAATTATACTATTACATGTCTGACAGTATATTTCTAGCGGTCACATGCTGCCTTGACAGAACAGTATGAATGCTAACAGTTTAACATTGATAATAAATTTAGGCATGATAAACTGTACTGATGAAACAGATAGTGTGCTTGCCTCACCTATGTAAAATGAAAAAAACCAGAAGAAGTTTGGTTATACAGTCTATTGTAAAATACAGGTAGACCCCACCAAACTGTCAGATTGCTCATTTATTTATAAGCATGAATTTCATAGGGTGTGTTCACTTTAAGTGATAAAAATACTGTTTTATTGCAGGAAGGCCAGGTTTTGGAGATCTCACAGGTGAATGATATTAGACTAGGCCTGCCACCCAAGATCAATGTAAGTAAAATACGTCTTAGGCCTTTATTTTTTGATTCTATGTTTTACAAACACCGCCGCTCAAAAAAGTTCAATTTGAAATAAAAATAAAATTGTGATTTCAGGTTTTTAGCTCACCTGTCCATGCCAGGGTGAGCTTTTCTGATCGATGATCATCCGTCGTCCGTCAACATTTTGATTCAAATGACATCTCCTCTGAAACCTCTAGGCCAATGTTGATAAAACTATGCAGGAATGTTCCTTGCATGAAGCTCTACCAAAATTGTTCAAAGAATTCCATTCCATGCAGAACTCTGGTTGCTATGGCAACAAATAGGAAAAACTTAAAAAATTTTCTTCTCTGAAACCACAAGGCCTAGAGCTTAGATATTTGACATGTAGCATTGTCTAGTAGACCTCTACCAAGATTGTTCAAATCATGACCCCCGGGTCAAAATTGACCCCGCACCGGGGGTCACTTAGTTTTGCAAAGGAATATATAGGAAAAACTTTAAAAATCTTCTTCTCTGAAACCACAAGGCCTAGAGCTTAGATATTTGGCATGTAGCATTGGCTAGTAGACCTCTACCAAGATTGTTCAAATTATGAGCCCCGGATCAAAATTGACCCCCCTGCCACGGGGGTCACTTAGTTTTACATAGGCTTATGTAGGAAAATCTTTAAAAATCTTCTTCTCTGAAACCACAAGGCCTAGAGCTTAGATATTTGGCATGTAGCATTGGCTAGTGGACCTCTACCAAGATTATTCAAATTATGACCCTCGGATCAAAATTGACCCCGCACGGGGGATCACTTAATTTTACATAGACTTATATAGTAAAAACTTTAAAAATCTTCTTCTTTGAAACCACAAGGCCTAGAGCTTAGATATTTGGCATGTAGCATTTGGTAGTGGACCTCTACCAATATTGTTCAAATTATGACCCCCGGGTCAAAATTGACCCCGCACCGGGGGTCACTTAGTTTTACATAGGCTTATATAGGGAAAACTTTAAAAATCTTTTTCTCTGAAACCACAAGGCCTAGAGCTTAGATATTTGGCATGTAGCATTGCCTAGTAGACCTCTTCAAAGTTTGTTCAAATTATGCCCCTGGGGTCAAAATTGACCTTGCCCGGGGGGGATCATTTGTTTTACAAAGGCGTATATAGGAAAACTTATTTGGTATATAACATTATCTAGTGATCTTCCACCAGGCAAGTGGACTTGTACCAAGGTGAGCGATATAGGGCCATCTTGGCCCTCTTGTTTTCGTTTGTCATACTAGTCTGTTACCCGGCGTAATGGTAGGGGTAGTTACTCCAAGTTTCAAGTTTTATTTCTTATCAAGGCTTATTACAAGCATGTGATCATACAAACATGTAAATTTGTTATATCCTAGCTACAATTAACGTGTGATATTTTGAGGAACAAATACACAATTTTGTATATGACAGATATATTAAAATGTAGATTTCTGTGCGATACCTTTACAAAGTACAGAATATTTAGGAGAATGAGTCAATTTTTTGAATTTTAATTTTACAAAGAAGGCAAGTTTTACCAGTTTAGTTTTGTCACTGGTACTAGGGGTGTAACGATAGTCGATACTATCGACTTATCGCGATTGTATCAGGCACGATAGTCAACAGTCGATAGCAATTTCACACTATCGATAATATCACCGATAGTCTGGACAGCTATCGACTTTTCTCGATAGTTTTAATTTCATTTTTGAATGTGTTATTTCGTTCTCTGTCTCTGTTCTGTAGTATCTTAACATATAAGTTAATTGTTAAGCACATTCTTTTATTTCAAATTATTTTGTAAGTCATTGAAGCTTAGGGTATTGTAATTTATCTTTTGTTTATTGTTAAGGCATTGTCAAAGTTTGTCCATTAAAGTAAAAAACGTAACAATTTCGTAATTTATCTGTTTATTACAGGTATTGATACAAACAAATTGAATCAACTTAGTAAAAATGTATAGTTTGTAAACTATCGAAGCTATCGTGATAGTATCGCGATAGTAAAGCCAACTATTGATAGTCTATCGTGATAGTACTTTTAACTATCGATAACTATCGTGATAGTAAATTTGGCTGCAATAGTCAGCCCTAACTGGTACACATAAAATCTCTCAATATAATCAAACTACTGGTATACCAATGGCAGAAGAATTATTCGCAAGAGTTCGCGTTCGTGGTTTAAAAGGGTACCAGTATTATTGGTGCCCGTTTAGGTTAATTTATGCAGTCGCAGGGTATAAGTATTATTGGTTCCCTTTATATTTCATTCTTACAAGTCCATTCGTCTATATGCTAACTGCTATTGATTATGTATAAATATATACACAAACACAGTAGTATCATTAAGCAATGAATGGAAGGCAACTAAAAGTTGTACACATACACGATGCAGTAGTCAATAATAAGTAAGCACAAATCAATTGCACATAAGCACTTGTCATTTAGACAAATACAGATGTCAGTTACATAACAGAATATTTACTTAAACTTGTCATTTAGACGAATACAGTTGTCAGAAACATGAACAGAATATTTACTTAAATGCCCTTCCATAGATGTGCGCACACTTACATATTGACTTGACTTTAGAAATACTATTAAAGTTATGATTTGAAAATGCGTTTCTAAAAATCATTTTAGGTATACATCATAGCATTTGCTTTGCTGTGGGGTTTTTTCCGACCAAAAAATAAAATTCCAGAAATGTAATTTTATTTTTATTTTTATTTCCTCCTCCTCTGACACTTAATGTCTCTGACCGTTCGTAAAACATATAATTAAAAAAAAAGGCCTTAACGTACCTACACACAAATAACATAACACAATGTTGCAGTGGGCAAGACTTCGATAGGCTTTATTGTTGGTGGAATATCTTTTTACAATCAAACAATTATTCTATTTCGATGATACATTTATCATTTCTTTTCTATCCAATTCCAACATATACATGTAAGTTTAATTCATGTTTAGGCCAGAATTTTTTTATTTCTTGTTACTCGAAGTTTGAAATTAAAAAGCTCCGTACGGAGGAGGAAAAAAAAAAAACGTTTTTTTTTTACATGACAAGCATTGTTTCATCGTGGACCTGCTTTCTCTTCTAAAATCCGACATTAGGACACCCCTCCCCGAGCAAAATGCATTTATCAGCATTTTAGATAAGTCAAAACATTTTGTCAATATTTTGAGGGGATTTTTTGTTAAAAATTGGGGGATAATATATATCATTTTAGGAGGGGAATGGGGCCTAATTTCAGCCCAAAATCGCACTGAAAAATTCACTAAATTTTCAGATAAAAAGGTACTGGTGTCAGTAACAAAGCAGGAAACATTTGTGCTAAAACACATGAAAAAATGTATTGTTTTCTTTTTTGAGTCTTCTAAACACTGTTTTCATTGGAAAAAATTAACAAAAATCGGGGTCGCGGAAATAGATGACAAATGAAAAATCGGCTATTTTCGGCTGACTATTTCATATGTAAGGTATCAAATAATTGCAAGAAGTGATTGTGAAACATTTTTATTGATGGAAATTTATATTTTGTAACAATTGTGGCAAACATTTAATTAAATTAATCAGAAAAATTTTGTCAGCATTCATTTTGAGGGGAACTTTTGTCAAAAACACATCATTTTAGGAGGGGAATGGGGCCGAATTTCGATCCCAAATCGCTTATATTTTGTATAAACAGACCTCTAATTTCGTGATTTTAAATTTTGAAAAAAAAAAAAAAAAAAAAAAAAAAATTTTTTTTTGATTTTTTTTTGGTTTTGTTGAAAATACGAAAAAATAGGGGCGGCGGGTTCGAGTAACGACAAATAAAAAAACACTGGCCTTACATGCTTCAACAAAATCTGTAGACATCTTGAGTTCAAATATTCACCACTGAAACCACAGATTGTGTTGTATATTCATCTACAGAATGGCAGCCGTCCATGAAACGGAACCTCATTGTATTTTATTGTTTCTTTTATAGAGGAAAAAAATGTGTGTCCGTAATAGGAGAGTGTTTGATTTAACCACACTCGACGCTAGTGTTGTCAAACCAAATGCACCCCTTGCTGAGCGAAATAAATCGTCCATTCCTCTGAATAAAGGAACTACGGACTGTGTCCTAGCAAGCATAATATTATTCGTAGATTTGTACAAAACATTACAATCATATGACATTTAGGTATGACTACACTAAATCTTTTTCCATAGACTTACTGTATAGCATTTAAGCACGGTCCGCATACCAAAACATTCGTTGAGTGTTTACATCCCAATAAATCTGTAGAACTACCTTAGTCACACCCAAAAATGCCCTTTTTTATATACATATAGTGATACTTTATAGCCGAAAATTGCACCAGTAGGACATCACCCCCTCGTCTGTAGGATTTTTGTTTACATTCTGTCAAAAAATTCAATATTTTCAGATAGCCACAGAACACCGTAAAATTGATCAGAAAATTAATAAACTATTTTTTTGTTATGTTCAACCATTGTACTTTCGATTTTAATTCTAGAAAACTTTAGTGCTACTAATCATTTTAAACCAATCAGAAACCACAGATATCTAATAGGTCCGCAAGTTCCCTACACAAATTGGCTGGTTCCAAGTCTCACCGATTTAGTGAAGTCATACCTAAAAATGAAAACCAATGCTTTTATATGTACTTGAAACTGTTCTGGTTTATAAAAGGATCATTTCCCGGACCAGAAAATAGCTTTGGTTTAGACAGCATATCAACGAGATGGAAATTATGCATCCATATCTATCACCAGGTCGAGACCATTTTGGTGTACGGATGCTGTGTTTCAAAATAATTTGTCACATTGCTACATGATCTGTTGTCATCTGCTTATGCTTTTATTTGCAAAGTCCAAAATTTGACAGGACAAAGAACAGCACCTCTACTCAACGTATGCGTGCGTATTTGATTGATGAACCCTATACTCTTCCAGCAATGCCTTATTGATTTACCCCACCCCCTTCCCAAATTCTGAATTTTAAGGAAAATTTTTCTTATTTATCACAAAAAAAATGATTTGAAAAGCAGAATGTAATTAAAAGTAACACTAAAACGTCCACTGAAATAAAGGCTCTACAGAAACATACCGTTTTAACAAGCTTAATCGGTAATAATCATAAATTTTATATCTATATGGACATTCACGGTGCCTAAATTTCAGAAAAGTTAACAAAGTATTTGAATTTCTAATGCTTACACCATGAGCTGTGACAAACCAAATACTTCTATTGTGCATCTTTTCTATTCAAAATAAGAAATAATAACGCAGACATGCCATTTTAATACAAACAGACGATAAATGGCGCGAGGGCTCGATCTGAGGCCAAAATAAGCGTATTTTTGACACATGTTTAGCATGATATCAGTATTTCTGAGACCAAACTGGCAAAAACGTGAAGAAATGGTGCTTAACTAACGAAATGCATATACAATTTAATGAAAAACAACAAGATAGCTACAAAAAAATAACAGATTCCCTCAAAAATTGGGTTTAACGGCTTTTTGTAATTAAAGGGAGGTAATTCAATATCAGTTTTGATCTTCTCTGTGCGTGTAGGGATATTTTACCGCCCTTCGTCATAAGAATTACGTCGAATTTTGGTAAATTACACTTTAAACAATATTTATAGACAATTTCATGACGACTAGACCTATTAAACACACTTTGTTTACATAAATATGCTTGTCTGTTACGTTAGCAGCACTATGATCAAACAGCAATGACTTATTTACTGAAAGGGAAGATTTACTGCAGCAACTTTTACCGGTCAGGGTATTCTGAGATTAAGTTATAGGCCTAAACAACACGATTTTATCAATACATTCACTGCATTTACTGAAATCCGTGCATAAGCAGGTTCATAATATACTGTGTAAATGCCTATTTAAGAATTATTTACCACGTTTCACTCCTCTATTAACAACAAATTACCTGCCTTTGCTTATTCTTTCTCTGCATTTTCTCCGCTACTGGTCCCATATTTAGAAGCCATGTAACCATACATGCAGTTTAGTCTAAGAATTCGCCCAGTTATAGATGCACAATGTACTCTGACATATCTTCAGTTTGTACTCACATGACCACAGCAAATTTAGACAATCAGAGTCTCCCTAAACTGACTTGGGGCTCATTTAGAACCTTAATTTTCATGAAATATATCAGAAAAGTTGCCATCGTCTGTTCAACACATCCCTAGAATGTAACGGTTACCAAATTAGCCAATTTAGATACAGAACCATGTCTACAATGAACTCGAGGAACACATGAACCGTCGATTCCAGTGCTATATTTGGGTATGACTACACTAAATCTTTTTCCATAGACTTACTGTATAGCATTTAAGCACGGTCCGCATACCAAAACATTCGTTGAGTGTTTACACCCCAATAAATCTGTAGAACTACCTTAGTCACACCCAAAAATGCCCTTTTTTATATACATATAGTGATACTTTATAGCCGAAAATTGCACCAGTAGGACATCACCCCCTCGTCTGTAGGATTTTTGTTTACATTCTGTCAAAAAATTCAATATTTTCAGATAGCCACAGAACACCGTAAAATTGATCAGAAAATTAATAAACTATTTTTTGGTTATGTTCAACCATTGTACTTTCGATTTTAATTCTAGAAAACTTTAGTGCTACTAATCATTTTAAACCAATCAGAAACCACAGATATCTAATAGGTCCGCAAGTTCCCTACACAAATTGGCTGGTTCCAAGTCTCACCGATTTAGTGAAGTCATACCTAAACTAGTATAACAATCAGCTTTTAATAGAACTAAAGCTGTATAAAATCCAGTGCTTCTTAAAAATTCACTATTACTGTTTTCGAATTTGAATAAAATGTACGTCCCGAATGAAGCGAAATCAAGCCTAGAATGAAAACTTCGCTCTATTTTGCCACCGTATACAGCCTAATACCACGTGACTATCATGCACAAATGACTCGCCTATTTGTGATTCCCGACTGGTTAAGACATTTGTTCTGCAATTTACTATGTAACGTGCAGAACTTTCAATTCCACACCTGTATACAATTATTTTGTGTTCTAAAAACCTGACATGGTAGTTAATAGAATGATCAGCAGGAGCTTTTTACACCATTTACAGTCCATTGTGTTGACAACACTTACGGATTCTGTGCTCACTCTGTGTTTGAAAGGGTAAAGAAAGCTTGTTGCTTTAGTTCAGAAGTTCTCTTTTGCACACAAGATGCCAATTTCAACTGAAGTTCACAGGATTGTCCTCTTTTGAATTTTGAAACCAGATCTCATGGTGTCAAAAACCAGGTCATTGGGTTAAATTGAAGAAAATATCCTCTAATGAACTTCATTCTGGTAACTTTGACTTGCCTCATGTCTGTGGACAACTTTGTCACTTGAAACAGCTGTGGAATTCCAGTACCCTTGAGAAAAAGGTCTCGTATAAATTATGATCACCTGTGGACCTTTCTTCACACAGACTTGAACTTATTACTTGCAGGGCCTGATACCCAGGTTCAGCTGACGAAGCCTAATCAATGGGCTTTGCAGTTTTTAACCCTGTACATGCTGAATGTCTTAAGTAGTTCTCTCAATTTGGACAGTATTAAATTTTCGTAGGTTGCTATCTGGAATTTTACCGAGTGGAATAGTAAATAGTGCAGATCATGATCAGCCTGTACAGATGTGCCGACTGATCATGATCTGCACTTGTCCGAAAAGCAGAATCACTTGCTGCCAATTCGGTAAGGATTATACGATACGTTGGCAGCTGTGTAATACTTGGACACTTCTCTGGTACAGAACAGTCACACAGATCACTGGCACTTCTCTGGTACAGAACAGTCACACAGATCACTGGCACTTCTCTGGTACAGAACAGTCACACAGATCACTGGCATTGCAAATCAGATTTGCATTAATTTGCATAGACTAAAGTGTTCACATAATATTGTAACCTTTTAAAGATGATATTTTCTTCATGGTCAGCTGCTATATACAGCAGGTTTGATTATGTACTGGCAGTATTTATAATTGAAAATCACCATAATGTCTGCTATCCCACCCACTCACATTATACAAACAAGTTTTGATGTCTGTAGATAACAAGTTGCTTGAATGTCAAACACAATATTTTCTCTTGAAATTACAGGTTTAATCTTTATGAGTTTGCATGCTTTGTAAAAGCTTTAAATACAATACAAGCACAGAAAAGATTCTTTTCCCCAGCTTGTAATGCATCAAGGGAAGCTGACTGTTTGGTTTTTACTGGCAGCATGCATTATGTAAAGTAGAACTCTCCATGTTATGGGAATATCATTTGCAGTTTTCCATTTCAGTGGTCAGTTTGAATATTACCAAGGCCATGCTGTGATTAGATAATTTACTTGCTCTGTATTTGAAAGGGCATAGAAAACTTGTTGCTTTTTTATATGCTGTTTAGTTCTGGAAGCAGTCCTTTGCATAATGGTTACCCAGCAGCTGTAGATAATTATTCTCTCCAGATTCCATGGGGATATTGTAATGAGAGGTGTCATTCCTCTTTAATATCAGCCTTGTTCTTTCTGTGAGTTTTCATGAGAAATATTAGACCTGAGTATTGGTTTGAAGTGGAATATCATTTGTTAGAAAGGTAGTGTTAAATTCAGTTTTTCAGGAGTGACCATCCATTGTATTATTATAGACCCTACTTGCTGACAGCTTTACATAGTAATCAAAATGACAGTTGTTCATATGTTTCAAGAGGATAATTCTCAGGTCCGTACCTAAAAGGTCAAGGTCAAATTCATTAAATATATTGGGTAGCAGTACATTTTTGAAGACTTCAACATTATGTTCTGTAGAGGAATTTTGTTGTCATCTGCAGAGGAATTCTGAGATTTCTTGCAATGTTCCCTTTGACAAACAATTTGTACATTATTCATTTTAATATTTTTTTTTTTTTTTTTTTTTTCCCCTTTTTTGGGGGGGGGGAGGGGGGGTGTAAAAAAAAAAAAAAAAACCCAAAAAAAAAAAGGGGGGGGGGGTTTGCCTTCCCGGGGGTGAACCCCCCCCCCCCCCCCCCCCCCCCCCCCCCGGGGGGGGGGGGGGGCGGGGGGGGGGGGGGGGGGGGGGGGGGGGGGGGGGGGGGAAAAGAAAAAAACCCCCAAAAAAAAAAAAAAAGAGCCCGGCCCCCCCCCCCCCCCGGGGGGGGGGGGGGGTTTTTTTGGCGCCCCCCCCCCCCCCGGGGGGGGGGGGGGGCCCCCCCCCCCCCCCCCCCCCCCCCCGCCCCCCCCCCCCCCCCCCCCCCCCCCCCCCCCCCCCCCCCCCCCCCCCGGGGGGGGGGGGGGGGGGGCCCCCCCCCCCCCCCCCCCCCCCCCCCCCCCCCCCCCCCCCCCCCCACCCCCCGGCCCCCCGGGGGGGGGGGGGGGGCCCCCCCCCCCCCCCCCCCCCCCCCCCCCCCCCCCGGGCCCCCCCCCCCCCCCCCCCCCCCCCCCCCCCCCCCCCCCCCCCCCCCCCCCCCCCCCCCCCCCCCCCCCCCCCCCCCCCCCCCCCCCCCCCCCCCCCCCCCCCCCCCCCGGGGGGGGGGGGGCCCCCCCCCCCCCCCCCCCCCCCCCCCCCCGCCCCCCCCCCCCCGGGGGGGGGGGCCCCCCCCCCCCCCCCCCCCCCCCCCCCCCCCCCCCCCCCCCCCCCCCCCCCCGCCCCCCCCCCCCCCCCCCCCCCCCCCCCCCCCCCCCCCCCCCCCCCCCCCCCCCCCCCCCCCCCCCCCCCCCCCCCCCCCTGCATTGATTTAAACCCAGGTCCCTAGTTCAAAAACTTAAGGTCACAGGAGTACAGTATATATACAGTACAATTGCAGTACTAATACATCTTCATTTCTCAGTATTTTCCACAAGACTAATGTTAGGTACACCCAGTCCCTTTTCTGATAGGTCTAGACTACAGGCATGACATGTTGCTGGTAGCGACAATTGTTCAGTTACTGTGCATGTATGGTGAGGGAAACAACTCGTAATTATATTCTTCTTCTGGGATTGTTCTACACAGTATGTCTTCTCAGAAGTGAAATAATTTGTCAGAAATGTAATAGAACGGCATTTAAAACAACTGCTTAGTACAGGAAAGAAATATTTTTGTAGGAGGACTTCCTCTTAGTCTACTTGTGTTTGCATACTGTTGCATGAAAATAATAGAAAAACACCGTACCAGAACTAGCTTTTCTCAGAGCACTTTTAGCATTTGCAGCTGTCTGTCAGAACAGCACACAGAGTTTTTTATATCTTTCAGAGACAATGGCTTAATAAATCCTTGCATATTCTTCTCCTATTTTCTTCACTTGTCAATAATAATGGCAATCTCGTAAGCGCTTTTACAGACCAATTATCACATTAGAGCTTTGTTGTCTTTTCTCCTGTATTGTTGGGTAAGCTTATGTACTCATTAGGTACAATCAATTTGATATACTACAAATTATTCTTCCTGCATTAAGAAGTTTATGTCTTTCTCAGTCTTGCAAGAAACAGGGAAAATCAGCCAACAAAATTATTGACAATTACTCAGCCTTGTGCAAAATCATCTTTTTCAAATTTTGCAAGGAGACATAATATACACCATAAAATAACCTGGAAACAAAACTTGATTGCATGGCTTTAGTCAAAGTTTTGAAGATGACAAAAACAGGGCTATGTTTTTGAGGTTGGCTCTGAACTAAACTTGATAAGGAGATTGCTAATAACCTTTAGATTGCCTTTAGGCTTTGATGTCAGTAGGTCAAGGATCAAGATTACAGTGACCTTGAACAGTAAAACAGTTTTCAATGAATAACTGACTAGAAAACCTCAGACTTGAATTAGGGATGTGATTATAGTCATGGCCAATATCTGAGCCCTATCACATTTGCAGTTCAAAGTTTCAAAGTTCAAGGTCACAATGACAGTGGAGAATGAAAGTTAATTCCCAGCAATATTTAGAAAAGCTTGGGGCCTAGAATCCTCAGACTTGGCAGGGTGGTTGGGTATGAATAGCAGATGACATATATCAATTTTCAGACCAGTAGATCAAATGTAAAGGACACAGTGACCTTGGACAGTAAGATGGTATTTTGAATAGAAAGCATCCTGCATACCTGCTTTAGAACATCTTGAAAACTTTATTATTGTGAGTGGGTGTATCCTCTAGTTAGTTGATGAATAAGTCTGTTACTGTTAACTAGATTATTTCTCAGTGGGAACAAAAGAAAAGATAAACCAGTTGATTAATGATAATTTCTTGGGAGTAAATATCTTATTACACAGAAAAATTGTTGTTTATGAAGGTGGACAGTAATTGACTTAATAAGGCAATGCTAATAGGTTATTAACTATGATTGAACTTGGATGAACTATGGGACATCTCAATAAAAGAATGTGAGGCTTATTTTGTTCTTTGTATAATGATTATTGTTCTGGTCTCCTGAGAATTGAGTAGTTTTCCCAAATCATGATGTGTTTCCTAGATATATGTCCTGTTGATGTGCTATATATAGTCTGTGTGATAGATGTTACTGTCAGATACACACTGTTGTAATGGAAAGACATGATGCAAAACTGCTGTGTCTTAATATAACAAAAATGAAGAGATACCCTAGTTATACTCAAAGCCTTTAGTTCATCATACTCACATTCTTCCTCATTAAGAAAAGTTCAAGGAGCAAGTCGTGCTTTTAGACTCTTCAGCTGTATTATTGGTTGCATTGTAAAATGTGGTGTTAATGAATTACTTGACACTGAACCATAATATCTTATAATTAACTGTAAGTATTCTTATAAAAATCAATACTTAAGAATAAAGACATCATTTTCATTACAATAATGTAAGGGGAATCACTCTTACTTTACTTTATTTAAAGGGCTATAATTAATTGGAAATTGGGCATTAAAAAGAACACCCTAAAGTTACACAAATACATTAAACATTTTGAAAATAATGTTCAGGGTATCCCTTATGGATTGAAACAATCCCAAATAGATGTGAACAGTCCATTGCTTGCCTTGTTGTATCCATCTCCTCAGTTAACACATAAGTTTTACTACTAAAATGGCTCTTAAAAAATTTGAAACATGCACTAGTTTAGAAAAAATAGGATTATTTTTTCCACCTGAAGACTGAAGAAGGTAAATGGCAGTCAAATGGATGCTTGAAATATCTGGGATAGATCAAATCACAGTGGTAATATGCCAACAAGAAAAAGATACCTTGCATAAATATTTGAAGTGTTTAGTGCAGAACTATTTTAACAATAAATCATATATAAGCGACAAGAAGGAGAAATGCTTTTTAAACAATTGATTCCTCTGCTTCATTTAATTTTTGGGTTGAGCAATGACTACAAAATAACATTAGCATTCTGTTTTGATATTATCTACACAGAACAGAAAGCTAAGACTTTACTTACTCTTCTACTGAACTGAAAGCTTACTTAAACCACTATTGAACTAAACGCTAACGTAAACCACTATTGAAATGAAAGGTTACGTAAACCACTATTGAACTAAAGGCTTACATAAACCACTATTGAACTAAAGGCTTACATAAACCACAATTGAACTGAAAGCTTACTTAAACACTATTGAATTGAAAGCTTACTTAAACCACTATTGAACTATTGAAAGGCGAGTAGCAGACCTGTATGTGTCCATCTATGGAGAGTTTGATATATGATTTCATTGCACCACATTGCTTTGTCCAGTCCATAAATTTGTCATTCAAGGAGGGATTGTGGAATAACTGTAAGACACATGACCATCTCTCTTTTACAGATGCTACAATAAACTTCTGTTTATAGACTTGTCAGCGGAAAGTTTATTGGTGATTATATAGATGGTCTTGCAGACTCTCTGAGCAAGAAATCAAAAGCATCATAACACATACAGGCAGATAGTGTATTGTTACCAAAGACTGGTAGCTTCTTTCAGAATTTAACATTTAAACTAAAATTCTCTGCAAATACCTGAATGTCTTTTAAAAGAAAAGTATGAATCATTAATATGTATGTATTTTTTTGCAGGACCCCAAAGTGATAATTGACTTGGAGCAGAAAGGTACGGGTGGACTGGAGGCTAGAACTGTTACAATATGTAGTGGGCTTGACTTTGTCAACATCAACTACACACCAATGATAGCAAGAGATCCAGAAACAGCAAAGGTATGGTGGGGCAAAGGTAAAGTGGGGAAAAGGTATGGTGGGGAAAAGGTATGGTGGGGCAAAGGTATAGTGGGGAAAAGGTATGGTGGGGCAAAGATATGGTGGGGCAAAGGTATAGTGGGGAAAAGGTATGGTGGGGCAAAGGTATAGTGGGGCAAAGGTATGGCGGGGAAAAGGTAAAGTGGGGCAAAGGTATAGTGGGGCAAAGGTATGGTGGGGGAAAAGGTATCGTGGGGCAAAGGTATCGTGGGGCAAAGGTATCGTGGGGCAAAGGTATAGTGGGGCAAAGGTATGGTGGGGCAAAGGCATGGTTGGGAAAAGGTATAGTGGGGGAGGTAAAGTCATCACAGGTTTGAAGGTGTTCGAGTGCAGAATGCATGTAAAAGTATAAATGAAGTTGAGTCTGTTGAAAAAGCATTAGGCATTAATATGTTAACAGATAGCCACACATCATACTGTAAATATATTTGTGATTGTTTAGTTTGCAATCTGTTAAATTTCAATTCATTAGCTACCAGGTACTTTATTAATTCCTCAGGGAACCCTGTTGAGTTATTGAATGATATTAAAATTTAAATTTTTCTTAGTAAATTTTGTATTTTATTTAAAGGTGATTTATTTTGTTTGGGAAAACAAAACAACCCTTACATTATTCAATATTACACAAACCATTTAACCATTAGCAGAGTAGCATAGACTCTCACTGTTCTTTAAATAATATGTAACAATACTAATTGACTGCTTTAAACAATATAAACTTTACTTAATATAATATGAAAAACATTTACTTTACTACTATGGTAAAACATTAGATAACAAGCTACAGATGTTGGTTGTGGGTGTTAATAAAACTCCAGTCAAAAATGAGTTCTGGAATAAATCAAAATTGTATAAATTGTGTGTTTTCTCATGCTATCTGGCCAAAGAACTTCTGTTAAAAGTTTATTGTTGGCTATTTTATGGTTTTCTTGGTTTATTTGTGCTGCTTGCTTGGCTAGTTCTCAAATTAAAAATAGTTACAACAGGTGGTAGTGGTGATGAAGCACACACTGTTACCTGGCAAATATATGACTATAGTTAATTTCAGTGTTGAATGAATTCTTGGATTTCTAGAATAGACCTTGATAGATGATGTTTAGCTTCTGGGAGTACAGAATGAGCTGTAATGGTATCTGGCATTCATTATTCAATCACAAATATTTCTCCAAACTAGAAGTTTCATAGTGATGATCCTTACATAACTATCAAGGTTGTTAAGATATGCAGAAAACACTTCTAAAAACTCCTTTCCTTCCGACTTCAGATTAATCACACATGTCTTTGGATGACCATACTTTATAACCTGATAAGTCCATCAAAGTATGACATGTCTGTGGGGCTGGAGGTTTTCAGGGGGGGGGGGGGGTGGCTGCTGTGGATCTCTGTTTTAAGTGATACAGGACCATCATGGTCCTTCCCCAAGTTATAGCCTAGCTTTTATGGTCATGTGATGATATAGGATGTCATAATTAATACCAAAAAGGAATATTCTATAATATCTGTGCACAAGTGCTCATCAGATGAAATAGAGTTTGAGCAATTGAAGTTCTTACCAGGTTTCTGTAGTGTCAAAGTCAAGTTTTAAAACTAAGTGACATACAAGCTTTCTTGTTAACTGATGTTGTTGGAATGCTTTTCATGACTATGTGACAGTTCTTGTTGTTCATTGGATTTATTTTTTGAATTTGAGTGACAAAATTTCCTAGTGCTTAATGTGGTTTAAATTGAGCAAAAGTTAGGGGTTCTAGACATTCCAGCTCTGCTAAATTAGACTGTATTGGTGCTCATGCTGAGTTAAGATAAGGCAATTCTGAGAAATACCAATTCCAGAGAAACTCATTTTGTTTTTGATGGTCTTAAATAAATGATTACCTGGCACTTGCATTAGTTATTAACCACCTGTCAGATCCTGCTATCATTGTAGAAGCTTCTGATAAATGGTGTTTAATTATACACATTAACTGCCATGTAACACAGTGGGAAAGAAACCATTCAATGTAAGGTATTAAAAGCCTGGATTAATAGTTAATAAGAGAATCAGCCAAGTGTCTTACAATATGCAACTGTTTTTTGCAATGTTTGATTGGCAGAAAGTATGTAATAAAACACAACCTTTATGATATGAACATAGAATTTTCTCCCTGTAGCATCAGTCCCAGACATGCATGACGGATATACATCTTTGTATTCACATATAAATTTCTTATTACAACATAAAGGAGTTCATTTTTATGTAAAATAAAAGTTTTGATTATGGCATGTGCATGAGTTTAATATTTACAAGGTTACCGTGTCTTACAAAATAGATGCACAGATAGAGACATTATATGTTTACAAAAACACGTGGCAAGTTTCATATGAAAATCGGTAAAGGTAGCCAATAAGAAACAAATTAATTTTCCTGCCCAAATACAAGCTTTTACAATATTGATATGCTACGTTGTCGGTCTGCCAGTAGAATGGAGCCATGAACACTATTTTGCCCCGAGATATTTCGTGGAAATCACCATTATATTTTGCATTGGCTGGCTGCTCAGTTGACTCTGATTATTCAGGGAACATAGATTTATCAAAATATGATTCCATAATAGATAGATTTTTCTCCAGGGTATATTGGCTACAATAAATGAGTTATTGTCTATATTTACGTAGATGACGGATACCGTATAGTTCTGGTAGATATACGCTGATTCCACAGGGACTGGTAATCAGACAATTCTGATGTACAATTACAACTTCAATGTTGACATATGGCGGTCACATTTCCAGCTTGGGTTTTATAAGTAAAATGTAAGAGAATATGAGAAAAGTGCTACTCTTCCATGATCTCTGCTATGCAAATGAATGTTTTCTTTATTGAGCAGTTAGAGTTGCTGGATAAAACTTACCATATAAAAGTTTGATAGAAACCTCCAGAGCATAACATTTTCTAGAAGTGGGCGTTTATTGATAATTAAGTTACATTATTCTTAAATACAATTACTTGGTGTCTTTTTTTCACATAAAATTGCAACCGTAGTCTCAAGGATTTCCCGCTTGCAATAACTGTCCGGCCTGTAATTATTCTGTATTGCATATAAGGATAATATCTGTATTGCACACATGTTTAGCACATTCAATATTTTGTGTCTTAGCTGTGTTCTGCCTACCTCAAGGTGGGTACAGGTATGAAGGATGGAAGTGACTTATGCACATATTCGTATCGGACAATTATGCTTGAAGGATAAATAACTAGGCACACGTGTGGTGACTAGGGAAGGGGCCTCTATTGAATTTTGAAGTTACAAGAGACTGGTTTTCCTGGCTTTAGCAAGTTTACAGGTTGACACCCCTAACTTACAATGCATGGAGGATGCCATATTCTGTCTGAAACAAGCCACTAACACTTTGTTCTACACACTTTGGGCCATTAGCTCATAGTGTAATGCAGAACTGTTCACTACTGGGGAATTTATTGTTCCTGAAGGGAAGTGTTAATGTGGTTATGTCAGTGATTAATCCAGTCGCATATTTTTAACAGAAAATAAAAGTTGCAAATGGAATTTTTATTAGAAAAGTTTTTTTATTTTACGACTATCTTTATCTGTAGAATGTGGAAAGTGGCCTATTTCTGTAGTGTTGAAGGTACTATCAAGCACATTTACTGGAATCCAGGCGGAAAACTTTTCACTGAATGTAATACAAAGTATGGACTTGTTCCACTTCGAAAACTGGTGAAAGTTGTGTATAGTAGGTCTAAATGTAAGTCAAGCTAATGATTAAAACACGCGGTTAATTTGATGTTACGACTTATTTTAATTTTAAAATATCCCGTGTTTGGTCATGAATATAAGAAGCAAGTTCATCTTAGAAATTTTTTAACTCCTGGGCGAAATGAATATTTAATGCAGCTTTGCCTAATAACGTGGAGGTAATTTAGCAAAACTATGACATTGTTGTCTCCCATCTTGATTGTCGGCATCTTCTTACACAAATTCAAGCATTATTTGTGCAACGTCTTTCAAGCCTTGCATCTACTACTAAGCATGTTACATTGACAAATATTAAATAATTTACTGTTCTCATTCTTTTCAACTTATGAGGAGACATGCATTAAAACCAGTTTTGTGTTTAAATGTATATTCAATAAAGTACATGTATTTTATACTCTCATGCGATTCGGACTTTCAACGAATTGTCCATTACGGTTTGTACTTACTTTTATTTTCCTATGAATGGTAGAAGCACCCTTAATGGGTCTTAAAATTTTCTTTTGTATACATTACATGTATTTATCTCAAAAGGTTGAAGTTTAAAAATGCATTTCCAAGTTAGAAAGTACATGCCTACAACCTGCAGATTGATCCCCACATAATGGGCACTTGGGGTCAGTAAAGGTATAATTATTTCATGACATATTGTTCAAAATATATTGAAGCATACAGGTGTTTCTTAATTAAACTTGTGTACAACCATTCGGTATTAGTCTTGAGATTCCGGTATTTAGTATTATACCGTTCTTTAGTTATATATAGCTTTGCAAGTCTACCTAAAATGTTACTAAATGACAAGCAGCATATCTTATAAGAGATACATTTTGTTAGTTCATTTGAACACTGAGTGTTTGGATTGAGATTTGTCCTGTACCAGCATTGTGTCTGTCCGTCTCATGATGAACAGTAAATTACTGTTCTTTGTGTACTGAATTTTCATCAAACTTTGTCTTAAGGTTATGATATATCTTTATTATATCATAGGTTGTTTTTGAAACTAGGTCACTGTAATAAAAATGTAGGTCACAAAGTTAAAATAAATGAATTGTGTTGAAAAATAAATTGTGTAAATATAATTTTGTTGGCCCCAACCATCTGCTTACATGCAATTTATAAAGATAAATCAGAATTTAATGTTATACAGTGTCACGGAGATGTAACATTTATAGATGGATTCATACATCTAAATTGTTTGCCATCAAAGCAGTACTTAATAAAAAAAAATCTGAGAATAAATCTTGATATAAAGTTATACACGGAGTTTTAAAATTTATAGATCTACAGTTATTTCTAAATAGTTTGCCATCTAATGCAGTGCTAAGACATTAAACAACTTTCCAGTGTGCAGAAAATTCCTGGATGCTGTTAAGAGTATTTTATCAAAAATCATTGATCTTTGATAATTACACTTTTACACTATCAACATCAAGTTTTCTACAAATGTTGAGAAGAGAGTTGTTTACCGATTTGTGAGTGCATTTTTTGTGGCATGAGTTTTATGGATAAACAAAACAAAAAATCTGGCTATTGATGGCTGTTGATGAAGGCTGTTTCTTGTAAATGGAAACAGAGCTGTAATTTCTTCCTATCTGATAACAAGAGAGTAAACAATGATCAGGAATGGGTTATGAAATAGATAACACCAAGAAAATCCACCAAATCAAATTCTCTCACGTTTATAGAAAGATATGAAATAGGTATTTGTGTTTTCTTAGAAATTAGACCATGTGATGTTGTGTAATTTTCTCCAGTCTTGACTTCTGTATTTTCCATTTGACTGCCATTTGGTACCTAGAGAATTTTTTTCTATATAAAACTTTCAGCTTTTCTCTTGTGGTTACCTGGTGCACATCATTTATCCAGTTTAAATTGTTGAGGCAACATATTACAGTCATCATGAAAATTGGCCAGAATGTTTGTAATGATGATCTTTTGGTCAAAATGAAATTTGGTAACATGCATTTGAGAAAATTTGGTTACTGGAAATATGAAATAAGCTCTTAAGAACACTCATCATGAAAATTGATCTAATTTAGAACATTTGCCTTGTTTATTTGTAGGTCATAATTGTGAAATTGGGTCATATTGGATGAAAACATTGGTCACTCACTAGGTTAAATCAAAGAATCTACATGCCATGTTTTGTACAGAATTAAGATCAAGGTCCTACTTACTGGTCAACGGTTTTCAAATCCACTCCATATCGCCTAAACCCCTTAAAGATTTTTATAAAACTTGGGTCAGATATTGATGTCATCCAGGGGACATGCAGAACCTATGTTCTTGACTGTGTCAGCTCAAGGTCAAGGTTACACTTAAAGGTTAAAGGTCCTGGGACCGTAACTGCTACATTGCTTTCAAACATTGTACACATGTATATAATGGTATAACATGTACCATTTGGTGTCACATGGGGCATAACTCTGCTGTGATTTAACAATAATTCATGCCCTTTTCTACTCTAAAGGTCATAATTTGTTGAGTGAAGACACATTGGTGAGGGGTTAGATCACCTTCTATGTTAGCTTTAGTTTAGATCAGATATTATGTTGACAGTGTTTTTTTGACAATTTGCATTTTCCTTCTGTACAAAGCTTATATTCCTTTGAATAACTAACAAAACTCTAGGTCACTAGGTTATATAGTAGTAAATTTTTGTGAGCACTGCATGGAGTGTAGTTTTATTATGTGAACATGAAGGTGACTTGACTCTGGAGCTTTGCAGTTGTCTGAAGTTTATTACACTGCCTGCAGTACTCATCTACTTTCTACTTTATGACTATTGATTCATTTCTGGGTTATACTTCACTTTTATCAAAACAAGGAATCAGAGCATAAGCTTGTATCTAGAGTAAGAAATGCAGGCTATAGCAGATGAAATGAAATGTTTAATATGTTTAAAGTAAGAAGCTAACTGTTAATTAACACTGTTTACTTTCAGGCATGGTTCCAATACCTACGGCAACTGACACCCAACACAAAGGCCAACAATATCTGTCCTATGTCTTCACTTAAAAAACAGTAAGTGAAAGTTTATAACTACAGTGTGCAGTACAGGCTCTTAGAATTCCACCTTTTTATGTGATATTTTATTCTGGTTGGTAGAGAATTCTAGAAAAAAGATGATTTTATGTTTTTAGCTTACCTGAGCAGAAAGTGCTCATAGTGAGTTATTGTGATGGGTCTATGTGTGACATCTATTGTCAACACTTACATTGTGCAAGTAATAGAAACTGCATGTTTCATGGAATCATTATGGAACTTGGTCAGGATGTTTGTCTTGATAAATTCTAGGTATAGTTTGAAACTGGGTCACTTAGGGTAAAAAACTATGTCATAACATAGAAAAATAGAGACTGTATTTTTTTACCCAATCATCAAGAATACTGTTTGTTTGGGTGAACTCTAGGTTGAATTTGAAACCAGGTCATGACATGGCCAACATTTTGGGCCAAAAATTATGTCATGAGGTCATTATTTTAAAAGAAAACCTGTTTTTGAAGCTACAATATTGATATTTTGACTATGTGTACATTTTTATGTCATATAGCTTTGTCTGTGTGTCTGTCCCACTTTCGTTTCCGGGCTATTTCTAAGCAACTTCTGGCGAGAATTCAAGAACACCTCATGTTTATGTTCAGTTACAAGAGGACATGCAGATGTTGTCCAATTATTTTTCACAGAGTTACGGCCCATTGATAACTACTGTATTGACTTTTGTTTCTAGGCTATTTTAAAGCAACAACTTGTGGGAATTAAATGTAACTGCTTTCACTTTACAAATACATCTTTTTCGGGAGCATACTGGGTTCCATCGATACTCTTGTTTTAATCAGATTTCAAAATTGTCCCCGGCTGACGTGGGTCATGACTTTTGCCCTACTTTCTTGTCATTTGGAGCAGTGGTTAGCGATATAGGACCATCATGGCCCTCTTGTTTGTCACTGAGGCCAAAAATAAAAATGTGTAACTAGCATGTTATATCTTTGCTCACATATTATGTATAAAAAGAAAAATACTAAACCTTTAGGACTTAAAAATATTGATCTTGGATTTGATCTCTTACAACTAGAGCACGTATAATTTAATATGTCCTTACATGACTTACATGCCCTATTAGACATATATAGAAGCTGTGCAAATGTCAGCCACTCCAAAGACGAAAATGAATCTCTCAGTTTGGCCAATGGTAATCAGTTGGTCCCTGTTGATTTTTTGTGTGAAGCATGTCAAAAGTCAAATCTACCATTTGGCTTTGAATTATATTTATTGCATCAGTTACCTAGATGAATGATTGGCTGTCTTAGTGACTTTTTACAGAAGTGTAACTTGAAAACTGGTGATTTGCAAACAGTTAATTGGTTCTTGTTTGCAAAGTTTGAGCAAAATGTCACAGCAGTACCAAATCAAGCCAAGGAATCCGGTCAGGAGATTAACCAAAAGAGATGACCTATTAATGTTTCAGATGTGGGCTGGAAGAAGGTTCTGCCTGTCTGACACATGTTAAGTTTCCAATGGCAGGATTACTGGAGCAGTCAGATGATATGGCAGTATTACTGCAAGCATTTTGCCCTTTTGTTCTCAGTATGGTGGATTCTGTTCTACTTGGATGCTTTTTGTTGGAGAATTATTGAATATTCAGCTTTAGTCAGTGAGGCATCTTAAATTGAGACTGACAGATGAGCTATTACTAACCAGCAACTGAAAATCATGGCTGATGAAAAAAAAGTTTCCAGGAATTATAGCAGTATAATTATTAATAATGATTGTGATTCTTCTACTTTAACTCTGTCCTGATATAAAAGATCAAGAATTTTCAAAGGAAAGAATTACATTAGCTACATTGCTCTTTCGATGTTGTATTAACTCTCTGCTAGGATTGTCCATCTATTTCACTGCTTCCCTAACACCAAAACTTCTCAGCTGCATCCTGCTCTGTCATCCCTACACTACTGTCTCAACTCTATGCTACTTTCTCAAAACTCTTCACTACTCTCTCAACTGTTCACTACTCTCTCAACTGTTCACTACTCTCTCAACTGTTCACTACTCTCTCCACTCTACACTACTCTCTCAACTCTTCACTACTCTCTCAACTCTATGCTACTCTCTAAATTCTATGCTACTTTCTCAACTCTTCAGTACTCTTTCAACTCAACACTACTCTCTCAACTCTATTCTGCTCTCTCAACTCTATGCTACTTTCTCAACTCTTCACTACTTTCTCAACTCTTCACTACTGTCTCAACTCTTCACTACTCTCTCAACTCTTCACTACTCTCTCAAGTCTATGTTACTCTCTAAACTCTATGCTATTCTCTCAACTCTTCATAAATCTTTCATGTCTACTACATTCTCAACTCTATGCTACTCTCTCAACTCTTCACTACTTTCTTAACTCTTCACTACTCTTTCATTTTTAGCTCAACCTTTCGAAGAAGAGGGGAGCTATCCTACTCGCCCCGGCATCCGCGTCGGCGTCAGCGTTGGTGTCACACCTTGGTTAAGTTTTTCGTTCCACCTCTCCAGTCTACTCTACTCTCTCAACTCTGCACCACTCTCACAACTCTGCACTACAGTCTCAACTCTACACTTCTCTGTCAACTGATAACTAGTCTCTCAGCACTTCACCACTCTCTATACTCAATGCTACTCTCGCAACTCTCCACTATTTTCTAAACTCTTCACTACTCTCTAAATTCTTCACTACTTTCTCAACTCTATGCTACTCTCTCAACTCTATGCTACTCTCTCAACTTTACACTGCTTCTTCAAATCTTTTTATTGCTTTAATTTGCTTTTGTTCAATTTTAAGTTACAAGCTGAATTTGGTTAGTCATAAATACAAAATTTAATAAAATGTACTTACAACTCTTAGCCATGTAGATGTCATCTTAATGAAAATGCAGCATGTGATACAAGACTGTAACAAAAGTTTTACATTTTAGCTTGCCTTTTTAGCTCACCTGGCACAAAAGGATTGCTCACCATATGTCGTCCATCCATTCACCATTTCCTTTAAACGACCACTAAGCCAATGTTGTTGAAACAGGGTAGTCCTTGCATGAAGCTCAACCAAACTTTTTCTAGGAATATCATGCAGAACTCTGGTTGACATGGCAACAGAAAGGAAAAGTTTAGAAATCTTCTTCTCAAAAACCAAATGGCCCAGAGTTTAGATATTTAGTATGATTCATCTACCAAGATTGTTCAAATTTTGACTTAAATTCTTTGTCCTGTAAATTGTTTTCCTAGATCATTTACCTGGAACATTACAGTTAAAATTAACTGTGCAACTTTCGAAAAGTGTGTTAGAATTATGTGCCCTTTATTTATCAGAAAAAGTGTCCTATTCCACTTTGTTTGCACTCTTAGCATTGTGGTTTCCTTTGCCATTTCATAGTGGAACAGTCACAGTAAACAGTTTATACCGTTGATCATAAACTTAAGAATCCATTATATCTCTCAAATTTCTACAATCCCCAAAAGAATTGTAAAATGTTGTTTGTTGACAATCTCTAGTTTTCTCCAGCCTCCTGGGACAAGATAAATCTTCAATCTGTTTTCATGTCTTAGAAAAAAATTAATTATTATGCAGTCATAGTAACAATAAACCCTGAAATAAAGGCAATGACAGGAACTGATAAACAAGTAGTAAGATGCTTCAATGGAGGATTTGGAAGAGGCATACTCTGACGTTATGACCATTTATATCTAATTTGTATAATGGCTTTTGGATGGAACTACATAGGAGCATATATGTGATACCTTGCTTTGTGGAAGGGGGGCGGAGCTTAATAATCTGTCTGAAATAGATCATAGTGTCAATAAAGTAGTATAGCAAATTGGCCATGGTACAATTCAGATAGAGGACTGTTTGCTTGAACAATTATGTTATTACTTGTAGAAATAATGTGATTATTTTCAGTGCTCTATCACATAAAGTATGCAAACAGGTGAAGTAGAGCAAACACATTTCCTAGAATTGATAATGCCAAGTCTGTTTGAAGCTGATTTGCCAGCTAGAATTTGCATGTGTTCTAGAGACTAAAGTTAATTGTCACCTCCAGGTAGATATGAATGAGCACTGCTTAGGTTGATCTTATAGGTATCATCTCTCAACCAAAGTCGAAATGATACAGTTTGGCACTGTCTGTGCGTCTGTCTGTCTGTCCCTAACACTTCATGTCTGCACCTTATCTCCTAAACTCTGCAAGATTTCGTTAAAACTTACTGTATTTCCCCGCCTATAAGGCGATCCGCTTATAAGACGACCCCCCTACTTTGCCATGAAAATGTGTGGTTTTTGAATAGACTCATTTATAAGACGAGGCAATTTTTTTAATGAAACCTAGTTACTTTATTTTCTTCAAGTTCGTATGATTTCTAAGCTAATAAGTTAATGTTTTAATCGCCGATTTTTTTTTGAGTATTATAAACCAATCTGTGTATTGTCAATTCGGATATTGATTTTTGTGACACTTTGAAAAGATAATTGCGTAAATATGTGCCATTGGCTAATTAATCACTTATGAAAAACATATGACAGCTTGTATATAATTATTAAGAGTGCTGAGGATCCCCCAAAGTAGCGACAATTACGTCGTAGTTTAAAGACAAAAAAGCATCGAGATGACAATAAAGTCAATTAAAAATTATTTTTTCATTCCCATTGTTACAATTTCTTTGCAGTTATCACAAAATGTTTGCAAAAACTAAGCAAACTTTCGTATTTATAATAAAAAGTTGACAAAACAACCGCGCGACGAATTTTACAAAAAAAACTTTCGGCCTTTTGTCTAAGCCTCTCGCTCCTTAACAACGACGTAATTGCCGCTAATTTGGGGTATCCTGGGCACTCTTACTAATTATACACAAGCTGCCAGATGTTTTCATTAATTGATTAATCAGCGGATGGCACGTATTTACCGGACGCAATTATCGTCTCAAAGTGTCAACAAAAATCAATATCCGATTTAACAATACACAGACTAGACTGATTATCGGGTTTCTTTACAATAAACGTTTGATTCAGATATCAATTTTAGGCCGCTTATATCATACCCGAAAAAACAAATATGACTGCACCACTTATTTTCGCAAAGTTTACCTTCAGATTCTTTAAATAATTGCAAATGGCGACATTTGCGATCGACAGCGGAGGTGAGTTAACACAATAACGTAATTCGCCAATGTACGGTACCGGTAATTGTTCGACTGTCGTCTGCACATAGACACTCGCGGGACGACATTCGGTATTGCCGATTTCATCACAAATGTATATAGGATTGATTTTTATTTTTGGTTGATTCTAGTGGCCTCGCTTATAAGACGAGGACCCCACTTTGAGGCAAAAATCGGGACTTTATTTCCTCGTCTTATAAGCGGGGAAATACGGTAGGTCAGCTGTTCACCTCATCAGTAACAAGTTGAAGCACCTATCTTACACATCAAGATTTAGGTCACAACTGAAGGTCAAAGTTTCGAATCTTGCATCTTGATAGTAATTATGTCAAGGGTTGATAACCATTGAGATATATGTCTTCATATAGTTATCCCATTATCTTTTAGTATTATCATATAGTATTTAATTTTAGCACTCCATTTAGAAGGAGATATATTTCCCAAGTGTCATAGCAATCAATACCAGTATATTACTGATGTTGCAACAGAATTAGATTTGCAGAGCTCTAGGGATGAGTGTTAACTGTATTATAGAAATAGAAAGATCTCGATGTCTCCAATATTATATCAGGGAAGTATAAGAAACACTTATACCTACCAGGCTAAAAGGTCTAAAGTCTGTGTAATTAAATCAGCAGTTTGCAATTAGCCCAATGTGTGTTAAGCAGCAAGAGATCAGAAGTCGTAAGGTGGGTGATAGATAGTATTGTAAACTATATATTTGAAAAAGAATGTTTGGTACATATAATACTGCCTAATACTGAGTGCATTATCCAGGTGACCACTCAAACAGGTTCAACTGCACTTAAGTTTGAGTTGGCTGGTTCCTTGGTATGCTTGGCTTGAATCTGTGCTGATGTATAGATCACAATCAAAACTGGGTCACATGGGTCTAAAAACTAGATGATGAAACCTTGGTGACTACTCTTGAGGCCACATTTACAGTTTATTAATCAATCATCCAGAAAATTGCCTTGAAAAAAACTAGATCATGTTGGAAATAGGGTCAAATGAGATAAAAAAAAGTGGATCAAAGGAAAACCTTGTGAATATTGTGAGTGTAAAGCCTCATTGTATGCAAGATCATCTTGATAATTTGTCAGAACAGTCAAGGTCAATTTTAAAAAAAGATTTAAGACATAAACTTGATCAAATTAGGTCAAAACTAGGTTACAAAGTTAAATCATAAAAAAATGTCTTGAACACTCAGAAGGTCACATTTGTTCCAAATCAGCATAAAAGTTGGTCAGAATGTTTTTTCTTGATGAATGCCAGATTGAGTTTGAAACTGGGTCACATGGAGTTAAAAAACTAGGTCACCAGTTCAAATTAGAATTAACTTTATGAACTCTTTAGAGACCACATTTTACTCTGTCCATCCTGATAAATTGTCAGTAACTGTGGTAACAGCAAAGTATCAACGGTATCCGGTATTGTTTTAAATGATCTTTAGGTCAGATTCAAAACTTGGTCACATGTGGTCAAAAACTAGTAAAGTCACCAGGTCAAATCAAGTACCTTTTGGACAATCAAAAATTCACATTTTAAATCCAATCTTCCTGAAAGTTGTTAACAATGTTTGTCTTGACCATTGCAAGGTTAAAGTATCCATGCCCTCTTGCTTTTATGCAGAGTTACCTCACTTTATCCTCTGCCACATAGCCAATTACATTGAAATGTATTTAAAATATCAAAATTCCAAGCAGACATTCATGAAAGAATCCCTTAATTCAGTATGTGTTTTTGTCTATTTCAGTTGGATAAAGCTGTGTTTTATGGTTAATCCAAGTGGCAAAATACCAGTTCGAAGGTAAGATTTGGTAAAAAACCGTGTTCATTTAGCTGTTAATAGGGATTTTCTATACAGCAGAGTGGTTGATTTCACAGCAGTTCTTCAAGTACCTGACACATCAGATGAAATAAGATATTGTTTTTAGTTATCAGATGAGCATGGAATCCATATTGAGTTATCAGATGTGATTGGATTCTGTGCTGGTTAAATATCAGATCCGATACTGTTTTTAGTTATCAGATGGTTTTGGAACCTACGCTAATACCAGATAAGATTGGGAGTCCATGCTGCATTTTAAGATGAGATTGAATACTGCATGTGCAGGGTTATTGAATGAGATTCGATTCTATGCAGGGTTATTAGATGAGATTTGATTCTATGCAGGGTTATTAGATGAGATTTGATTCTATGCAGTGTTATTAGATGAGATTTGATTCTATGCAGGGTTATTAGATGAGATTGATTCTATGCAGGGTTATTAGATGAGATTCGATTCTATGCAGGGTTATTAGATGAGATTCGATTCTATGCAGGGCTAATGGATGAGAATGAATCTATGCAGGGTTATTAGAGGAGATTGAATACTGTTCTGTGTTATGAAATGAGATTGGATTCTGATTGATTAATCAAATGTCATTGAATTTTGTTTTGATTTATCAGATGAGTTATTCTGTGCTGATTAATCAGGTGAAATTGAAAACTGTGCCCAGTTAACAGATGAGTTTATGGTCTGTGCTGAGTTAACAGATGAGTTTAGGGTCTGTGCTGAGTTATAACATGAAAGTGGATTCTGTAATTGATTCTGTGTAGAGTCATGAGATTGAATGTTCTGAGAATTTTCAGATGACCTTATGGTATACAGTGATCAGATGGGAATGCATTCTATGATATCAGATGAGGGATATTCTGTGTTATCAGACCAGAGTGACTTTTATGCTGGTTTATCTGTTTAATAAGGGTTTTATTTAGGACTAATTAGATGAGGTTGGACTCCAGGACTGTGTTGTGAGATTGTATTCAGTTTAGAGATATTTGATAAGATAAGAGGTTCCTCTTGGGCTATCAAATGTTTGTAGAGTCTGCAATGATATGTCACAGTGGAGTGTATTCTGGAAAGAACGGATAATGTTTACAGTGGTAACCAGGGATCAGGAAATTTTGAAATCTCAATCGGTCCTGACAAGCCGAGGGTACATCGTCACCCCCCCAATAAAAAATCACAAAAAAATAAATTTTTTTGTTATTTATAAATTTCTCAACCAGCTTTCCATTGTTGTGCATGATCATGGAATGGTAAAGTATTTCATTCCCTCCTTTTTGATTCCAAAATGTTTCCAAAAACGAAAATGTTTATCTTCTTTCTTATTGTTAGTAAATCTCACGAGTCGATAAAATAAATGCGCCGTTCACGTGGAGTGTTCCATTTTCTAAGGGATAAACTTTTACATCGTTTTCGCTTATAAAAAAATAAGAACGGATTTCTAAGTAATAAGAAAAATATCGAGCCAGTTTTCATAAATAAATATAATAATTTCCATGTGATTTTATCATTGAAAGTGTGTTCAATTTCGATTAGAACTGATTACGTTCAAAGTCACCCCACAAAGTTTTGTAATAATCCATGCTATTAAATTTTTGTCGTATGGTTTTGTTTTGAATTTTTTTTATGTTCTCGGGTCGCCAGTCCGATTAACATTATATGTCGGCTTGCCCTTCCGACTTTCGGAAACATTGACTACCGGTTGCCAGTCCAGTTATTTGTTTCTTTCGGGTTCCCGTTATTATTCTCCCGATTACCAGAGCCGATTTGCCATTTCGGTCATTTGTTTTTTGAACATCGCAAATATGTTGCGTTGTGCTTTTCAACAATAATTCAAAAGGCATTGAAGGCTTTCAAAGTGTAGGTAACTAAAGCGGCCTAAAGACATCGGTCCGGCATAAAGTCAATCGGAGCTGCTAACACATTAATAAAATCCTTTAATCATTAACGTGTTAGCGCGCCCGAGGTATTGTAGAATTGGTGTGTTGGCCATTAGGTAAAGACCCCGGGGTTATTAACATGACACGTTTATTGGGGGTATTAGGTAGG
>JAFMSR010000001.1:50779468-50803396 GCA_022818135.1 Saxidomus purpurata
CTTTTTTCAGTGCTTGCCAATAAAACAAAACTTTGTAAGTAAAAAAAACAAGTATAAACAATTAAGGGCCACAAGTAGCGAGGTATTAAGTCGAGGGTTATCAACCTTAATTGTTTGATAACCCTGAATACTACAGCAAAGTTTTTAATTAATACTTAAGTGGTTAATGATAATATGTACATGACAGTGCTAGTTGAACAAAAGACTTTAACTAGGCATTTCTAAGTACAAATCAAGAAACATTTTCACAGAGTTATCTTCTCTTGCTTACAGACAGGTGTCATAATGGTTCATAAGTATTCCAGCTTTCAACGTAATATCTCAAAATGAAAAGTCAACAAGTGTACAAGAATGAAAATTTTGAAATTTGAATGAAAAGTCGAAAAGGGCCATAATTCAAATTTAATTCTTGACAGAGTTACATTTTCCTGCCTGTGCCTGTGAATCATGATGGTTAACAAGTATTCCAACTTTCAAAGTAATATCTCAAACTGTTTAGTCAAAAAGTGGACTAGCTGGTACGAAAAACTCAACCAAGATTCTAAGTTGATAAAGGGCCTTAAGTTTTAAAAACATCCTTGACAGAGTTATCTTCTCTTGCCTACAGATGGGGGTAATGATGTTAACACGCATTCAAAGTTTCAAAGTAATATCTCAAAGGGTTAAGTCAATAAGTGGATTTTATACATATTCAATGTATTAAGTCAAAAAGGGGCATACTTCTGTCAAAATCTTGACAGAGTTATGTACTCTTGTCTGTTGATGGAGGTAAGGATGATAAAGAAGTATGATAAGTTTCAAAGCAATATCTGTAACGGGTTTTAAATAAAGTGGGGTGGTACAAAAACTTAACCAAGCTCAATACACTTTCTAAGTCAAAAAAGGGCCATAATTCTAACAAAAACCTTGACAGAGTTATGTACTCTTGTCTGTGGATGGAGGTTATGATGGTTAGTAAGTATGGTAAGTTTCAAAGCAATACCTTTTATGGTTTTGAAATAAAATGGGGTGGTACGAAAAACTTAAACCAAGGTGTAACACCAACGCCGATGCCGACGCCGAGGCGAGTAGGATAGCTCCCCTTTCCCTTTGCTCGAGCTAAAATGACAATTTCCACTGGCTCAAACTACAAGGAAATGTATGTAATAAATCATATCTTTCTGAAAAGAAATGACTGTTCCCACTGGCGCAATCCACACGGTATATTACGAAAAAATATTCCGTCTATATATACGAGGGAGAATGTCTATTTCCGCTGCCTCAAACTACAAGGAAATTTATGTTATAATTTCATTTCTCACCTATGAGATACATATTTCCGCCAATTAAACCATGTAAGATAAACTTATCTCACATCGCTGCCGGACTATTTTAACGTTAATTGTAAGCAGACATAAAAATCGAAAAATGACTGTAAAATTGTTATTTTTTAAATAAACATAGGGTTTATAGATAAAGTGAATCTAACATGTTCATGAGTTGTGGATAAGGAAATCCCACCCGAGGGTTGAGATACGTCCAAAAACGAGGCTCTGCCGAGTTTTTTGGACGTATCTCAACCCGAGGGTGGGATTTCCTTATCCACAACTCAATGGACATGGTAGATTTATTTTCTCACCGTTAAAATCGCATTTTCACACAAGTAAGAAGGAATAAGTGCAAATGTAGGATGGGGATGAAAAAATGAAAATCAACTTTTTCTCCAATTTTACTTCAAAACTGCGATGTGAGATAAGTTTTTCTCACCTATGAGATGCATAGTTCCGCGCATTTACCCATGTGAGATAAACTTATCTCACATCGCTTATCTCACATCGCTGCCGGACTATTTTTACGTCTATTGTAAGAAGACATAAAAATCGAAAAATGACTGTAAAATTGTTATTTTTGAAATAAACATAGGGTTGTTGGTATTCATTTTCTTAGTTAGAACATTTTGTATGCATCTATAGCAGTTTTGAAGTAAAATTGGAGAAAAAGTTGATTTTCATTTTTTCATCCCCATCCTACATTTGCACTTATTCCTTCTTACTTGTGTGAAAATGCGATTTTAACGGTGAGAAAATAAATCTACCATGTCCATTGAGTTGTGGATAAGGAAATCCCACCCTCGGGTTGAGATACGTCCAAAAAACTCGGCAGAGCCTCGTTTTTGGACGTATCTCAACCCTCGGGTGGGATTTCCTTATCCACAACTCATGAACATGTTAGATTCACTTTATCTCACATCGCATATCTCACATCGCTGCCGGACTATTTTTACGTTAATTACCTCTAAGACCCTAAACTTTCTTAAAAGAAATATCCCTTCTAAAAATTCAAGCGTAAGGGAATTTGCATATAAAACCCTGGTTAGACCCCAGCTTGAATATGCCAGTTCTGTCTGGTGTCCTTACACTCAGCAGAACATCCACAAAGTTGAAATGGTCCAGCGCAGAGCTGCGCGATGGGTTACTAAGGACTATTCTACATACAACAGTGTCTCCCATATGTTAGATAAGCTAGGTTGGCGTGCCCTGGAAAATAGGAGATCTGATGCCAGACTCCTAATGTTTTACAAGATTGTGCATGGACTGGTTGCAGTGCCCGTACCCGCTTATGTTCAACCCTCCCTCCGTCTCACCCGACACTCACACCCTCTTTCTTTCAGACAGAGCCTCACTCCATGTAACTATTACAAATATTCCTTTTTTCCAGCAACTATAGTCCTCTGGAACTCACTGCCATCTGAACTTGTGCAGGTCCCTACCCTGGACCAATTTAGACAGGGAGTGACCACTCTTCCCCACCACGTTTAAAATGAAAATATTGTTTTTATCTGTTTTAGCTGTATATTTTCTCTTAACTAACACTTTCAACTTTTTATTTCAACTCTCACAAATACATGTATAGTATTACTTTTATTCTCCTTTACATTTCTTCTTCTTAAACTCTCGCACAGACACGCACGTGCACATAATACTCGAAAGAGGGTGTTGCAGTATAGATAGATAGATAAATTCGAGAAAAAGTTGATTTTCATTTTTTCATCCCCATCCTGTATTTGCACTTATTCCTTCTTACTTGTGTGAAAATGCGATTTAAACGGTGAGAAAATAAATCTACCATGTCCACTGAAATCCCACCCTCGGTTTGAGATACAGGGCCTCATTTTTGGACGTATCTCAACCGTCGGATGGGATTTCCTTTTCTCACCTATGAGATACATATTTCCGCGCATTTACCCATGTGAGATAAACTTATCTCACATCGCTTATCTCACATCGCTGCCGGACTATTTTTACGTTAATTGTAAGCAGACATAAAAATCGAAAAATGACTGTAAAATTGTTGTTTTTGTATAAAACATAGAGTTTTTTGGACATATATCATTTCGAGGATGGGATTTCCTTATCCACAACTCAATGGACATGGTAGATTTATTTTCTCACCGTTTAAGTCGCATTTTCACACAAGTACGAAGGAATAAGTGCAAATACAGAATGGGGATGAAAAAATGAAAATCAACTTAGATAAATTCGAGAAAAAGTTGATTTTCATTTTTTCATCCCCATCCTGTATTTGCACTTATTCCTTCTTACTTGTGTGAAAATGCGATTTAAACGGTGAGAAAATAAATCTACCATGTCCACTGAAATCCCACCCTCGGTTTGAGATACAGGGCCTCATTTTTGGACGTATCTCAAACGTCGGATGGGATTTCCTTTTCTCACCTATGAGATACATATTTCCGCGCATTTACCCATGTGAGATAAACTTATCTCACATCGCTTATCTCACATCGCTGCCGGACTATTTTTACGTTAATTGTAAGCAGACATAAAAATCGAAAAATGACTGTAAAATTGTTGTTTTTGTATAAAACATAGAGTTTTTTGGACATATATCATTTCGAGGATGGGATTTCCTTATCCACAACTCAATGGACATGGTAGATTTATTTCTCACCGTTTAAATCGCATTTTCACACAAGTACGAAGGAATAAGTGCAAATACAGAATGGGGATGAAAAAATGAAAATCAACTTTTTCTCGAATTTTACTTCAAACTGCTATAGATTGATAGAAAATGATCTAACTAAGAAAATGAATACCAACAACCCTATGTTTACCTAAAAAATAACAATTTTACAGTCATTTTTCGATTTTTATGTCTGCTTACAATCAACGTAAAAATAGTCCGGCAGCGATGTGAGATATAGAGAATCTAACATGTTCATGAGTTGTGGATAAGGAAATCCCACCGAAGGTTGAGATACGTCCCAAAAACGAGGCTCTGCCGAGTTTTTTTGGACGTATCTCAACCCGAGGGTGGGATTTCCTTATCCACATCTCAATGGACATGGTAGATTTATTTTCTCACCGTTTGAATCGCATTTTCTCACAAGTAAGAAAAAATAAGTGTAAATACAGGATGGGGATGAAAAAATGAAAATCTTTTTTCTCGAATTTTACTTCAAAACTGCTATAGATGGATAGGAAATGATCTAACTAAGAAAATGAATAACCATAACCCTATGTTTATTTAAAAAATAAAAACAGTCAATTTTCGATTTTTATGTGATGTGCACGCGGAGTGTGGGGTAACCCTATGTGAGATAAGATTTTCCATCACTGCTAAAATTAGAGATTTTTCTGTCCGGTAAGTTAGAAAAGTTTTTCTCACCTATGGGATACACATCGCTGCCGGACTATTTTTACGTTAATTGTAAGCAGACATAAAAATCGAAAAATGGCTGTAAAATTGTTATTTTTGAAATAAACATAGGGTTGTTGGTATTCATTTTCTTAGTTAGATCATTTTCTATCCATCTATAGCAGTTTCGAAGTAAAATTCGAGAAAAAGTTGATTTTCATTTTTTCATCCCCATCCTGTATTTGCACTAATTTCTTCTTACTTGTGTGAAAATGCGATTTAAACGGTGAGAAAATAAATCTACCATGTCCATTGAGTTGTGGAAAAGGAAATCCCACCCTCGGGTTGAGATACGTCCAAAAACTCGGCACAGCCTCGTTTTTGGACGTATCTCAACCCTCGGGTTGGATTTCCTTATCCACAACTCATGAACATGTTAGATTCACTTTTTCTCACCTATGAGATACATATTTCCGCGCATTTACCCATGTGAGATAAACTTATCTCACATCGCTTATCTCACATCGCTGCCGGACTATTTTTACGTTAATTGTATGCAGACATAAAAATCGAAAAATTACTGTAAAATTGTTATTTTTGAGATAAACATAGGGTTGTTGGTATTCATTTTCTTAGTTAGATCATTTTCTATCCATCTATAGCAGTTTTGAAGTAAAATTGGAGAAAAAGTTGATTTTCATTTTTTCATCCCCATCTTGTATTTGCACTTATTCCTTCTTACTTGGGTGAAAATGCGATTTAAAAGGTGAGAAAATAAATCTACCATGTCCATTGAGTTGTGGATAAGGAAATCCCACCCTCGGGTTGAGATACCTCCAAAAAACTCGGCAGAGCCTCGTTTTTGGACGTATCTCAACCCTCTGGTTGGATTTCCTTATCCACAACTCAAGAACATTTTAGATTCACTTTATCTCACATGGTAAATGCGCGGAAATATGTATCTCATAGGTGAGAAAAAGTGAATCTAACATGTTCATGAGTTGTGGATAAAGTGAATCTAACATGTTCATGAGTTGTGGATAAGGAAATCCCACCCGAGGGTTGAGATACGTCCAAAAACGAGGCTCTTCAGTTTGTACTCACATGACCACAGCAAAAGTAGACAATCAGAGTCTCCCTAAACTGACTAGGGGCTCATTTAGAACCTTAATTTTCATGAAATATATCAGAAAAGTTGTCATCGTCTGTTCAACACATCCCTAGAATGTAACGGTTACCAAATTAGCCAATTTAGATACAGAGCCACGTCTACAATGAACTCGAGGAACACATGAACCGTCGATTTCAGTGCTATATAAAGGAAAAACAGAGTCAATTTTATTTGGCTCAAAGCCGAGGTTAAAGTCAAATAATAACCTTCATATAAGTTGCAATGGTCAAATTATAAATTCCACTTCATCTGTCAAGTACCTAGGTGCAACTTTAGATCAGAGTCTAACTGGTGAATACATGGCTAGCTCTATTATCAAAAAGGCAAATGCCAGGTTGAAATTTCTGTATAGGAAACAAACATTTCTTACAGGTCATACTAAAAGACTTTTGGTTTTAGCTTTGATTCAGTGTCATTTTGACTATGCTTGTTCTGGTTTCATGGCTTATCTCAGTTTAGGAAAAACAAGCTACAGGTTACCCAAAATAAATTAATTAGGTTTGTACTCAATCTGGAAAATAGGTCCCATATTGACAAAGAACATTTTATTTCCTTGAATTGGTTACCAGTCTGTAAAAGGGTGGAACAAATAACATTATGTCATGTTTTTAAAATTAAGAATGGCCAATCTCCTGACTATATGAGTCAATATTTTGTGACCCAAAATTCTGTTCATTCATATAGAACAAGGTCTAGTGACAGTGGGTGTTTTATGTTGCCTAGGGTCAAAGGCTTTGGTCTGAAGTCATTTTCCTTTTTAGGTTGCAAGCTATGGAATATACTACCATCTCAAATAAGGAATCTGTCCAGCCTTAGTGTTTTTAAAAGTGCTGTGAAGGATCTTCTTTTAAAATATTAATTTACAGATGCTGAAATCTACCTTTAGTGTCAAACTTTCAGTTCAGTGCAATGTTTTAAATTTTTTATGTCTTTCATGATAACATGGTAAATAACAAACTTTGTATAATGACTAGTATCTTAATTTAATATTTATATTTTACTAAAATCATGTGTCAAGCCTCTCTATGCCAGAACATGACTACCAGTGACCACAATGGAAATATGGGATTCTTTCCCTTTTTTGTGTTATTCTTGATATTGATGTAACTGACATGGTTCATTACTTATGTATACTTCATGATATTTATTATCTTTTTACCTTACTGTTAAATTTTAATAATGTATTGTTATGTTATTATTGTTACCATGCTATCAATATCGAAATAAACAATCAATCAATTAACACTAACAGATGCTAATCACAAGCAAACATTCACAAACTGAACATGCAAGTGAGAGAGAGTTCAGTTTTGTTCATTAATGTATTTTGTATATCGCTGTTGATATGACGTGTTTTATTTTTCCACAAGTTCCTTCTTTTGCATTGAAGGAAATGAGAAAAAATAAAAATACCACGGAACAATTAGATAATCAACTAATTAAAGGTAGTTTTTCTTTACAAAATAAAATCGTGTTCTGTATGTGTCTATATCCGATCTTGCATTGGTTGTCCGCACCCATCTCAGTCACGGAAATACTGAAATAATTTATTGTGTTAATATTTCTACCTTTAGAAGTATTTGTTATACATATCAAGTCGCCACTGGAGCATCTGAATTAGTTCTATTAGAGTTGCAGGTATGGTACCGTATTTTGCTACTATGTACATGACGGGAGGGTGTAAATCCGATCTAAACGCTGAAGAAAAGTACTGGTCAACGATCACATTAACCTGTAAATTGTTTTAGGCAGATAAAGATTCGTAGCTTTTAAAAAAGCATATCCTGGAATTTAAATTACTTTATTGAAAAACATGAGCCTGTTAGTAAATAAACTTATCCCTGTGCAAAAATGAAGACGTGCAAAGTAACTCCCAGTACATCACAACGTCAAAACTACGTTTGGGGTAGGGGTGAAATTTCGTGGAATTGTAAAAATAGTAAGCCGGTGACCCATCCTTTTTATCATATCAAATGATCGTAAAAAATTTTTATACAGCATATCAAACGTATGCATTTTTTTCATCGAGCTGATTTTTAATAACTCCAATTGTAAGGCAATATTTTAAGCAAAACACTGATAGAATTTTACCGTTTTGACGTCACATAATCGCGACTAGCGTCTCAAGCGTCGAAATTTTGTCATCAAATTCTATACCATTTTAAAGAACGTCTTAATTGCGAGGCGCATGTTATTTTATATTGTCTATAAATTTAAAATTAAAAGCGCGGTGAAGCAAAACTCGGGGAATAATATGAAATAGCGTTCTGTGCAATAAGTGATGTCAGTGGCAATTAATGTTTGAAGCACAACAGCATAGAAACTGTAAGAGATATCGAAACATCGAAATCGGATTTCAATCAGAAATATCTTCAGTTATGCACAGTGTAAGTTTCATGAGAAAATTTGAACAAAATATTTGAGGCGCATACCACCTTAATAGTACATGTTACTCAAGTCACGGTGTATCAAGCCAGTTGTTTGCCAAAAATAAATTACTTAGACTTTCGCTGGTGTTTTTGTCAGTTACTTTGTAGTATGCAGTTTGAGTATAAATTGTTGTTTATGTTATAAACATAGTTTATACGAAAACGGAATAGTATCCTTCTTTTTCTCGCAGTGATTCATACAGACATGCGCCGTAAATGAACCGTAGGTCGGGGTCACGCGTCTTCCTAGAAGCGGTACGCTTATCAATTTATCAATAAAGCGCTAGAGCTAGTCGGAGCTTACACATCTCCATTACCTTATAACCGCCATCCTTCCCCGTCACCTTTCCTTGTTGAGCAATGCCTAACTGGTTTACTCGAGTTGGTCTGTACCTTTCCCTTTTGACAGGGCATTCGGCTGTCTAATAACAGCCTTGTCCCCAAGAAAGGCGAGAGCAGACTGGCTCGGTTACACCAGACTTGATATTTGTATTACTCAATTTATGTCACTTGTAATCATTTTAGTATAGTGATTGTTTCTATGAAATCATGTTTAATAGTACATGTTATTCGAGTCACGGTGTATCAAGCCAGTTGTTTGCCAAAAATAAGTTACTTAGACTTTCGCTGGTGTTTTTGTCAATTACTTTGTAGTATGTAGTTTGAGTATAAAACATTGTTATTTTTGTCAGTGCCATGAAACGAGAACATCCCGCCGTTTCTTGTCCGGGGAAAAATCCAAGCCAGCCGCGGGTACAGGGTCCCAGAGCATTTCTCATCAAGAGTTTTATTTCTGGTTTTACCTGTGCAGCTAGAGGTCTCGTTGATGGACATTTCAGGCACATATTCATTCATAGCTAAACGATATTGCGAGTCACCGATGCCTATAAACTATTACATAGTCATTTAGTTCCAATAATACATTATATGCATAATAGTAAATACATGCACGAGTTGCTTGAATATATTTTGGTTACTGATACCTATGGAACAGTTTTGATGCAAAAATTACATTGAGCCTTCTGACATCCCATCTTGTATTGTTACGTGTGTACTTGTCCATCTGATATTACATGTTTCTTTTTTATATGTTTTATGATTAAAAGTGGAGAAATGATTACACCTTTCTGAGAGATGAATTGTTGTATTAGTTCTACATTATTTCATGTATCAGTGTTGTGTATTTGCTATTAAACTGAACTTATATTTAAAGATGATTGACTAAACGGTCGAAATTAAGTTGAACAACCTGACTGCGTCGTTTGGCTGTCATTCATACCCTCATCATAACATTCTATTAATGATACTGGATCGAAATGTAATAACTGCGTTTGTCATACTTGAAATGTATGATTTTAACGTCTTTTAACATATTAGCCAACTGCTAATATAGACCAATATATCTACGTTATACTGAAATAGGCATAATATATCTAAGCTAAACAACGCATGTCAGTTGGACGAACAATGCATGTCATAACGCACTATTGAAACGTGCACTCGCATTATTACACCAGATGGCGCGCTTGCATAATCATCGACAATTTTCGGCACCTACGTAATAATCCGTTCTTTAAGGAGAATAATGTCTTGGGGAGATATATTGTGTTTGCCATGTCTGTCTGTCCGTCCGTCTGTCTGTCCGGCAAAATAGTGTCCGCTCCATATCTCCTAAACCCCTCGAAGGATTTTCATGAAACTTGGGTCAGATGTTTACCTTAATTATGCGATGTGCAGAGCTTGTTTACAAAATGTGCCGGCTCAAGGTCAAGGTCACAGTTCGAGATCAAAGGTCATATGACTATATTCAGTGTCCACTCCATATCTCTTGAACATTTTATAGGATTTAAGAATAACTCCACACAAATCTTCACCAGACTTAGACGATGTGCAGAGCGCATGTAACAACCATCTTGGTTCAAGGTCAAGGTCACTGTTACTAAAAATGGGGGAGACATATGTTTTCATGACAAAAACAACCATCTAGTTCGGGACTGCGACTGATATTAGTTTAATGACATTAAATTAGTGTAGGTTGTGACCCTTTGTATTGAACTCGCCATTTGTCAGGCATTTACAAGAAACGTCGTTTGAAAACGTCATTTTCACTGTTTGGGGGAGGAAGTCTTCATATATAAACCAAGTTCGATTTCTACGACCCGTTCTGGTAGCCTTTTCCCTAGATGGTTGTTTTTGTCACAAAACATATGTCTCCCCCATGGCAGTTTGTCAATAATCATGCTGAAACATGCTAAAATAACACAAAAATCTATTTTAGTAATGATACATAAGTTACCCCAAGCTTCCTTTCCATGTAAGCTACACGCAGACCAAGTTTCATTGCAATTGGTGACTCCTAACTAGAGTTATTAAGCAGAAACAATTTTTCTATTTTAGTAACAGTGACCTTGACCTTGAACTAATATGTTTGTAACATGCGCTTTGCCAACGTGTCAATATGGTGACGATTTGTATTGAGTTATTCTTAAATCCTACAAGGGATTTAAGAGATATGGAGTGGACACGAAATATAGTCAAATGACCTTTGATCTCTGTGACCTTGACCTTGAGCCGGCGCAGTTAGTTCATGGGTTCTGCACATCGCGTAGTTGATGTTAACATCTAACTCAAGTATAATAAAAAACCTTCGAGAGGTTAAGGAGATACAGAGCAGACACGAAATACAAGGCTCAAACCTTTGACCTTGAACTGTTACCTTGAGCAGGTGTCATTAGTTCTGCACATCATCTAGTTGAGGTCAACATCTGACCCAAGTTTCATGAAAATCCTTCGAGGAGTTTAGGAGATATGGAGCGGACACTTTTTTGCCGGACGGACGGACGGACGCACGGACCTCCATACGAATGTGTTATTAGGTGGTATTTCCATCGTTCTTGAACAATAGAGTGACCACTTAAGTAACAAAAGAATGACCACCTAAGCGACAAAAGACGGAATGAAGACAACCAAGGTACCCATCATGCGTGCGGACGGACGGACAGACAGACAGACAGACATGGCAAAAACAATTTATTTCCCCAAGACATAATTCTCCTAAAAGTACGGATTATTACGAAGGTGCCGAAAACTGTCGATGATTATGCAAGCGCGCCATCTGGTGTAATAATGCGAGTGCACGTTTCAATAGTGCGTTATGACATGCATTGTTCGTCCAACTGACATGCGTTGTTTAGCTTAGATATATTATGACTATTTCAGTATAACGTAGATATATTGGTCTATATTAGCAGTTGGCTAATATGTTAAAAGACGTTAAAATCATACATTTCAAGTATGACAAACGCAGTTATTGCATTTCGATCCAGTATCATTTATAGAATGTTATGATGAGGGTATGAATGACAGTCAAACAATGCAGTCAGGTTGTTCAACTTAATTTCGACCGTTTACTCAATCATCTTTAAATATAAGTTCAGTTAAATAATGTAGAATACAACAATTCATCTCTCAGAAAGGTGTAATCATTTCTCCAGTTTTAAGCATAGAACATATCAAAAAGAAACATTAATATCAGGTGGACAAGTAAACACGTAACAATGCAAGATGGGATGTCAGAAGGCTCAATGTATTTTTTGCATCAAAACTGTTCCATAGATACCTATAAAATATTTTGTTTCAATATTACGTTGCATGTACATGTATATGAATAGTAGTGCATACGGATTGAGTTCAGTGCACTGTTTATACATTTGCGAATTAATGTATTACGATGTCGTCATAATATAATCATGAGTCTCGGAATTTGTCTTCTTCTTTGCAAGAAGTGTAGTTAATATGACATATGCTCACATTGATGTGAGGTGAAAGATGGCTCCAATGATATATTGAACTGACATGTTTCAGATATGTTTAATGTTCTGTTGTAATATGATTTATGTTATGCCAGTATTTGATTTTTGTATGTAAATGAAATGGATATGATGAACATTGTCAGACTTAGAAACATTGTAAGCTTGCCCAAGTGCTCACTACAAAATAAAATATACCGTGACTATATTGAAAGCAAATGTGTTTGTTATTCTTCTTTGAACAAATCTATGTAGGTTTAAGGAATTTGAGTGTCTCCCGATCTAACCATTGAAGGAATTTCAGTTGATCTAGCCCAAGGGCATAAGTCACAACAAAGGATGCGATATGATTTGCTGTTAATTGGCGACCCCCTGCCAGCAATCTACAGCCGTGGCCATAAGTGTACAGCATTTCCCGATAGTATAGTTTCATAAAGAGACGTTTTACAAATCCGGTACAACTTTAAAAAGTGGAAGATTCTTTTATAAATAACCGCTCAAAATAGGGGTGTACCATATACCGTAAGTAGCCAGGTATCGATCGATAAATACAACGTGTACTACCCGACCTTTAGTGCGAGTTGCATTGTTTTAAAAAAAGTATTTACATTCAAAGTTTGTAATTAAATAAATACATATCAATGCTGTTTAATTTCACAAAATTCGTAACAAAGTTGAAACGGAAATATAGTATAATAATAGGTACTTTCCGTGACTGAATAGAATACGATCGCACATCTTGAAAATTTAGAATCTAACTTCAAACATTATTTTAAAACGATAATATTACAATCCCATCCTTACGGTGTCAATGTATAATGGACAAATTTAAATAGATCTGTACAGGTATTTACGAGCATGTTGTGAACAGATATCCCTTACAAAAAAAGAGTGACATCGATGAGTGTACAGAAATTTTACCGAGACCCCCGGAATGTAATCGAAAGAGTACAAAAGTTATTCTTTCACGGTTTTGTTTGTACTCGTGTGTACAAGTTATTACATACATGAAGTAAATTCCGAGACTGTCTTGTGATTTCACCAACTTGCGCGCAGCCAGTGAGTTGATATGTCATAGAACTGTTACACTTATTATTATCATAATAATGTATGTGTGTAGCCAATGACACTGAAAAAAACTTGCAGGCGAGAGTAAATATAGCGGTCACACTGACGACATGTACATTGTAACGTTCTAGTTGGAAACAAAATGTCCGTGTCAAAAGCATTCAGTTTTTAATCACAGTCACATAGTTTGTCGTTTTCCCGTCGTTTTATTGTAATGAAACTCGTTAGTATGTTTTCTTTATCATTGATTCTATGTTTTTACATCAAAACGTAAAGTAACAAGTAATATCTTTAAAAAAAAGATGGTCGACGTAGGTGACGTAATAAACACATTTTGTGTTTCAGAAGGCTCCCGGGCAGTACACTGCTTATTCCGGTACCGAAACGCTAGCCAATAATCAATGACGCTAGATGTCCGGCCCCTGACAACACCTCGTTGAATACAAAAGTTGATCTTCGTACTGTCCAGAAACCTTGACATAACGTGTTCTGTTTTTTCTTTTTTTGCAACATGATTTATTATAAATAACTATAATATAAAAAATATACACATTTTGTGTTTCAGAAGGCTCCCGGGCAGTACACTGCTTATTCCGGTACCGAAACGCTAGCCAATAATTTGCAGATTCTGATTGGTCACATTATAACGAAGTTGGTTAGCAACGCGTCCATACCAACGGAAGTTCAAATCAAAAGTATACGACTACGTCGAAAAATATATAGTAAGTTAAAGAGTGACAACATGGTCTCGCTGCACAACATGATGCTATCAAGTTTGGTCAATGAACATTCACAAATTTCCATATTTTCATCATGTATAATACATGTAAATATTAATGAAATAAACAAATTTTATATGAGATAAAATAACCCATCTGCCATGTCTGTCGTTTCATTTTCATGTTCAAATTTTGTTAATTTGAATTTTTCCGAGACTCATTAACCCCAACTCTTTCCCGAAAATAAAAGGATAGGAGAAGCCATAGGCTTTCAAGGTAAAACGAAAAGTTTCGTGTTCACTGCCGGGCTGGCATTATATGTAGACTGGAAATATTGATTTCACAGAAAACAAATTTCAATTTTGAACAAGTAAAGATTTCGGCGTCAGAAGCCGAATACGGCAAAAGTGTTTGAATAGATAACAAGTGCTGCGACTTATTATTATTATGATCAATTTCGCAAAAAAAAACAAAACAACATTTTCTTCTCATTTTGGTAAAACATGGCCAGGACGATGTGAAAAAGTCATTTTATGAAAGAGGTATCATATGATCATCAGTTATGCAGGATGGCGTACTGCACTTTTAATTAAAATTAAGCAGCCAATACTGTTCGTTATATCTTAATAACTGAATTGTACAAATATTGTCATACGCAAAAAGACAATTCAAACAAGGCTTGAGAATATGCACCCAAAACTGTGCTTTTCGGTTTTATTTAAAAAATGTATAGCATGACTTCATTAGATACTAGTTCCAGCGTAAAGTCCCGGGAACATAATACATTTATAATAATTCATAAACTTGCGGTAGCGATTAAGATTATCAGCAAGAGATATATTGAATCATTCACAAAGAAATGACCCTTGCCCCTGAATCACCGCAGGAATACTACACAATGTAAAATTATATATATTTTCTCCCATATAACAACATCTCGGCAGATTGTAGCTACTTCAGACCGTTTTGGATTTTTTGCAACGGGCTGTAAATATTACAAATACTCATATCACACGGTAATATAATAATGTGTTTCATTTTCTTATTTTGGAATCCAGACACCTTCGTGTGACCTCGTAAGAAACCTCGAGTCTACGGGTTCAAACTCTGGCTATGAAGATTGGTTTTGCGGCACAACCTGTCAACAAATATAATTGAGTAACACGGATATTTCACACTGACCTTGAATTGGGTACAAGCTACGCTTTTTTGACCTCTCGGGATAAGCTGAGGTGTAACCTCACGACTTTGTGTATCACGGCTTTTGGTAATAAATTACACCGACTCTAATGATCTGTTGCTTCAAAACTTTCTTACTCTATGCTATGGAATGATATTGAGGTAAAAATTACACAATGCCTGCTTACTGTTACAATTTACTCATTGACACTGCTATTGTGCTTATTGGTACAGTCACTATGCATGCTTGCACTTTCATCACGCTTGTTGACAATTACACAATGCCTGCTTACTGTTACAATTTACTCATTGACACTGCTATTGTGCTTATTGGTACAGTCATTATGCATGCTTGCACTTTCATCACGCTTGTTACCATGATACCATGCTTGCTGGAAGTTACAACTTGTATGGTGTTTAGTCCCTGATGTCTATATGGCTGAATGACAGTGCAATGTAACGTAATGAAATATTTCAACATACCGGGACTGTATATAAGCTTTGATATTTCAACATTGCACAGTTATAATGCTCTTAGAACAAAACACACGATGTGACCACACAAAATAAAAGATGCAATCAGCCACTAAGCAAGTTGAAAGTAAGCATAATGTTAATTGCAAATTTGCACATCACATTTTGATACCAGGGGGCACACGTTCGTAGTTTTCGCGAAAGATAGCGGAAATCTCCGGCCTATGACGGACTTAAATTAGCTGTTGCCTAAACCGTTTCCCATCAGTTGTGTCCTTTTGTTTCAATTACTCCATTAATTAGCAGATCGCCGCTTAAGTTTTACGTAGCTTTCAAGATTTATTTACAGACAATATTTTTATTATTGGAAGAAATACATCGCCTTTCAAAAATCTCTTGATGTCTCCTCTATACTACTGACACAATTTAATCGGCATCGTTATTATAAGTGGAATAAAACAGGGGCGGATCGAGGATTTGGTCTTAGGTGGGGCGTAACTTTTTTGCCATCCAACACTAAACAGCGGTTGAGCGAGCGAGTGTATAATTAACATGTGTAATTGAATGGCAATGAACAATGTCAGGGCCGTAGCAAGAGGTTAAAAAAATAGGATGGCACTTTTTAGGGGTGTCCGGGGGCATGTTCCCCCTAAAAAAATGTTTTCGAGGGTGCCATTTTTTGCATTTACCTGCATTTCAAACGTGTTTTTGATACTTTAAAGATACCGATTTCGGAAACAGAAAATATAAATTCATACTCAGACATTTATTTAAGGTTGGGGAATTTTAGCCCCCTCCCCCCCTGGATCCGCTAGTGTAAAAAATGGACGTAGAAGACGAGTACCAGAACTGGAGAAGATTCTACAAGACCAATACAAGTTATGTTTTGTCTCTGTTGTAAATAGTGTAGTGATTGTAGGTTTATAGGCCACTTCCAACAGCCTTGCTGTTGGGTTATAACCCTTTAGCGACGTGGTTGAGTGTTCGCCTTCAGGTCACAAGGTCCGGGGTTCGAGCCCCAGGAGGGACCTTGGTATTTTCTCACCCAGGATTTACTTTAATGGTGTCAGAAGTGTTTGACGGACTCATTCGGGGAGCATGGAGGGTCAATCTGGAGGGCTGTCTAGCTCTGAAAAGTAAAAGAGGGAGAAGTGTAGTGATTGTAGGTTTATAGGCCACTTCCAACAGCCTTGCTGTTGGGTTAACCCTTTAGCGACGTGGATGAGTGTCCGCCTTCAGATCACGAGGTCCGGGGTTTGAGCCCCAGGAGGGACCTTGGTATTTTCTCACCCAGGATTTACTTCAATAAGTTTTTTGGGCATAGTAGAGTAGTATACCATCGGAAGTGCTATTGAGCCATTCTGCACTAGTCAATTGCAATCATTGCCTTCACACCGTAGGGAGACTCGGAATGGGAGGGGAAATTGCCGTGTTTTTAGCATCCAGCTTTCCCATGCAGGAGTTATGTTATGTGTTGTAACTGAGGGGCAGGAGTGTTAAAGAAGGATTTGACATTTTATAAATATAGTGAAAATGGAAGTGGAAATCTGTTTGTTTTTTAACATTATCTGTATGCATTTATTGAAGTAAAGCATTATATTCATATCAGTGGTGTAGCTAGGTTAAAACAGTGTGTACTCTAAGCGGTTCCAGCACCGAAGATGCGAACATACTAGGATTGTTTGTGGGCTATCCTTCTTGAAAAAATAGAAATGAGGAAGCCCAATGATGCATTTAAAATTAATTTTAAAACCGATCATTTTGAACACACCAATTAATGTGTACGCAACTGCATTTTTGCGTACCGGTACCTACGCCACTGCATATTATTCAAAGATTTTATCATAATTACATGTACAAAATGTGACCTATTGGTCTAGCAGAATTAGAAATAAAATAAAAATCTAACTGACAAAGGATATGATTTTAATTGATGCATTAATAAGTATTATTTTCATGTAAAAATATAAAACATAACACCAGATATATACAAAAACGTACATTTAAACTAAACATTCTTCACAGTAAAATGATTTATAACATGCTTAATATGATGTTGTTAAAGTGGGGCGTATTGTCACTAATGTGGGGCGAATCGTAAATGGGGCAAATCGTTATATTACCTTCCTTTTATAATTCATTTCCTAGAAAATCAAGGATTTAAAATTCCTGTAACCTCCAAGGCACTCAGTATGTTACCAAATATTGAACATTTAGTTATGAAAGAAATTTTTATGAAAGATTTTAGAAAGATATGATATGTTGTAACGTGTAATGTCCATGGTAATTTATTGCTACAAGCTAATTTACTTTACAGCAATTATGTTACAAAAGATCAGTTTATCCACGATAATCTTTCCGGCAAATAATTATTCAAATTACGGAAAAACACGACTAGAACATAGCGCCCCCTGTTATCAAAATGTGACTTATAATTTTGAAATGACATTATGCTTAGTTCTATTTTGCCTAGTGCCTGATAACATTTTCCATACTGGTTGATCACTTCGTGCATTTTGTTCTTGGATGCAAGATAACCACAGCATGATGAAATAAACCATTACGCTAGATTGCACTGTCATTCAGTCAAATGAAAATATGAAAAAGGCATCATGGCCTAAACAACATACAAGTTGTAACTTCCAGCAAGCATGGTATCATTGTCAACAAGCGTGATGAAAGTGCAAGCATGCATGATGACTGTACCAATAAGCACCATAGCAGTGTCAATGAGTAAATTGTAACAGTAAGCAGGCATAGTGTAATTTTTACCTCAATATCATTCCATACTATGCCGCTACGCCAATTTTACAGAAAACGGACTGGTGATTGGACAGTGCATAAACTGCCACATGTAGTTACTTTCCGGGTCATGTACAGTAAATGCAAACTTTGTTCAGATTTTTTTTGAATCATGAATTCTTGACAAGTCCACTAAAAATAGTCGAGAGGTTAAGATCGCCGGTCAGTTTTTTATGTCACGCTAATAACGTGAATAGTTGAGAAAGACGACACTGTCTTTCGGAGGATGAAGTATTTGACTAAATTGTCAATCACTAGCGATTTTAAATCCGCTGAAATCTTTTTACCTTGTGCATAAGATCTGCCACATTTACTTGTCTTCATTTTGTATTTAATGACGTAAAGAAATGTTTAAATTTAAGCACATGTACTAACGACGTGAATGTACTAACGACACTTCTATTTTAAGCGGTAATTTTATAATGGATTCTCCCACTGCATGTATCGACAGATGTTTCGGATTTTTGTAAGAGAAAAAGGTGTATAGGCGTAGTTGTCCAAGAGATAACCCACTTTTATTATCTTTTTTGAGCACGTGAAAACAATTTATATCATTACTTTCCTCAATGTATGTACTTTTGGGAAACACCAATTTTTTGCCCATACCCGGGGCAACGCCCTAAAATTCAAGATGGCGGCCAAAATGGCGGACATTTTTATTGAAAATTACCCTTCTAAGTAATTCAAGGCAATAACAGTAATCAAAACCTTGATATGTTTCTATACTTTTGCATTTTGTATTAAAAGAAACTAAATTTCACTTTTGTGTTTGAAAAATACATATCTTTTGTACATTTTTGGTTGTTTTTACTGAAAAACAGTGAAAAAACGGCCATTTTTTCACTGTTTTTTTTTTTCATTTCTTAAGGTTTCAACTCTTGTAGAAATTGTGTGTTTTGGTAAATTTCTCATTTTTTTAACTAATATGTCTGACCATTTAGTAAGAAATATAAAATGATCAAGTTGGGCCAGTAAGTCTTTCAGATTTGAAACAACACACATTTAATTCGAACCCCACCCACCAATAAAACTACATGAAATTTTTAGCACGCTGACGGTAACAGATACTGAGCTGAAATGTTTTCTTTTAATATATATTTCATTCAATTTACTTATGTTTTTCAGATACAAATAATTTCAGTTTATTTAATGATTTAACATGACAGTCATGAAATGGTTGCCATGGCGACTGATGTATATAGTCAAAATTGTGATAAAATAGCAAAATGGTGTCAAATTTCTATATCCTTTGTAGAAGAAAAGTCTGGAAACTTGTTTGCTATACTTTTACAAATTTTACTACTGTGCTACGAAAAGATAGAGCGTAGCTTTATGTGCATTGTCTCTTCTGTTGTTTGAGGATATCACTCTACCAGTTCTTTCAGTGCTTTGATTTTATTTGAAGCCATATTCTAAAGCATTACACTGTTCAAGGATAATGTTGATGTCTCCTGTATATTTTAATTTTTTTTTCAAGAATACTGCCTGAGCCTGAGTTAATCCTTATAAGTATTTTCTAGTAATTACTTTGCAGAATATATTTTGGGTTACATGCATAAATATCAGTAGAAATTTGACACCATTTTGCTATTACATCACGATTTTTACTTTGTATGAACTGTTGCCATGGCAACCATTTCATGAATGTCATGTTAAATCATTAGATATGCTGACATTATTCTTATCATAAATACAGAAGTGAATTGAAATAAAAACATATTAAAAGAAAATATGTTTTAACTCTATATCTGTTAGTATCCGCATGCTAAGAATTTTCATGTAGTTTCACTGGTTGGTGGTGTAAGAATGAAATGCGTGTTGTTTCTAATCTGAAATACTTACAGGCCCAACTTGCTCATATTACGTTTCTAACTAGATGGTTATACAAATTGATAACAGAAAAAGATAATTTACAGTTTACAGGTCTGGACAAAGTGAAATTTAACACCAGTTTGCTATTTTATCTCAATTTTTACTATACATACTTGTTGCCATGGCAACCATTTCATGAATGTCATGTCAAATCATTAGATAAACTGAAATATTTGTATCTGAAAAACAGATGCGAATTGAATTAACATGTAGTTTCATTCGTGGGTGGGGTTCGAATTAGATGTGTGCTGTTTCATATCTGAAAGACTTACTGACCCTACTTGCTCATATTATATTTCTCACTAGATGGTCATACAAATTGGTTACAAAAATTGAGAAATTTACAGTTTACAGGTCTGGACAGTGAAATTTGACAACATTTTGCTATTTTATCATAATTTTGACTATATACATTAGTTGCCATGGCAACCATTTCATGAATGTCATGTCAAATCATTAAATAAACTTGAATTAATTGTATCTGAAAAACATAAGTGAATTGAATTAAATATATATTAAAAGAAAACATTTCAGCTCAGTATCTGTTACCGTCAGCGTGCTAAAAAATTTCATGTAGTTTTATTGGTGGGTGGGGTTCGAATTAAATGTGTGTTGTTTCAAATCTGAAAGATTTACTGGCCCAACTTGATCATATTATGTTTCTTACTAAATGGTCAGACATATAAGTTACAAAAATTGAGAAATTTACTACAACACAAAAATTCTACAAGAGTTGAAACCTTAAGAAAAAAAAAACTTTCGCTAGTTGTAAGAGTACCTGTTATCGGCAACGATTGTACTGGGTATGACGTCACTCGAGGCTAGCGATTCCGAAACTGCCGCTCGTAGGTTTCCGGAAATATTATCGTCAATTTTCGTACAGGTGTTATTTTGAGATTTATGGGCTTACGGACAGGTAACAACTCGGTAATTTCCGTCAACAATTATCAAATTTGTATAAGCTGACGAATAATATTCTATGGTTAAAACGGAAAACGTCAGTCAATGGGATTGTAAGTTTCATGAAATTCTATCCATTGGTTCTTGAGTTACGACTCCGGACAGATGTTCTAACAAAGCGATACTTATGTGGCTATGATATTGTCCCCTCCATGGTGTTCTTTTAGCCACGTTAAAGAAAGTTTTAGCCACAAAACTGAATGAATAGAATTTACAGCTACTTAAGTATCTATAGTTAGCTCGGACGGACAGATGGACAACACTAAAACAGTATCTCTCCACCTTTGGCTGGGGATAATAAGGCACTGCCTAGAATGGGAATTTATCAACACACTGTAACACGTTCATGTTGTGAAGTCTTCTGTTCTGATATGGGATAAGAAATATCATAGGATTGACTATCGGCTTGTTTTTATGATTTAACAAGAGGTCCAACAGGGCCAGCTCTGTCATCGTCTTTCGGACCGACTGGACTGCTCTTCAAGTTTTGTGAAAATCTTTTGGAATGCTATCAAGAACAAGAGGGCCAAGATGGCCCTATGTCGCTCACCTGGCTACCATTGGCTATAATACAAGGTCATCAATAGCAGAAAGGGTCAAATTTGACCTGGGGGACATGATATGAGCATTCTTGGAAGATATAAACAAGGCAATGATACATGCCAAATATCTAAGCTCTAGGCCTTGTGGTTTCAGAGATTTTTAACATTTTTCCTATTTGTTGCCATGGCAACCAGAGTTCTACATGGAACTGAATTCTTTGAACATTTTGGTAGAGTTTCATGCAAGGAACATCCCTATCAAGTTTCATCAATACTGATTAGAATTAGTGAAGAAATTAAGGTGCTAGTGTAAACACGGTTAAATATTGCAATTTTTGTTAAATCAAGGGCCATAACTCTGGAAGAACTAATCCGATCAAGCCCATATTTGAACTCATCTGAGATCTTCTTGTCATTCACATTCTCTGTAAAAATGATTAGGATTAAAGAAGAAATAAAGGTGCTAGAGTGTAAACAGAGTTAAATAGAGCAATTTTTGTTAAATCAAGGGCCATAACTCTGGAAGAACCAAGCCCATAATTGATACCATCCAAGATCCAACAGTCATTCACATTCTCTGTAAATATGATTAGGGTAAATGAAAAATTGAAGGTGCTAGAGTGTAAACACGGTTAAATATTGCAATTTTTGTTAAATCAAGGGCCATAACTCTGGAAGTAAAAATCTGGTCAAGCCCATATTTGAACTCATCCGAGATCTAATGATCATACACATTCTATGTAAATATGATTAGGATAAAAGAAGAAATGAAGGTGCTTGAGTGTAAACAGAGTTAAATATAGCAATTTTTGTTAAATCAAGGGCCATAACTCTGCAAGAACCAAGCCCATAGTTGAACTCATCCGAGATCTTATGGTCATACACATTCTCTGTAAATATTAGGATAAGTGAAAAATTGAAGGTGCTAAAGTGTAAACACAATTATATATTGCAATTTTTGTTAAATCAAGGGCCACAACTCTAGAAGAGCTAATCCGATCAAGCCCAAAATTGATCTCATCCGAGATCTTACGGTCATGCACATTCTCTGTAAATATGATAAGGGTTAAAGAAGAAATGAAGGTGCTCGAGTGTAAACAGTTAAATATTGCATTTTTTGTTGAATCAAGGGCCATAACTCTGGAAGAACTAACCCGATAAAGCCCAAAATTGAACTCATCAGAGATCTTATGGTCATACAAATTCTCTGTAAATATATTCAGAATTATAGAAGAAATGATGGTCTTAAGAGTGTAAACATAGTGCATTTTATCTTGCATTTTTTGTTAAATCAGAGGCCATAATTCAGAAAGTAATGATCCAATCAAGTCCATAATGGAACTCATCCAATGTCTTGTGACCATATACATTGTGTTCAAGTTTTATTACGATTGTTTCAAAAATGTAGATGCTAGTGTTAAAAAACTAATTGTGAACGGACGGACGGCAGACACTTTGTGGTCAGGTGAGCTAAAAAGCCAACAGATCACTATAACCTTGACCTACTGATCCCAAAAAACATAGGAATTATCTACTCAGTAAGACCAAGCAACCTATGAAGTTTCAAGACTGTTGTTGATAGTTAGATCTCAAAATATTGAGGGCAAAGGATTTTCAAAGTTCAAAATCATTTGCGCTCGATGCAACTTTGTAAACATTCTGTTCTACTTATATTTACTTACAAAATAACAAACACATTTCCAACATGTTACATAAAACAACACATTCAAAGCAGAGAAATTTTTATTTCTAAAGCATTCAATTAGTTTTAAAGTGACAGATACTAAAAGCAAAAATATGAAGGGTTTAATCCCCATTTCAATCAACAGGAACTACACATACATGTATTATATTTAGTCTTTCCATGGGCTTTATAAAATTTTTCATTGATCTGTACTAAAAGTCATATACTGCTATATTCAGATCATTCTCAACTGTAACTTACAATTGTAAATTAACATGTATGTAGGCGCTACAGAATTTAGTTTATCCTGTAACAATATTAGGAATTACGTAGCACAAAATACAGGTCTTCAGCATCTGTTTTATGTTCTCTGTCCAAGAACAAATTCTCACAAAGTTATTTCAATGCCACACTATCTTATTAACACTACAACTATAGATACCAATTTAAACTAGCTGGAAAAAAGATTAAAATTTTATGTTCTAAGCTATTGGAATACAACACAATACACCAAGTTGAAGTCTAATAAAGTTTATATTTCACTGTGCTATGGACAGTAACAGGTGTAACAGATGTGTCTATCC
>JAFMSR010000001.1:50803896-50827899 GCA_022818135.1 Saxidomus purpurata
CTTCAGGAAGAAGAGGTTTTAGATTCTGGCTTGCAAAGCCGTATATTTATTTATGTGACAGTTGCCACATGTACATAATGAAATGGAGCACGCGCTTGGTAAGTAAATATTTTGTATTTTACCGCGCATGCGTGTCTGATATATTCCAAGCGCCTAACTGATCCAGATCAGTGGTAAAGCATACGAGGCTGTCATAAAAAATCCATAAAAAATTTTCTGCCCCTAGGGACAGATAACCGGATATTGCCAATTGATGTGTACTCGCAAAAATCTCAGCTTATGTGTTAGACTATTGAAAAAGACATAAAGAATAGTTTTTCCAATAACACATCCATTGTTCAGTATTTTACAGGTAAAACTTACTCAGGTGTGAAATGAATGACAAGTTAAATAGATGTCCCGAACGCACTTTTTACTTTAGTAGGTTGGGTGTATGTTTTTTCAATTTTCATTTTTCCTTTAATATAAAAATGTGTCATTTGGTTGGGATGCCATAATATTGTAGTAATTCATGTACATAAAGCTATAGATTAGTGAATTATTATTAAGAACAGACACATTTTGAAACAGTTTCTTGCTCGTATACGAACAAAACCTGTGTGACAGAATCAGTGGAAATAAGGGAACTAAAACATAGTTAACACCGTTATCAACATACTCTTGTTGTAAAAATGTCTGTTTACCAAGCCATTTTAAAGAAATAAAAAATTCATAGATTTTCTGCAAGACACCCTTATGTTTTACAGATATTTTTTCAAAGTATATATTTGACACAGCAAAATGAAACAAGAGTTTGTTGACAGTGGTGTTAACTATGTTTTGTTCCTTTCTGCCACACAGTATTTAATCATCAACGAGCAAGATAATATGTCAAAATGTATCCGTACTTCATTATAAGTCATTATTTTCAACTTTTCTTTACATGAACTACTAGTGTAAGTATATTACAATATTATGTACATCTCAACTAGGATAAAAAAATTTGATATAAAAAGAAGAAATGAAAAATAATAAAACATGCACCCCACCCACTAAAAAAAGTGTGCACTACCTTAAAAGGGTCGATACGTTTAGGTCGATTTTGGCCCGTTCCTATAACATGATATTATCACATGCAATAGTGTATCCCTTTTCACGGAGAAAACTTAAATAATTAAACACTTATCTTTTAACTTATAGCATAGCTAATAGTATTCCGGATGAGACCTAAGATCGAGGTGTGTTGGTGCTTAAATAACTAGTCGTTGTCTCTTGAACGATAGTCTTGCACTATCACGCGAAATTAAAACAACTAAAACTCTTCTGGGGGCGTTGGTCATATGAATTATCCGGTACCAACCATAAAACTTTACAATGAATACATAATTATATGTGACATGCTGGAATCTTATTAAATTTATAAATTTAACTGGAAAACGAAAACACTTCGACTGCCGCGACTGTATATAATTTAATCAACTTGTTAAAAAAAAATTCTTATTAAAAATTTGTATACGGTAAAATGTTTTAAAAGCTTCAGAGGGTACATACCGATATATTATACAATACTACAGGTGTATGTGAAACAGAGACAGGAAATAACTCTACCCGCAGGCAATATCCAGATAATAGATAGGTAATAAAACGATTAAGGGTCATAAAACTGATCCACTTTAACCCCATTCAAATGTAAAGATTATTTGAATTGTTGTCAATTTGTAATATAAATTTAAATGATAATATCTATTTATCCTATATTATGAAACATGTATTTGCTTTACTAATAAATGTTAATATAACGTAATTCAATTCCATTTCAGTGATATGACGTGAACAATAATTTACAGTATACATTTGAACAAGTAATGTCACCTGGTGACAGACATGTCTCGTCCTGATGACACCACCCCTACCCCTCTTACACCAGTCGCGATCTGGTCACAAAAACAAAAATAATATCAAACAGGGAATGCCACGTACCAAAAACGCAGCCTCCCCAAAACGAACCCCACATCACCCAGAAGTGCACACCACCAACACACACACACGCGCGCACACGCACACACAAACGACACACACACACACAATCATGTACACACACATATATACACTACCAACACACACTAGCATACAAAGCAAACACACGAGGACAAAACGAACAATTAAAGGAACACAGTGGGGCACAAGGCTTTGTTTGATTTCATAACTATTACAACACTTTTGTATCAGTTCAATAATTATGCATTAAGCGACAATGTAATTAAATTTTTCATTTATATGTTTTATGGAATTTTATTTGGGATGCGAATCAGTTAGTTTTATAAACATGCCCTGGTAAAATTCGTGAAGAATATGTATTTACGTTGATCAGACAAATTTACTAAAAAAACATACTAGTAGAAAACTATTAGTATCGGCGTTAAAAGAATATGTCTTACGTAAAACGCCGAGTACTGCCGAAACGGTAAATTCTTATTTAAACTTAACAGGTTAGTTGAGTTAAAGTTAAAAAGGACTGCAAAGATAAACATTAAACATAATTATTTTTATTTATCTAAAAAGTAAAATGAAATATCGAGACATTGTAATAGTGACATTTATTTTCTTATATTAGCAAAAAGGTGAAAATTTGAATTGAAATGCAATATTTGCATCTAAACTTGCATTGTTTCGAGTTTCCACAATAAGTCAATGTCCGTAAAACCCGAAGGTGATAGTTTTTAAACGTAAAAAGGACCATTGATTTGATATTTTACATTGACAAAAAAATATTCATGAAATGGCAGAGAAATTAAACTAACATTTGTGATAATGACAAATTTTGTATGTTAAACAGAAAGAAAGTTTTGACGAGTTATTTGATAATATCCTTCTTTACTCTTTGTAAAAACGCACATCGGTTTTCCAATACACGATGGTTAAAATAGTTGGGGATGAATAAAAGAGTAATAAAATTACAAAATGGAGCATAAAATAATAAAATCACGTAAATGGCGTCGCAAGTTAGAAGACCTATATGTGCTTCTTATAACAATGTTTCTTGACTTTACAAAAATTTATAACAAATACAAAGTATGATCAAAATAAGAAAGAAAGTAAAAAAAGAAACAAAGAAAGATTTTTTTATATAATAATAAGAAATCCGTGTGTAAATGTCCGTTGAAATTGATGGTGTGCGTAACTGGTACCAACCAGATTTGCCAAGATTCCTGATGAGCTGAAAGTCTTGACATGGTATGAAAAAACATTGTAGCTACAGTACAGGTTTTCATGAATAATTGTTGTTTTGTCTGGTGGGCAGGGCGCTGAAAAGGGACTATCCATCAATTTGCCATCTGACATTAGAGATATTGTTAATCAGATCCAACAAACTGCTGACATTTATTCTGTATTAACTGTTCGCACAGTAACTGGAGAAGTGGATGTTCATACTAGGAGGCAGATTTCCTGCTACAAGTTATCAAAGCTTTCGTGTGGCTGAAACACTATAATAAACTATACACAGATTTAAATGCAACGAATATTGAAAAGACAGTTTTAACTTTGCAAGAAACAGTATGTCAAGAAGGTTTAATTGAAAATGACTCTCAGTTTGATGTCGTGTACACTCATTTAACTTTTACACCAACAAATAGCAATCAACCAAATAGAAATGTAAGCAGTACCTGAAAACAAACAGGTTTTACATATATATCCCACTGTTGACCAGGTGGATCAATACAACAATAACTTTTCAAATGCAAATGATTCTCGGAAATACACTGTTAAAACTGACCATTATTTTGCACCTGAGGATATTGGCTAACATCGAAAAGTTTTTGAAACGTTAATGCCTGATGACAGGAGACAGGCTGGAGGTTTAGAAAAGGTGTTAACTGTTAAACTATATTCAAGAATTATACTATTACGTAATACATATACATGTGCTAAGGAAGGGTTAGTAAGTGGCGCTATGAGACAATTGTCCATATTAATGCAGATGTAAACAACACTGTTACTGTCATACATGTTTTATTTGACAACAAAACTGTAGGTGAAACATTGCATACTCCAGGCATACAAAATGCTATACCTATCTATTCAATGGAAGCGGACTACTTTATTGGTGGGCGACATACTCTTAGAAGACAATTTCCATTACTTTTTGTCTTTTTGTGTATGAAATTCCTGTTGACATTAGTTGTAAAGTTTTTAAAAAAGCTACGAGTAATGTAGCTTTGAGTAGAGTTAGAACACTTAGTGGTCTTTATATACTGTCTTTAGATTTAATTATATAGCATTCAGCCAGATGATGATAATACTCCTTGAATATGAGCGTTTGTTAAAAACAAAAATAATATCAAACAGGGAATGCCACGTACAAAAAACGTTGTTAAAACTTGTCGTTCAGTAAAGCTATAACTGACTGCAGTTACTTGTTATGCAACTTTAAGATATCTTATGAACATCTGAAATAGTGTATTGTGAAAGTCATATAACCCGAACAGCTCAGTGATCAGTTTTAAGAAATTTGAAACAATACTTTGCTACTATTAATCAGTAAGTTTGCTTTAGTACCATAAAACTGAAGCTTTACAACATATTCAAAGAATACTTGTCGGGCTGCTACTGAGCTACATTGGGCGTGTTTTTTCACTAACTAGTATTTCATTCAAGAACATATACATTTACAGGCTGGTCACATTGCCATTTACCAATTCACAATTTAACGAAAAAATAAACAACCCGTTAGCAAAATTGATAGCAGTTAACATACCTAGTTCCGTACATTATAGGTTTCTCCAGTGAAACTGTGGAAGGAGAGCACTCTGCCAGTATGGATGGATTTTAGGTGTGAAAGACAAACGTGCAACGGCCAAAGTCTGTCTCTTCAGTGAGAAGGCAACAACTGCTTTTTGTCGCGATGACCTTCTAGAGATATCTTCAGTGTAAGCTAAAAGTCATTGAAATAGCACGAAACTGTGTGTTACAAGAGAATCCACTCTTCGTGTTTCTCATTTTTTTCTTTTATTGTTTATGAGTACAGAGTCAGAATTTTAAAAAATGCTTGTATTTTGTATTTATTACAAGTAAGGTGGGATCACTATACAGGAGATTGACCTACTTTCCGGCTGGAATGACCGGCCAATCGGAGGCGTCTTTATATGGCGAGCTTTGGTTGACCTTTTAAGATCGCCTTGCTATCCATTTATCCCGTGGACTTACCTGACCATTAAAAACATAAAACCTGTGACCAACAAATCGTAACGATCAAAACGAGTGGTCAAGCTTATACAATCATATGATTAATAAACAATACTTATCAATTATTTAATTATCAATTTTAAGAATTTTATCTCTCTCTCTCTCTCACCTCTTACGACAATTGTGGGCGCGGTGCACACCGGGTGTTAAAGGGACATACCCTATAATTATCTGATGTCAAACCAAATAACCTCAAAAACATAAATAATAGAACATTTGGAAGTATTATAACTTAGACTGAAACTTTAACCTAAAAGTTTAGCTATGTATTCCAGTCATTATCGATAAAATCAGCGTTTTCAGATATGTTGCAGTACCGTAAACCATTCAATTACCTTATCGATTTCAAAAAGCATTCACATCTGTAACATCAAAACCAATACCAGATAAGGGTGATATTCACCTAACTCAAAATGTTATCACAAAACTTATCAAATATTAATCCACATAAAGCATCAGGACCAGATTTTTTCATGCTAAAATCTTAAAGGAATGTAAAGTTAGCATATCACCAATTTTAACCATTGTTTTTAACAAGTCACTTGTTTCTGGCAAAGTTCCATCAGACTGGAAACATGCCAATGTGTGCCCGGTTTTTAAAAATAAACATGATCCCATAAGTTATAGACCGATCTCTCTGACATGTATTTGTTGTAAAATCAGATTTCTTGGAGAATTTGACCCAGACAGTTGTATGGTGAAATTTCAAAAAGGGCACAATTCTGGGTCCGATCCTCTTCCTGATCTACATAAAATACACTGCTCTCAGCCCCTCGTGGCGTGCACGTCGCAGAGCAGGCGTAGGGTCTCGACGGACACTGGATCAACACCAAAACAAACAGGACTTCAGTCCAAAACAGGACATCGGTCCAAACTCGATCTAGTGGCTGCCGGGGCCTCAGCTAACGACGAAGGGAGTGACCCTGACAAGGGCCGTTTGTTCATCGCAGCAACGAAGACGCACGGCACGGCAGACGGCTACACAAAAAAACAAAAATAATATCAAACAGGGAATGCCACGTACCAAAAACGCAGCCTCCCCAAAACGAGCCCCACAGCACCCAGAAGTGCACACCACCAACACACACACACACAAACACGCACACACACGCACACAACACACACACACACACACACACACACACACACACACAATCATGTACACACACAAACGTACACTATCAACACACACTAGCATACAAAGCAAACACACGAGGACAAAACGAACAATTAAAGGAACACAGTGGGGCACCGCCTTGGAACGGTCAGTGGCAAAAACACCACTGGGGAGCTTAAACCGGTTATTCAATCAATGTTGTTATATTTTCATCCTTCAGGGATTGTTATTCGTTCTAAACCCTCGGCCTCTGTCAAGATGAGGAGTGCTGTGGGGCTCGTTTTGGGGAGGCTGCGTTTTTGGTAGGTGGCATTCCCTGTTTGATATTATTTTTGTTTTTATGGTGCGCACCCAACCTCACTCTTACCCCCACCATGTTCCAAAGTCACAGGACAGTGTAAATAAAAGACAGAAGACCTCCCTTACAGTGTTTGTGCTGTGTGGGGGGCATCCTTACTTGCCACGTTTCGGACAGGTCATTCAGATCTAGATCGTATTGACCGCGTGGTGACCTACTTTTGGGACTCTAAATTTCTCTTTGCCAGTGGAACTGAAAAGATAGTAGACGAGTTGTTTAATGGTGTGTGCTCTGGGAATGCTGTTGGGCAGTGGGGCTGGTATCCCTGCTCCTGGCAAAGTTCTGGACTCTCATCATGCAGCAGAATACCTGGAATGGGTGGTGTTCTAACTTACGCCTGGTCGTGTTTATTTGCCCACCCACGCCTTGGCAGGTGTGCTAAATTACGCCTAGTTGTGTTTTTTGGCCCGCCCGGGTGGGTTTAGACGTCTTTGCACCCACCCCAGTCTCTCGGCAGAGAATGTGAAAGGGTTTTCAGCATGTGGGAGACGTGTTTCTGAGTCTCTTGAAAAGCCTTTGCAGTCACTGTTAGACAGCGAACGTCTATCGTGAGAGATACTGGAGCACCTGCTGTGTGATGTGACTGGCTAAGTCACGAGACAATCACTACCTCTGGGGCACACCGAGCTAATCACTCATTGAAAATCTCACCAGGATAACTCGCTGATACTGACTGGAAATTGCAGTCAGGTAAATTTCTCCTTTTTGGCTTCAAACTTTTACTTTTCTAGGCATGACAGGAGACATGCCGGGGTCTGATCCAAAACACAAGCTAAACATTTAGCTTTTGGACGGACCTTGATAAAATTTCTTTCAAACAAAATCAAATCAAATCAAACATAAAATACAGCACACTAAGACTCTTTGCTGATGACAGCATAATTTATAGAGAAATAAATGACAAACATGATGCCGAACTTCTCCAGTCTGACTTGGATGCAGCTGGTAGATGGAAACAGGACTGGTTGATGCACTTCCATCCAGATAAAAAGCCTTTTTAATTTCTGTTACAAAAAAACAAAAATAATATCAAACAGGGAATGCCACATACCAAAAACGCAGCCTCCCCAAAACGAGCCCCATAGCACCCAGAAGTGCACACCACCAACACACACACACACACACACACACACACAACACACACACACACAATCATGTACACACACAACACATACACTACCAACACACACTAGCATACAAAGCAAACACACGAGGACAAAACGAACAATTAAAGGAACACAGTGGGGCACCGCCTTGGAACGGTCAGTGGCAAAAACACCACTGGGGAGCTTAAACCGGTTTATGGTGCGCACCCAACCTCACTCTTACCCCCACCATGTTCCAAAAAAACAAAAATAATATCAAACAGGGAATGCCACGTACCAAAAACGCAGCCTCCCCAAAACGAGCCCCACAGCACCCAGAAGTGCACACCACCAACACACACACACACACACACACACACAACACACACAATCATGTACACACACACACACATACACTACCAACACACACTAGCATACAAAGCAAACACACGAGGACAAAACGAACAATTAAAGGAACACAGTGGGGCACCGCCTTGGAACGGTCAGTGGCAAAAACACCACTGGGGAGCTTAAACCGGTTTAAACAATATTATCATCATTTGACGCCTACATTATATTAATGTTTTACAAAACGAACTAAATAGCACTAAAGCTTATATATTGAGTCATTCCGTTGAACAAAATGTGGTCACTGATCACATCAGTGAAGTTTCTAATTTGAAAGTTCGTATAGATGATCAACATATTAAACTTCCTACTATGTACTGGATTCCTAAATTACATAAACAACCATATAAAGCTCGTTTCATCGCTAATTCAAGCTCTTGTACCACTACAAATATTTCAAAACTATTAACATCTTGCCTAACTGCTATAAAAGCCCACGTGAAAAGATATTGTGATAAAGTATACGAAAACTCTGGTAAACATTTATTTTGGTCGATCAAAAATTCTGGCGAAATCCTGGATAAGTTTAAAGTTAATAATTACAAAGTAACTTCAGTCAGTACATACGATTTTTCTACTCTGTATACCACTTTACCACAAAATTTGATAAATGACAAGCTAACTGCCCTAATTCAAAAGACTTTTGCCAGGGAGAATGCTACATTTCTCGCCTGCAATTTCGATAAAGCTTTTTTTACTAGCTGTATTGTTAAACATTATACTATGTGGACCTGTGACGAAGTTTGTAAAGCCCTTTCCTTTTTATTGAACAACATTTATATAAGGTTTGGGAATGCAGTTTTCAGACAAGTAATCGGTATTCCCATGGGAACAAATTATGCACCCCTTGTCGCAGATTTGTTTTTATATTGTTATGAAAGAGACTTTATGTTGAGTCTTTCTCCAGATACGCAGGCAGACATTATCACTGCTTTTAATAATACATCACGCTATCTGGATGATATTCTTAATATGGATAACCCGTTTTTTGGTCAATTGGTGGACACTATTTATCCCCGGGAACTCCAGTTAATTAAAACTAACAATTTGGATACTGGTGCTTCATTTTTAGATTTACATCTCTCTATTTATAACAATATTATACATACCAAAATTTATGACAAGAGGGATGATTTTAATTTTAATATTGTAAATTTCCCCCATTTGGATGGGGATGTACCTCATGCTACATCTTATGGGGTATACATTTCTCAGTTAATTCGGTTTGCCAGAGCGTGTAGTCATGTTGAGGATTTCAATGAACGTAATCAATATATTACAAATAAACTTCTTCAACAGGGCTACCGTTATTACAAATTGCGTAAATATTTTGCTAAATTTTACTATCGTAATTCTGATTTGGTTTTGAAATTCAATAGTAATCTAAAGACTCTTCTGCGAGAAGGTATTTCAAAACCCGATTTTTATGGGGATGTGGTTTACAGACTTCGTAAGATTTTGGGTCATGGCAATTTTCCAACTGTATTTGCTAAAATTATAAAACGTTTTGTTAAAAGAGGTTACGACCCTACTGTTTTGAGACACACCGCATGTTTGGTGTTCAACCCGTTTACAGTTGGACGCTATGCTTCCCTCTTTGATTGTGTCTGACGGAAGAGGGGGGAGGACTCTGTGATGGGCAGTTTTTAAATCCCACTGGGACGAAACTGTTTTGATTTCTGTCCTCTGGCCTGTTTCGTCGGGCCCTTAAGGGTGTTTCTCTTGGTGCTCTGCCTTCTGCAAAGGCATTGAGTACATACGTTTTTTGGTTCTCAAGGTTTGCTTTTTTTATATATTTGTACACGAGCATTTTTGTGTTTTACATACCATGCCTTTTGTTTCCATTGCGTGTGTTAGAGTTTCACCTAGCAGGGATTACTTTTATTTACACTGTCCTGTGACTTTTTGGAACATGGTGGGGGTAAGAGTGAGGTTGGGTGCGCACCATAAACCGGTTTAAGTTCCCCAGTGGTGTTTTTGCCACTGACCGTTCCAAGGCGGTGCCCCACTGTGTTCCTTTAATTGTTCGTTTTGTCCTCGTGTGTTTGCTTTGTGTGCTGGTGTGTGTTGGTGGTGGTGTGTGTGTGTGTGTGCGTGATTGTGTGTGTGTGTCGTGTGTGTGTGTTGGTGGTGTGCACTTCTGGGTGCTGTGGGGCTCGTTTTGGGGAGGCTGCGTTTTTGGTACGTGGCATTCCCTGTTTGATATTATTTTTGTTTTTATGGTTCAGAGTCCAAAGTCACAAAGTCCAAAGTCACAGGACAGTGTAAATAAAAGTAATCCCTGCTAGGTGAATCTCTAACACACGCAATGGAAACAAAAGGCATGGTATGTAAAACACAAAAATGCTCGTGTATGAATATATAACAAGAGCTGTCCCTCCCAAGTGACGAATGCCCCCGAAAGAGGTGCCTCACAGTCTGTGTCCTCTCCATGTGCTCAATAAATGTGCTATGTAATTTTAAAATCCTTCCATGCATGACAGAGTAATCATGCATACAGTATTCCATTACTTTAAACACTAAGTGTGACCTTGACCTTTGAGGTAGGGACTTGGGTCTTGCACGCGACACATCCGCTTGATGTGCTAGACATTTGTGCACAGTTATTTTAAAATCCTTCAAAGCATAATAAAGTTATAGTCCGGACACAAATGTATGCATATAAACAGGATTCCATTACCTATAAACTCTAAGTGTGACCTTGACCTTTGTGGTAGGGATGTGGGTCATGCACGCGACACGTCGTCTTGATGTGCTAGACATTTGTGCCTAATTATTTTAAAATCCTTCAAGGCATGACAAAGTTACAGTCCGGACACGAATGTGTGCATATATGCTTATATAGAGGAATCCATTACCTTCAAACTCTAAGTATGACCTTGACCTTTGAGCTAGGGACGTGGGTCTTGCACGCGACACGTCGTCTTGATGTGCTAGACATTTGTGCCAAGTTATTTTAAAATCCTTCAATGCATGACAAAGTTACAGTCCGGACACGAATGTGTGCATATATGCTTATATGGAGGAATCCATTACCTTCAAACTCTAAGTATGACCTTGACCTTTGAGCTAGGGACGTGGGTCTTGCACGCGACACGTCGTCTTGATGTGCTAGACATGTGTGCCTAGTTATTTTAAAATCCTTCAATGCATGACAAAGTTACAGTCCGGACACGAATATGTGCATATATAGAGGATTCCATAACCTTCATACTCCAAGTGTGACCTTCACCTTTGAGGTAGGGATGTGGGTCTTGCATGCGACACGTCGTCTTGATGTGCTAGACATGTGTGCCAAGTTATTTTAAAATCCTTCAATGCATGACAAAGTTACAGTCCGGACACGAATTTGTAAGTGGGGACGCACGGACGGACGGACAGACGGACAGACGGTCAGACGGACAGACGGTCAGACGGACAGACGGACAGACGGTGCGATTTTAATATGCCACCCTTCGGGGGCATAAAAAGCAAACCTTGAGAACCAAAAACGTATGTACTCAATGCCTTTGCAGAAGGCAGAGCACCAAGAGAAACACATTACAAGTTACATTATCATATCTTTGAAAAAGTAAAATCATCAAAATAGCTAGGTATCACTATCCAAAATAATCTAAAATGGGACCGACACATTCATTCAAAAACTAAAACAGCTGATCAATCACTCGGTTTTCTGCGAAGGAACTTAAAAATAAACTCTACCAAAGTAAAAGCACATGCATTTAAAGCCATAGTCAGACCAAAATTAGAATATGCATCAACGGTCTGGGACCCTCATGCTAAAAGCCAAATAAGTCAAATTGGGAAGGTTCAGAGGAGGGCGGCAAGATTCACCACCAATAGATACCATAATACAAGTAAAATAACAGATGTGATTCAAACTCTTAACTGGCCATCTCTTGAAATAAGGAGAACAAGAGCAAGATTAATAATGGGGACAGTCAATTATGTTTTATAAAATTATTCACCAAGCTGTCGCTATATATCCAGAAAATAATATTTTAATCCCAAATGACTTCAGAACAAGACACAGTAAAAAAAAAAAATAATAATATACACATAAACACATACAACTACAGACATATAGGAACATCTGAAGATCGCTACAAATATTTTTTCTATCCAAGGAAGGTTGGTTAGTGATACTTCTTAACATCTGCCGCCCAACAAGCAACCACAGTTGACTCCTTCAAAGCTGTTGTCACTGTGCCCTTCATCATATCCACCAATAGTAACTAATATGTCGTTATTGTACAAAGGTTTAACCTAACAGTGGTAATCCTATCCCTGTTTTTATTTTATTTTTGTCAAATGCTTAAAAAGCACAGATGTAAAAAACACCTAATTCATTGTTTTTAAACAGCGCCTACACATAATCTGCATAGTTAAGGAGTTTCATATTAAATAAGTAGAAAAAGGGGTAATAATTTCATACCAGTTATACATCAAATAAATTACAATGTGAAAGTTTTAATATAGCCTTAACACAAATGCTTGGGGTCTGGACCTCACCCCCTTAGGCCTGACCCTCGCACCTGCTCACTGCAGTATCTTTAAATACATCCTACAACTGCGTGTAAGCTAACCAATTACAGATGCAATTCCTTATTCTACTTACGTACTGATCACATGTTTATGGTGACAATGTATATATAAATACAAAATTTGAAACAAATCGATTTCCTCTATCACATCTCGGGTATACTGTTTATGTCATTTCTAAAAATAGTAACGATTCGAAAACTATAGGCACCCGGCTATGGTCTTTATCGATGGAATAAAAATGGAACCAGTCGTTTTATTTATAAATCTGCTTTAAAATTAACCGCTATAACATTCACACAAGAGAAAATCCCCGCTGTAAACGTAATGGTACCCCGCGCACGCTATTTCATATACTGCGATGCGGGAAACCTTATTTTTATAACTTCATGTATATACTAACAAAAAAACAAAAATAATATCAAACAGGGAATGCCACGTACCAAAAACGCAGCCTCCCCAAAACGAGCCCCACAGCACCCAGAAGTGCACACCACCAACACACACACGCACGCACGCACGCACGCACGCACGCACGCACGCACGCACGCACACACACACACACACACACACACACACACACACACACACACACACACACACGCACACACACACACACACACACACACACACTCATGCACACACACAAACATACACTACCAACACACACAAGCCACCACCAACACACACAAGCACACAAAGCAAACACACAAGGATTTGTGCAGAAGTGACAGAAGTGTTTTTCCTCGAAATTCTCTTAATTCAACCGTATTCGATGCAGTTTGGAGTGGGATTTTATTCAGAAAAGTGTTCTGCATTGGAAAACACGGTTAGTTATTCCTTACATACACACATGCCTTAAATATGTGATTGGAGTTTTCAGTTGTTTCAAATCTTGTATTTATATACGTTCCGGACAAGAATAGATTGGGTCGCGAGTCCATACCACAAGCATCTGTGGCCTGTAACGCTGTATTATCGGCGTACTTGGTTTTTAACCAGGTTTTCCGAAGGAAAAATCCTGGTTATTAGATTGGGGTATGTCGGCGGGCGGGCGTAAACAATTTCTTCTGTGCGCAACTCCTCCTACATTTCTCAACGGATTTCAACCAAACTTTCACAGAAGTATTGTCATGAAGTGCCCTGGTGCATATTGTCGGGGTTTTGTGATTCGGTCATTTTTGACAGAATTATGGCCCTTTGTTTTTTTCACATGTAATCTTCTGTGCGCAACTCCTCCTACATTTCTCAAGGGATTTCAACCAAACTTTCACAGAAGTATTGTCATGAAGTGCCCTGGCGCATATATTCCGGGTTTTGTGATTTGGTCATTTTTGACAGAATTATGGCCCTTTGTTTTTTTTCACATGTAATTCTTCTGTGCGCAACTCCTTCTACACTTCTCAAGGGATTTCAACCAAACTTTCACAGAATTATTGTCACCAAGTGCCCTGGCGCATATTGTCGGGGTTTTGTGATTTGATCATTTTTGACAGAATTATGGGCCTTTGTTTTTTTCCACATAATGTAATATATATAGAGAAATACTCTTCTGTGTGCAACTCCTACATTTCTCAAGGGATTTCAACCAAACTTTCACAGAACTATAATTGTTAACTAAAGAATATTGAATATATAATGTTCTGCCCCTGGTCGTCCGTCCGTCCGTCCGTTAGCAATTTTGTGTCTCCTTATTTAAGTATATATAAAAGGGAGAATACTCTGTTATTATAAAAGGGAGAATACTCTGTTATTACTGTCTATTTTTAGAATAGATTACCAGTCCTGTATACTTTGGAGTATTCTGTTACAGTAAGATGACAAAATTTCTCATGAGACCAGCGGTTCAAACCCCACACAGAGCAAGTTTTTTTTTTTTTTTTCTTTTTTTTTAAATAATTTTTGCCTGAATTATGGCCCTTTGCTTTTGTTCCACATATGTTATATATAGAAGAATACATTTGCGCTCGGCCAGCAGACTGGAAAATGAAAACCTGGTTTTGTGACAATTTCCTGTCACTTGTTTATAAATGGGATGAAATACCTCATTAGTAAAAGGCCTACTCTACCACTATGATGAGCTAGCCTGGTAGCAGGCGAAAACATCATACCCCTACACACGACTATGTTATTTCTTTAAGTCGCGTTTGGACATATGGCTTTCCATAACAAACTCCTCACAGCGATTGTATTTGGCGAGTAAGGGGAAGTAACCGCTGCGGGGAGTTTATCCTTTCCGCAGTAAAACATTCCTTTCCGTTTTATAGTAATATTGTCAAAAGTAACCCGAATACACAATATGGCGGCCTCCATAGTTGTTCGATCAACGTTACCTAATTGACGAAAAGATTGCAGTATTTGAAAAGATTCAATATGAACAGAGACAGAGATCTTGATTATCTTGACCTTGATGAAGACAGTGAACAAGAAGGAGCTGAAAGGTGTTGTCTTCTTCTCATGATACTCCAAGACTAAACACTGATTTAAAATCTATCTAAGATGTTAACATCAATTACAACATTTTCATATTTCATCGGCTAAAATGTCAATCTGTTATATCAGTTTGCCATAGAAGTGGAGATAGTGAGACTAAAGTTGGTAGCACTCCATTTACTATGATTTAGTGGAAACAGGTATTTGATGCATGATGTGTATCATCATCATCTTTAATAATGGCTAACCGTCATAACTGAATATTATGGCCATGCGTTGGGGGTTAGAAAAAGTTTAAAGATTGCCAAATCTCCTATGTTACTCAGTCCACCCAGAAGGTTTTTGGCAATGTGATAAAAAAAAGTGCAAAAAGCCTAGCTCAGCCTTAAAATACCTACAATAGTGCAAATCTACAATTGTATGTATGTGTGGTGAAGAAAACAAGAATGTTAGTGCAGTTAAAAAGATAAAAGCTCTGTACTGTCTAAGGTATGTGTGGCAATGTAGCCAGTGCTGCCCTGAATGCAGCAGCAGTTTCAGCACTGACTACAAAGACCGGCAGAGAGTTCCATTCAACTATTGTACAAGAACTTCATATAATCTGAAGGTGTATGTTGGATTTGATAAGCTAGATGATGGAAATGTCTTCAGGGCCCACGCTGTTGTTTGCCACTCGAGCCATTTAGCGAAACTTTGATCAAAGTGGTGAAGAAAAATCGTAAGTGGCGAAAATGAAAAAAATCTCCTTAATTTAGACCGCCGTATTTGTTTTGTTCTAAATCGTAACCTCTCGTGGAAAATTGACTGGTGCCGATAATTCTACCTTGATTCGAGATTGCAAAAATTGATACGAATACCCAGTCTGCGTTCTATAAACATCTTGACACGCAAGAAATGCAATAAATTTGCAATCAATTAGCAACCAAATAATCCGTTTAATAATCGATGTTTACTCAACTAGTAAATTGACAATAAACATTACACATGTCAAAATGCACATGTCAACCTTTAAATCGCTGTGTTGTCTCGCTGCTTTTGATTGGCTTAAAGTTTTTTATTGACCAATGAAAGCAGATGTAACAAACGGTACCGAGTAGGCGGTGCGGTATCGAGATTGACACTCGAAAACATTGTCAGTGTTTACGAAAAAATAGAGCGAATTTTTTTTTGCTTTTCTATGCGATCACGGCAAAATGGCCGGGGATACAGCGACTTTTTCGCCCATGTCGTCATCAAAAGTGATCCCTGAGTCACCTTGTAATTACGGCTGATTAGATATTTGATGCCATCATTCAATTAATAAACGAAATAATGAACGGTTTGACGATTTTGCAAACATTGTCGCCCCCATCTTATCAAATCTGTTTACATCAGGTTACAAAACATTATTAAGACTTCACTGAGAAATGGTCTAAGAGAGGCAAATTTGGACAATTTAATGTTAATTTCAATAGAAGGAAACTTACCAACATAGGACAACATTTTAAAATACACTTCTTGCTTTCAAGGTATACAAGCTTTCATTAACCAGGCAACATCTTTAAAACAAGAATAGTTTGTATGTCTTTAAAAGTAAGGATTGGATTTGAAATGTAATCCTGTATTGGTTTTAGCAAATTTAACAACACAGGACTAAATTTTAAAATACAAAACTTGCTTCAAAGGTATACACACTGTCTTTCAAAGGCCCCTAAGTATAGCTAGAATATCACCATTTGCCTTTGGGAAGTGAAAATAACCCCTCCCTATAACTCCGAAAAAAAGTGGCTCCAACTTTTTTCAGCCCAGTGTGTGCCCTGGTCTTGATTGTCTAGTGTAAGGATTCATGTATTGCGACGGTGTTATATCAACTAGCCCATAATGGATCTTATAGAAAAGAGTGAGAGGGCTGTTTTGTCTTCTTCTCTCTAGGGATTCCCACTGTAGCAGATTAAGGCTGTCTGTCACTGTTTCAGGGGCATTGGAGTAGTTGTTGGTTACAAAACATGCAGCTCTTCTTTGAACATTGTTAATTTTCTGAGTATCATTCTCATGGTAAGGGTCCCAAACTGATGAACTGTATTCTAGAGTTGGTCTGACGATGGATTTGTATGCTGCTGCTTTGGTTTCTGGTTTTGCTGAGTGGAAGTTTCGCTTTAGGAATCCAAGGTTTTGGCTAGCTTTTCTGGTAATTTTATTTATATAATGTGTCCATGAGAGGTTTGATCACTATTTCCATTTTGGAGGCAAACCCATTTTTAGACTTGTTCGCCTTCTACGTCTCACTACAATGAATAACTGATTTTTCGGACCACAGACACTTCGGATTAACAGCCTAATTTATACAAAGTTTTATATGACAATTCCTGTTATTCAGCATAAATCAATTAGACTCCTTAAGGTTGATATGATTGATTTAGGCAGAGCATTGTCGAAGAGTATCAACTTCGTGTTGTTGATACGGTATCATTGAAGATATGTAATCAGGTAACAAGTTGGCACCTGCCAAGAACAACACTAAACTATCAGTACTTAAAAGTAATTTGCTACTTTTTGAAATTGACGAGAATAAGGGTATAAATTGTAAGGATTTTATAAGATCTTACTTGCTTTAATATTATTTTTATGCATTTTATTTTGGCAAAAGGCTTATTGTTCATTTGCTCTTATTTATTTCTATTGCCAGTTCTGATGATGAAATAGATATTCTTCTACATGGAACCCCAGAACAGAAACGGAAAATGTGTCTGCGTAACACTACCAACATGACAGAATCTTCCAGCGAGGATGAATTTGAAAAAGAAATGAACAATGAGTTAAATGGCAAAGTGAAAGAAATAGAGCGCAGAAGAGGCTCAGTGTCAGGTACTGCCCGACAGTGTAGACAAATTATCTACCTATTATTATTAGTTGAAACAAAATGATCATTCCTTGATTTGTCCATGAATTTGATGTTATGCAAGGATTTCTTGACAAAAGGGTCCTTATTGGATTTGTCCATGAATTTGATGTTATGCAAGGATTTCTTGACAAAAGGGTACTTAATGTCATTATGTAATATTAAATAAGATTACTATTAATAAATTGGTGAAAAGCTTGAGTTGATGAAATGTTACTTCACATTATAATATGAAAATATTTTGCGTATATATAAACATCTATCATATGTGATCTTTTTATGAAATTTACAAGTATGTTTCCATAATAGTTTTTTGTGAAGCCAACTGGTGGTGGCTTGACATACATGACAAAGTTGTCACTTTGGTAGTTCAGTGTATGTGCATGCCTGTCCGTCCGAGTGAGCATGTCTAGGCTGTTGAAGAATCTTTGAAATAACTTAAAACAGTTCTCCGCAATGGGACAGCATGTTTGCTCAAAACCCTTGTTTGTAGCTCCAAGGTAAAAATGGACATGTTTAACCTTATCCGGGCTGTAATTTCCTGCTGCATTAAAGAATTTTAAAAGATTGGGTACAGTTATTAACCACAATGGGACAGCAAGTCTTGTGCAAGATCAAAGTCTTGCTGAAAGGTCAAGGTCACACTTGGAGATTGATAGTAAAAAAAGGATAAAACAGAACAGATCATGGTTCAATAAATGACTTTATGAACTATTTTATACATCAAAACTTGTGTAGGCAGGCAGTTGTATTTATTAGTCCCTTGCTTCTGACAGCTTTTTATGACAAAAAGAAATTTCGTATGAAATTCATTTGTTTTAAACAACCTGCTTTCATAAGTGGCCACAGTTGTAACTTGGTGTGTACAGATTTTTTATGTCAAAATGAATGGAAAGCAGAGTGAATTATTATTTTTTGCTTAGAAGTAAGAAGTTAACTTGCAGATGCAGAAGATATTTCAATATCATAATTATATCAATATTGATTGATGTTTCAGAAGCTGGGTGTTCAAGCACCATGAATGCAGAAAGCACAGAACCACAAAGATTCCATGATGATGTCTATTTTGACTCAGATGAAGAGGATATGGTCACACAAGGTTTTCTTTCTCTTTTATCTATAACTCATAATCAAGTGCTCATTTTTCAGTCTTTAAATTTTCAGTAAGCACCACTTTGAAATAGTGGTTCAAATTGAAAGGTGAAATCAACTTTAGAAATATACACACTGTAGTATGGTAATGGTCGTCTCTGATGTCAAGTGGTTAAAGTCGCTGGGTCATGGGTTTGAGCCCTGTTACTGACCATGTCTCTGTATGTGAGAAAGTTGGCAGCTTGTGACAAAGGAAAGGGTTTTAGTACTGGTCCTTCCTAAAAAATGATGGATAGGTAAACTTCCCGTCTGTAAAAATGACTGAATATGGTTAACAGTGGACGTTTAGCTCTTACAACAACAACAGGGTAAAGGTGAAGTTCATGCAGTCTCTGCCTTTGATACAGACTGACAGAACCAACCCAGCTTGAGCACTTTGATGATCAGAATATACCAAGTGAAAGGAGCTATCAAAATATCCTTTAATGTATGAAATACTGCCCAGAGCACGCTCGGGAGCAGTACTTGAGTAGTGAAGTTAGACATCCGTCAGACAAAAATTGGCTGTTAACCTTAAATGAAAAATTTTCTGTATTTATATTTGTAACAGGAGATGCAAAGAAGAAACAGAGCAAGTTGAGTAATGACGATTTACTGTATGACCCAAATATTGATGATGAAAATGAGAAATGGGTTGAGAATCGGAGACGATCATACCTGCCACGTGACCCAGCTACATCTGCAAAGAAACAGAAACGTTTACCTAACAGTGATGCTGTACTTGACTGTCCTGCATGTATGACTACATTGTGTCTAGATTGTCAAAGGTAAACATTAAACATCACTTGTAAGTGTTAATTAGGGATATAGTTACTCCCTGTGATATGTGTGTGAAAAACCTTCGACAGTCCTTCCCTTCAAGTACATTTGCGATTTCATTGAAATTTAACATCAAGTTTTAGTTTGAAGTCTTGTGTTTGCCATATTTATGTTTTGGCCAATTATACCATACTTTAATAAGGATTTTTTTCGGGTGGTCAAATTTTTGCCATTTTTACCCAAAACATGGAATTATTTTTGGTGCGTGCATTTTCGCAGCATTAAGCATACTGTTTTCAGCAGAGTATTCCCCTACTTTAGCACGGACTTCTGGAGAAAGGATATTGTTTTTCTCATGTTTTTGGCTAGGTGTCTCAGTGTCGACATTTACACATACAACTCTTGTGTTCTGCATTGCACATCTCACGTAAATTGCAGCTCTCGTTGCCTTTATCTGACAACAGAAGCACTTGTTTTTCTTTTGGTTAAAACTATTAAAGTCAGCATAAACATTTTCGACATTTATCTAAATCCAAACAGTCAAACTAAAATGAACTTGAAATAACTACCTGTATTGAATAGCTTTGAATAAAGGTGACAAAAACTCGTGCTCACATTGTTTTTTTGCAACAATAGTGTAACATAAGTAGTTACTCAGCTATTTACGGTCAATCAATAGTCAGTATGGTATGACACAGGTAACATGTATATTTACAGTGTATGGTTTTCAAAATGTGTCTAATTTTTAACATACTAAGATAAATGTTGGTGTGTTATAGTTTCACTATTCCTTAAAGGTGGCGAAATAGGCTAATTATAAACCATGTCAAAATATTCCAAAGTACAGTATGTCATATTTATGTTTTGGCAGATTTAATCTCTATGTGTACTTCTTGTGAACAACTTGCTTGGATTTTGTTGACATTAAGCCAGAAATTTGGTTACATACTGAATCGTGGATTTTTGACAAAAAACATAAGCCATTGAAAACAATCTAAAAGCATGTCATTACTTCAAATATAAAATAAGGGATTAGGTTCTGTCACACCCTAAGGTTGAAAATTGAAATTGTGCTGAAGTTTTGTTATGCTTTTTGTTTCTGTTTTGGAAATTGTCATCATATTACCACCCATTGATGTTTGGCAGAGTTAGCAAATTAACTATTCTTGCCATAAATCTTCATTATTGCTGCTTTCTTTAGGTATCATATTAGGTTTAATTACTAAATATTATATTTTCATTAAATATACAGTGCAGCTTCTCCGAAGCAAACATCCTTGGGAACACTGAAATGTGTTTGTTGTAGAGAGGTGTTGTTCTCGAGAGGTCAATGCCTTATATACCTGTAGCAACAGGAAAGAAAATACGTCTTTTTAGGGAGGTTATTGCTCTAGATAAAGAGTTGTAATTTAGGAAGGTTTGACTGTACATGTATTTTTAACATAATACAAATAACTTTGTTTATATTACATTACAAAATGACAAGACTTACCTGTTTTTTTATTACAAATACAGAGGTTTAAAATGTTTTTGATTCTTTCATTTCAGACATGATGTCTATGACAACCAGTACAGAGCTATGTTTGTTTCAAATTGTAAAGTTGACACTTCAGAAGTTCTTAAATATCCCAAAGCTAGCAAACGATCAAGGAAAAGAAAGAAATCAAAACAGAGCAGTGGTAATGAGATAGAGACAAGCGATGATAAATTCCACCCGGTCAAGTGTACAGAGTGTAACACTGTGGTCGCCGTACATGATGAAGATGAAATCTATCACTTCTTTAATGTGCTAGCAAGTTACTGAAATAAGTTCAAATAACTGGATCATCTCTTTGTGAAAGTCATTTATTTAAGTACTTGGTGGAAACATACAGTAGATAAGGATGGGCCCGTGCTTCAATGAATTTATGAGCATGTTAAATAATGGGTGGACAATTTATACAGAAGGTATTCAGCATTCATCCACTAGAAAAGATGTGACAGTTATCACATATAAGATCCAAAGTTAGTGTCAGGTTGGTTACTATGTATACTGATGATGATGTATGTACACATTTGATGGCAATAAAGGACATACCAAGTTCCAAGTCTTAATGCAATCTTTAAAGAAGATTTGGAAAGGTAAGAGCTACCAAGCTGGCCAAATCTGCAACAGGTGCTCTTAATGTTGATACATTTAACTGGTCAGGATCTTATGGAAATGGACATTTAGAATCTCAGGGAAACCAAGCAATTTCACAAACCTACATAAATCCCTGTCCTAAAACTGATTTCTTAAGATTCAAGGGTTTATACAGAATTCTGCACCTTTATGTACAGAATTTAATGAGTGCTAGCATGTCAAGTACAAGGCATGCTATTTTGAAAAACCTCTAAACTGCCTCAAAAACTTTGCATGTTAAATCAGTGAAGTTTGTTTCTTTTATTCCCATTAAATATTTTTGGAAACAGTATGTATTGAATGTCATATTCAGTCCCAGTTCATGAAAATTCTCATGTTATGTTATCTTTGCACTGTGTAACTGACAAGTAAAGGAATACAAACAATACCCAGCATTTTGTTCCCAATTGTAATGATAATCATGTATTTTGAGACAATAAAAACATTATAATAAAAGAAAATGTACTGACTTTTTGTTTCTTCTAATAAATGCTGGTCTTCAGAAATTGACAAAAATGTATGGGTGGCTAGGTAATGGTAGGTTCTTGTTTGTTCCTTTATGGGTCACAAGAACGCTTCATCAAAATTACAGGTACATTTTACTACACGAAATGTCTGTTAAAATATGCAGTATAGCACTTGACTTTTTTCCATTTTTAGCTCGACTTTTCTATGAAAAGGGGAGCTATCCTACTCGCGTCGGCGTCGGCGTTGGCGTCACACCTTGGTTAAGTTTTTCGTACCACCCCACTTTATTTCAAAAGTATTGGAGGTATGGCTTTGAAACTTACCATACTTGTTTACCATCATAACCTCCATCTACAGACAAGAGTACATAACTCTGTCAAGGTTTTTGGCAGAATTATGGCCCTTTTTTGACTTAGAAAGTGTATTGAGCTTGGTTAAGTTTTTCGTACCACCTCACTTTATTTCAGAACCATTGGAGGTATTGCTTTGAAACTAACCATACTTGTTTACCATCATGACCTACATCAACAGACAAGAGTACATAACTCTGTCAAGGTTTTTGACAGAATTATGCCCCTTTTTTACTTAGAAAATACTTTGAATATGGGTAAAATCCACTTATTGCCTTAACCCTTTGAGATATTGCTTTGAAACTTTGAATGCTTGTTTACATCATTACCCCCATCTGTAGGCAAGAGAAGGTAACTCTGTCAGGGATTTGTTTTAAAAATTAAGGCCCTTTATCGACTTAGAATCTTGGTAAAGTTTTTCGTACCAGTCCACTTTTTGACTAAACTGTTCGAGATATTACTTTGAAAGTTTGAATACTTGTTTACCATCATGATCCCAAAACATGGGCAGGAGAAGGTAATTCTGTCAAGGATTTTATGTGAATTATGGCCCTTTTTGTCTTAGAAACTCAGTTAAAATTTTCATTCTTGTCCACTTGTTGACTTAACCATTTGAGATATTACTTTGAAAGTTGGAGTACTTATGTACCATCATGAGACCTATCTGTAAGCAAGAGAAGATAACTCTGTGAAAATGTTTCTTGATTTGTACTTAGAAATTCCTAGTTAAAGTCTTGTGTGCCCTTAACTGTCAAAGTTTTGTTTTATTGGCAAGCACTAAAAAAGTCGAGCGCGCTGTCCTACTGACAGCTCTTGTTATATACATTTCTTTATATACAGGAGATATAATGCAATTACCTGAGGCGAACAGTGTACCCTTACATTTGCCTTTCTCTTAAAAGAATAATTTTTTTCAGTCTGCACCAAAGCTGGTCACATGGTTTATAGGCATAATATCTCGATGGAGATAGAATGATTCTCCAAGCACTTGAATTGTTTCAGTTCCATCATATTCACAACTGGGCAAAATCTTTATGGGCACAATACCTGGGCTAACTATGACAAGACT
>JAFMSR010000001.1:50828399-50856539 GCA_022818135.1 Saxidomus purpurata
GGAGCCTTGATACTATAACAACAGAAACTAAACAAAATAGATAGAATTTTAATTCCTTAAAGGAGCCTTGATACTATAACAGCAGAAACTAAACAAAATAGATAGAATTTTAATTCTATAAAGGAGCCTTGATACTATAACAACAGAAACTAAACAAAATAGATAGAATTTTAATTCCTTAAAGGAGCCTCGTTGTGGGGGGGTGTGTTTTTTTTTTGGGGTTTTTCCCTGTTTGATATTATTTTTGTTTTGATAGTATAACAGCAGAAACTAAACAAAATAGATAGAATTTTAATTCTATAAAAGAGCTTTGATACTATAACAGCACAACTAATAGGTCAAGGTCATGTCATTCAAATTAATCTGAATTTCTGTAAAGATAACATCACCAAATACTAGGAATTTAACATTGTAACAGCAGAAACTAAACTAATTAGAGGGCAAGTTCACGCCAACCATAGGACACTTTCAAGTTTAAAAGATCTGTCAGTAACAGCAGTAACTGGAAAGATAGATACAAAATTGTTTAAAGTAAAGGTCAAAATTCAAATGATTTTCAAAAATAAGTTAAGTTCAAGGTTAACAGGTCATTTTAAAGGTAAGTATATATATAGAGATCAATATCTTTCAGCGGAAAGTTTAATATAATCTAGATGCAGGACAGTTTAAACATACTACATGAAGATGTAGTACCGTAAAACCAAATTGAAAACAACATAAATTACAGAACTATACAGGAGCTAAGGTAATATAAAAACAAAAAAATGAAGTGCCGTAAAACCGAAGTGAATGCAGCATGTGACCGAGGAACTGTGCTTGGTGACTTTATGCAGCAGTTGGACTGCTGGGTAACTCACTGGGGCGATTACAGGATTCATACATAAAATGAATCATGGTCTGTAACAAATGATATATTGTTAAATCAACAAACACTTCTTGACTGAAGATGTGGATTTTCAAAAGAACTTCAATAACTAAATGTAATTTTGGGTATGGTATGCGGTGTGAAGTCTGGGTCGGCGTGACTGCTCGGTATGCAGTGAGCGTTGCACGTGCGCTAAAGGATCCTTTTAAACTGCCATTAATTCCTCGCAAGGGAATTTGCCGGGTAGCCTTGCTGATGTGGGCTTTGCATTGCATAGTATACACAATTTTGATCACTCTACAAACAGAAAAGTAGGTTAGTAATAGTTTAGCTGTAGATACAGTATGTTAGTTTATAGTAGTTTTATAGTGTAGTTAGTTTTTAGTAACGTATATTTAAGTTTAGAACGGTATAATTCAAGGTATTTTTAACATTTAGATACGGTGTCATAGTAGATTTTTAAACATTTTTTTGCCTAGACAGGTTGTTGGGATATCTGAATACCGCTTATCCGTGTGGTTGTCATTCATCTCGTACAGTGCTACTTGATGTCACACTGCCATGGATACAGCAGCTAAAGGTACTTAAACTTTTTAAGTACTGCTGATTATATCGTGCCGAATAGCACTTGAAACAAACAAGATATATATCTTAAAGTCCGGCGTAAGCCCTTTTTGGGTGCTGGCCTGTATTATAGCTTGCAGTACTGTAAAACATGCCTGCGAATAAAATATTTTTCTCCTATAAATTTATAAGTCAAATCATACCTAATTTTTAAATATATTTTACAATGATTTAATTCAGAATACAGAAATAATTCACATTCAAAGGAATGTCTTTACTGCAAGCCATGTCCTTGTGACTACATAGTAAACGTTCGGAATTTTGAGTGTTAGGGCGACACTGTACCTAAATGTACGTATCTATGGAAACACTTTATATTTTAAAGAATAAAACAAACAAAACATACAAGACAATAAAAAATAGTAATAAAGAAACCATACTATGTGGTTAAATCTCTATTTTAGTAGTGTTGTAGTACCGTAAACCTTGAAATCATGCTGTTCGTAGTTTAGTTAGGAATAAATATATTTTTCTCAATTTCTATTTAATAAAAGAAATCAAGAAGATAAAGAAGGACATACAATATTACAATATTTTGAAACAATTTGAAAGACATTTTCAGTCTGGTCGAGCTAAGGGAAAGGTTCAGTTCAATTTCAGTTGGAAATCGTGACGTCATATGATATACGGTATGATATTTTACGTCAAGACCAACATGCATTCTTACAGATCTACTGGGTATATTTTCACAGCTCTGATTAACTTTCTTTACACAAGCTGAAAGAATTGCAAATTATGTGATATTATTTATTATTTTATAAGGTTGTGCAAATATTGTGGGTAGATGGTGAGGAATTTTATTTTCTTTCTACAATTTGAAAGATTTTCATTACAACGATTGATTTATAGGAACATCAGTTTATTTCGTTGTAAGTTTGAGTAAATTCTGTGATATTACTTACAGTTTTTACAAAAATGAATTAGATGTAATATTTGGTTGCTGCATTTGGGGCAACTACGGGCAATGCACGGTTTATTTAACTGTCATTCTTTTGAAAACTACGGGGAATGCACGGTTTTTTACCTGTCATTCTTTGTAAGTTGATACATCTGTATGTCTATAGTTTTGTATCCTTACTTCTTATTTTTCTATCTCGCTATTGCTCTCTTTCCTCTCTCTGTCTCTCTCTAGCTTTATCTCTCTAAATATCTCTCTATCTAGAAACTATACAAAATAGTAGATTTTTACTCACTTACATACGGGCCAGGTCACATACTTTAAATATATGTGTCACCTTAAAGGAGCCTTGATACTATAACAACAGAAACTAAACAAAATAGATAGAATTTTAATTCTTTAAAGGAGCCTTGATACTATAACAACAGAAACTAAACAAAATAGATAGAATTTTAATTCCTTAAAGGAGCCTTGATACTATAACAGCAGAAACTAAACAAAATAGATAGAATTTTAATTCTATAAAGGAGCCTTGATACTATAACAACAGAAACTAAACAAAATAGATAGAATTTTAATTCCTTAAAGGAGCCTCGTTGTGGGGAGGCTGCGTTTTTGGTACGTGGCATTCCCTGTTTGATATTATTTTTGTTTTGATAGTATAACAGCAGAAACTAAACAAAATAGATAGAATTTTAATTCTATAAAAGAGCTTTGATACTATAACAGCACAACTAATAGGTCAAGGTCATGTCATTCAAATTAATCTGAATTTCTGTAAAGATAACATCACCAAATACTAGGAATTTAACATTGTAACAGCAGAAACTAAACTAATTAGAGGGCAAGTTCACGCCAACCATAGGACACTTTCAAGTTTAAAAGATCTGTCAGTAACAGCAGTAACTGGAAAGATAGATACAAAATTGTTTAAAGTAAAGGTCAAAATTCAAATGATTTTCAAAAATAAGTTAAGTTCAAGGTTAACAGGTCATTTTAAAGGTAAGTATATATATAGAGATCAATATCTTTCAGCGGAAAGTTTAATATAATCTAGATGCAGGACAGTTTAAACATACTACATGAAGATGTAGTACCGTAAAACCAAATTGAAAACAACATAAATTACAGAACTATACAGGAGCTAAGGTAATATAAAAACAAAAAAATGAAGTGCCGTAAAACCGAAGTGAATGCAGCATGTGACCGAGGAACTGTGCTTGGTGACTTTATGCAGCAGTTGGACTGCTGGGTAACTCACTGGGGCGATTACAGGATTCATACATAAAATGAATCATGGTCTGTAACAAATGATATATTGTTAAATCAACAAACACTTCTTGACTGAAGATGTGGATTTTCAAAAGAACTTCAATAACTAAATGTAATTTTGGGTATGGTATGCGGTGTGAAGTCTGGGTCGGCGTGACTGCTCGGTATGCAGTGAGCGTTGCACGTGCGCTAAAGGATCCTTTTAAACTGCCATTAATTCCTCGCAAGGGAATTTGCCGGGTAGCCTTGCTGATGTGGGCTTTGCATTGCATAGTATACACAATTTTGATCACTCTACAAACAGAAAAGTAGGTTAGTAATAGTTTAGCTGTAGATACAGTATGTTAGTTTATAGTAGTTTTATAGTGTAGTTAGTTTTTAGTAACGTATATTTAAGTTTAGAACGGTATAATTCAAGGTATTTTTAACATTTAGATACGGTGTCATAGTAGATTTTTAAACATTTTTTTGCCTAGACAGGTTGTTGGGATATCTGAATACCGCTTATCCGTGTGGTTGTCATTCATCTCGTACAGTGCTACTTGATGTCACACTGCCATGGATACAGCAGCTAAAGGTACTTAAACTTTTTAAGTACTGCTGATTATATCGTGCCGAATAGCACTTGAAACAAACAAGATATATATCTTAAAGTCCGGCGTAAGCCCTTTTTGGGTGCTGGCCTGTATTATAGCTTGCAGTACTGTAAAACATGCCTGCGAATAAAATATTTTTCTCCTATAAATTTATAAGTCAAATCATACCTAATTTTTAAATATATTTTACAATGATTTAATTCAGAATACAGAAATAATTCACATTCAAAGGAATGTCTTTACTGCAAGCCATGTCCTTGTGACTACATAGTAAACGTTCGGAATTTTGAGTGTTAGGGCGACACTGTACCTAAATGTACGTATCTATGGAAACACTTTATATTTTAAAGAATAAAACAAACAAAACATACAAGACAATAAAAAATAGTAATAAAGAAACCATACTATGTGGTTAAATCTCTATTTTAGTAGTGTTGTAGTACCGTAAACCTTGAAATCATGCTGTTCGTAGTTTAGTTAGGAATAAATATATTTTTCTCAATTTCTATTTAATAAAAGAAATCAAGAAGATAAAGAAGGACATACAGATTATCCGTATCCGCTTATCCGTGTGGTTGTCATTCATCTCATACAGTGCTACTTGATGTCACACTGCCATGGATACAGCAGCTAAAGGTACTTAAACTTTTTAAGTACTGCTGATTATATCGTGCCGAATAGCACTTGAAACAAACAAAATAAGGAGAGCTATTACAGTCACTTATGCATTGGCATCTGCATTGCAGCTTAGGTTAAAGATTTGCATGCAAGGTACTATCATGGACATATCTCAGTAACCACTTTTGATATTGATTTGAAACTTGATGAAAGTCTTCAGGGGTGTCAGACTGTCAAGTTAGATAACTCTTGTATGAATGTAATTGAAATTATGTTCCTTGTTTGACTTAAAGAATTAGGTTTTAAAGTTTTGCATGCAAGGAACTATCATAGACATAATCTCAGTAACCACTTATGTTATTGATTTGAAATTTCCAGAGGGTGTCAGACTGTCAAGTTAGATAACTCGTGTATGAATCTAATTAAGTTAAAATATTAAGGTTTTGCGTGCAAGGTACTACAATGCACATACTTCACCAATAACTTATGGGAGTTATTTGAAACTTAGCAATAGTGTTCTGGGATTTCAAACAGTTAAGTTACCATAGTTATATAGCTTTTGACTTTTATTTATGGTTACAGTTTTCTAGCTTATACTTAGAGAGTCAACAGAATTTTGTTTTGCTATTTACTGATAAAAGTTTTGTTTTATTGGCAAGCACTGGGAATAGTTACAGACAGCTCTTGTTTACCTTCAAGTGTGACCATATATGAGAGTTCTGAGTAATGTTTTTCCTATAGAAGATGACAATTCTAATCCAGGTAAGTAATGTCGAGTAAGACCAGTACGTGGCACTAATTATACCCCCAAAACGAAGTTTAGGGGGGTATATAGGAGTCACCCGGTGGTTGGTCGGTCGGTCGGTCGGTCGGTCGGTCGGTCGGGCGGTCTGTTGCATTTTCCTTGTCCGGAGCATAACTTGAAAACTACTTGTTGGAATTCAATACAACTTCATACAATGATCAAGCACATTGAGAGGAAGTGCAGTGCACAAGAACTATAACTCCATCTTGACTAATAACAGAGTTATTGCCCTTTGTTAGTTTTCCTTGTCCGGAGCATAACTTGAAAACTACTGGTTGGAATTCAATACAACTTCATACAATGGTCAAGCACATTGAGAGGAAGTGCAGTGCACAAGAACTATAACTCCATCTTGACTAATTACAGAGTTATTGCCCTTTGTTACTTTTCCTTGTCCGGAGCATAACTTGAAAACTACTGTTTGGAATTCAATACAACTTCATACAATGGTCAAGCACATTGAGAGGAAGTGCAGTGCAGAAGAACCATAACTCCATCTTGACTAATTACAGAGTTATTGCCCTTTGTTGCTTTTCCTTGTCCGGCGCATAACTTGAAAACTACTGGTTGGAATTCAATACAACTTCATACAATGATCAAGCACAATGAGAGGAAGTGCAGTGTACAAGAACCATAACTCTATCTAGAGTATTTTCAGAGTTATTGCCCTTTGTTTTTTTTCTTCTCCAGAGCATTACTTGAAAACTACTGGTTGGAATTCAATATAACCTCATACAATGATCAAGTACATTGAGAGGAAGTGCAGTGCACAAGAACCATAACTCCATCTTGACTCATTACAGAGTTATTGCCCTTTGTTACTTTTCCTTGTCCGCAGCATAATTCGAAAACTACTGGTTGGAATTCAATACAACTTCATACAATGGTCAAGCACATTGAGAGGAAGTGCAGTGCACAAGAACTATAACTCCATCTTGACTAATTACAGAGTTATTGCCCTTTGTTACTTTTCCTTGTCCGGAGCATAACTTGAAAACTACTGTTTGGAATTCAATACAACTTCATACAATGGTCAAGCACATTGAGAGGAAGTGCAGTGCAGAAGAACCATAACTCCATCTTGACTAATTACAGAGTTATTGCCCTTTGTTGCTTTTCCTTGTCCGGCGCATAACTTGAAAACTACTGGTTGGAATTCAATACATAGAGGATAATTGTTGGTTTCGGTGTAAGATCACGTTATAATTTCACCGAGTGGGCACCAAAAGTGATATTTTCACGAGTGGCGCAGCCACGAGTGAAAATAACTACTTTTGGTGTTCACGAGTGAAATTAACGTGAAATTACACCGATACCAACAATTTTTCTGTTTATTTTATGGTTAAAACTCTATTTTTATTGAGTTTGTTTCTATAAAACATCGAAAATCGCGGGAAACGTCATCAGAAAACATAGAACAAATGACGTCATTTAAACGACGTCATCGTCGCATGGTCTCCAGCATTAATAACGCTCGGTATACTTTTTGACGTAAATCAGGGCTAAAGATTGCAAAACAGTGAAAAATAAAAATGGTAATCCACTGTTTCAAAACTGTGGATTATCACTTTTATTTCACTGAGAAAACTCTATAATTCACTGGAAAACATAAAATAAAACTTCATACAATGATCAAGCACAATGAGAGGAAGTGCAGTGTACAAGAACCATAACTCTATCTAGAGTATTTTCAGAGTTATTGCCCTTTGTTATTTTTTCTTCTCCAGAGCATTACTTGAAAACTACTGGTTGGAATTCAATATAACCTCATACAATGGTCAAGTACATTGAGAGGAAGTGCAGTGCACAAGAACCATAACTCCATCTTGACTCATTACAGAGTTATTGCCCTTTGTTACTTTTCCTTGTCCGCAGCATAATTCGAAAAGTACTAGTTGGAATTCAAAACAACTTCATACAATGGTCAAGCACAATGAGTGGAAGTGCAGTGCACAGGAACCATAACTCAATCTTGACTCGTTACAGAGTTATTGCCCTTTGTTACTTTTCCTTGTCTGGAGCATTATTCGAAAACTTCTGGTTGGAATTCAATACAACTTCATAAAATGGTCAGGCACATTGAGAGGAAGTGCAGTGCGAAAGAACAATAACTCTATCTTGACTCATTTCAGAGTTATTGCCCTTTGTTACTTTTACTTGTCCGGAGCATTATTCGAAAACTATTGGTTGGAATTCAATACAACTTCATACAATGGTCAAGCACAATGAAAGCAAGTGCAGTGTACAAGAACCATAACTCCATCTTGACAAATTACAGAGTTATTGCCAAGAACAATATCTCTTTTTAGTTTGTTTGCAAGGTATTCTGTTACTACGAACTTTCTCAGTTTATAAAGCAGTCTTTTGGGGGTATTAATCACATTTAGTGATAGCTCTAGTTTTTGTTGCCGATGTTCACAGAAACATGTATTTATCCTTTCATACAGTATACATCAATGGTTATTATGCTGAAGTGAACTATCCATCGGTGGCTTTACCAGGTGTGTGCTCAGTGTCTAACTGTTGGAAATGTTGTCACTCTCTAGTAAAATGTTATCTCCTTCTGCAGGACAGTTCACACCTATAATGTAACACTACAGCAGTATTGAAGTTCAAAATAACAAGCAATGTGCCTAATGTGAATGGACATGTGTGAGCCAGTCGATGAAATTTAAATAAACTTCACCTTACTAGTAGGTAAGTCTCATTTAATTTTCTAATTCTATCTCCTTTAAAATTTCTTTTTAAATGGGCCCCACAGAGATTTTAGAGACATACTTTCATAAGTCATAAGATTTTTTCCAGTATTTCATTTATATTCTATAATGAAGTAGACTACCTCACCTTCTTCAAACTGATACAGACATTATTGACACATTCTTTCAGTCATAATCAGACATAATTGTATATTTCTAGTTCCTCATCCTGTGACCATACACCTGAGTAATATTTTCAAGGATGTAAAATAGCATCCTGTACTGCTTCTGTAGTAGTTATTGTTGTGTTGTAGAACCATTCAAAGATACTTTTGATGCATTTGTCGAGCAAGCCAGCCAGTCCAGGCAGCTGTATTGATAATTGTGTGCGGGGGAGGTCTTGGAAGAAGGTGCAGCTCTTGAGAAAGTAAAGACATGTTTGTGGATTTGGAAGATTGTGACATTTCCCCACTAACAGTTGAAGCAGGCTTGGCCACCAGGTTTGTGGTGTCCAGATCAGTGCTCACCTTTCAGATTTTATTCATAAGAGATACTATTATCTTTCACAATTAATTGTAGGTTATTCCATAGATAGATTGAAGCAAATCAAAGTTTACTTTGGTCAGTTTATAATGTTTGACTGACATGTCCAAGCTAAAGCTTCGTACTGATAAGCCTTGGTAAAAGCTGCATCATTTCTCTGTGGGGCCCATGCAAAAGATGAAAGTCAGATTGGGTAACTCTTGACTGAATGTATTTAGCTATGTTATGCTCATATCTCAGTAATCACCTATTTGATTTGAAACTACAAGAAAGTGTTGACGGGTATCAGACTTGATAATAAAGAATGATCATAGAGTTTATGAAATTCAATATAGTTTTAACAATGTTAAGCCTTTTTGATTGAAATGTTCTAAATGTACTATCAAAGTGTTTTGAATAGTCAAGTGTGCTGTCATCTGAAGCTCTTGTTCATTTTATTGTGTTGAAACTTTATCACAAAATACTATTTATTATGTACTCACACATTAAACTGGTTATAGAGTGAAAGGCTTCAACACTGCATCAAATTACAGCATAATGCTTTTCTTAATTTTCAAATTAGTTTACATTTTCTGTCTTTGCTTGGTTTGTCTGAAGGTACAAGACAATATTGTTATAGATAGCAATTTGGCCATAGCAAATAAAAATCTAAAATACAACACAGTATGTCAGACTTGAGAAGTGAAATTAAAGTGAAAATAATACTAGCTGACATAGTGTGTGATGTATGATGTCATTACATTTAATCATGTCATAAATTATGTCATTAATGTAATTGCAAGTAGTAGGTTTTCAATTAGCTACTGGGCAGGCTATTTTTGGCAAGATTCTTTTAAATTCACCACACAAAGTAGCAAAAATATATGAAGTGGTTGGGTTGTGCTCTGAAGTCATTCCTTTTTAGCTCACCTGGCTTTTAGGATGGATTATTGTCTGTCCTCCATTGTCCATCAGTATTTAGCTTCAAACAACATCTCCTCTGAAACCACTGGGCCAATGTTGATGAAACTTGGCAGGGATGTAGAGCTTGCATGAAGCTCTACCAAAATTGTTCATAGAATTCTATTCCATGCAGAACTCTGGTTGATATGGCAACAAATAGGAAATACTTTAAAAATCTTTTTCTCTGAAACCACAAGGCCTAAAGCTGAAAGCTTAGATATTTGGCATGTAGCATTGCCTAGTAGACCTCTACCAAAATTGCTCAAATCATGACCCCTTGGTTAAAATTGACCCTGCCCGGGGGTGTCACTTGATTTTACATAGGTTTCTATAGGATAAACTTTAGAAATTTTCCTCTCCAAAACCACAAGGCCTAGAGCAAAGATATTTAGTATATAGCATTGTCTAGTGGACCTCTACCAAGTTTGTTCAAATCATGCCCCTGGGGTCAATATTGCCCAGACCTAGGGGGTCACTTGTTTTACATAGACATATATAGGAAAACCTTTAAAAATCTTCTCCTCCAAAACCACAAGGTTTAGAGCCTAGATATTTAGTGTGCAACAGTGTCAAGTGGACCTCTTTAAAGTGTGTTCAAATCATGCCCCCAGGGTTAAAATTTACCCTGCCCAGGGGGTTGTTTGGTATAGAAAAAACTTTAAAAATCTTCTTTTCTAAAACTATAAGGCCTAGAGCTTAGATATTTGGTTTGTTACATTGTCTAGTAGTATTCCACCTATTCTATTCAAATCATGCCTTTTGGGTTAAAATTGACCTCACCCACCAGGCAAGTGCACTTGTCCTCAGGTGAGCAATATAGGGCCATCATGGCCCTCTTGTGTTACTATGGAGATGATAAAGTACCAACATTGTATCATAATTTCAGTTATTAGATTTTAAGCAAGATATAACTGAAAGCTAATTATAAGATTTTGACTGTCACAATATTGTGATGTTAGATGTCACAGAAAATCAAATTGGTGAATAATTGTGAAATATGTATAAATTAATCAATGTAAAACAGAGCTTTACCTGCTGGTCACATAGTATGTGGCGTCACAAATAGGCGACTCATGGAAACAACTTGAGGAGATTCCCTAGACTGTATATAAAGGACAACAACAAAAGAATTGATGTGAGGCATAAAGAATTCACTTTTTGTTTATTTTTAGCTCGACTATTCGGAGAATATGGAGAGCTATTACAGTCACTTGTGCGTTGGCATTGGCATTGCAGCTTTGGTTAAAGTTTTGCCTGCTAAGTACTATCATGCACATATCTCAGTAACCACATATGATATTGACTTGAAACTTTGTAAATGCCTTTAGGGGTGTCACACAGTCAAGTCAGATAACTCTTGTATAAATTTAGTACAAATTATGGCCCTAGTTTGACTTTGAAGTTTTACCTGCTAGGTACTATCATGCACATATCTCAGTAACCACTTATGATATTGACTTGAACTTTGTTAATGTCTTAAGCTCTGTCACACAGTCAAGTCAGATAAACTCTTGTTTAAATTTAGTGCAAATTATGGCCCTTGTTTGACTTTGAAAATTTGGTTACAGTTTTTTATACAAGGTACTATCATGCACATATCTCAGTAACCACTTAAGACATTGACAAAGTTCAAGTCAATATCATAAGGGGTGTCACACAGTCAAGTCAGATAACTCTTGTATAAATTTGATACAAATTATGGCCCTTGTTTGACTTTGAAAATTTGGTTAAAGTTTTGCCTGCTAGGTACTATCATGCACATATCTCAGTAACCACTTATGATATTGACTTGAAACTTTGTTAATGTCTTAAGGGGTGTCACACAGTCAAGACAGGTAACTCTTGTTTAAATTTAGTGCAAATTATGGCCCTTGTTTGACTTTGAAAATTTGGTTAAATTTTTGCATGCAAGGTACTATCATGCACATATCTCAGTAACCACTGATGGTAGTTACATCAAACTTAGCAATAGTGTTCAGTGGTACATTTTGTATCAAACAATTAATTTACCAAAAATTAAATATATAGTGATAGATTTTGACTTTTTTTATGATTCAACTTTCCTAGTTTATACTTAATAGTTAGCAGAATTTTGTTTTGCTATTATACTGATAAAAGTTTTATTTTATTGGCAAGCACCCACAATAGCCGAGCTTGCTGTCTTATTGACAGCTCTTCTTGTTTGGTATCAGGTAATGTATTGTAATAAGTCATTTAGATCACCCTTATACCTACACCAAATTGTGCATTTTTATAAGTACATAAATATCTTTAGGGTGGGGCGGTGGTAGAGTGTTCAATGCTCTGGACTACCAGTCCGAAGGCCCCTTGTTCAAATACTGGCTGTTGCACTGGAAATTTCAGAAAAGCTTTTCAGTGTTTCTTACCCTTATAGAGATGTACTGGTTAGAAACCCAGAGGTATTCTTGATTGTATGGGTGCTATACACCAAGTATGTAAAGAACCAAGGGGTCTGTTCATATAGCTAGGCTCTGGTACCAGCATTCCATTGTATCTGTATCTGCCTCTTCAACCTGCACCTGTCAGGGATCTCGGCAGTTTCATGAGGAGAAATCCTAGGTTCAACTGGGACTATAAACAATAAAATAAAAGATATACACATGTTCTCCAGTTCTTGACAACACATATTTTTAGTAAAATGTTCCTGATTTGACATCTAAATATTCAAAATTGTACATTTATAACAATATTTTGGCATTTTCTGGTGTCTTTGGGAAATCTAGTGGTGTCTTTGGGTAAACGGTCGGCCAGGAAGGATCAGTTTTGAAAGTCAATATGATTTCTTTTTGTTGGTGTAATTTTACACTCTTCAAAACAGATGTTGTTATTTTTGGTATAGGAAAATGTAACATGTTACGCAATTTGGTGCCATCTAATACAATTCTTGATGTTTCTGTTTGAATTGACTTAACCCTTCTCTTCTGAGGTGCAATTGTCCCAGACTGAGTCACTTATTGTTAGTATTTCAAATGTATTATGTCATCTGCAAATTTACTTAAAGGATTTGATTCATTGTAATCTTCTTACATCTTTATGTTATTTACACATTACATGAATTCCAGTGTGTCCTGGCAAATATTCTGCGCTATGATTGAAAATGGAATAGGTTCATCTGTATAACTGATCAATCTACCATTTCTATTGGAAAATATTCCACACAGTGCTTGAAATAGTTCAGGCCTAGCTATTTAAAGAATTTTCAAAAGTTCCATAAATATTGGTTAATACTTCACATAAATTTAATCATGGAACGTAATAGATATTTTCATATTAAGTGCTGTTGAAATTTAAAATTTATGTCTTTTAGTTAAACAACGAAGTTACTCTTGTCCTAAAATAAAAAGTTCATACACAAAGCACATAGTTACTCATAGCAAGTGTCAGCATTGGATGTAAAAATACATCTAGATATTTTAGATGATTGCACACAACATATATTTCACCAATGCATATGGCGTTGTGAAAGTTGTTCAATCACTAAGTCTGTCCTATATGAAGCGATGAAATGTGCGGCATACCTCATGTTCCAGAAAGGACTTGGGAATATGATGGGTCCAGATACAACAAAAATGACTGCCATTCACTGGACTTGTGTATAATCTGCAAGCAGATAGGACAACTTGTACTTTCAAGTATCTTCATATATTTATTTAAATAGATAGTTTAGCTAATACCTAAAAGTCGAAAAATTTCAAGAAAAAACAAACAAGCACAGAAAAATATCAAAGTTATCAAATACCAGCATGGCCCCGAACACTTCGGTATAGGCTTGAACCACAGAACTATCTGTATGAAATATATTTCAGTCTGACCACCAAAATATAAATGGTAGCATTGAAACTTCCTCAGCTTTTCTGGGCTTGGTAAGAACCTATATCATCAGAAACACTTTCCATCATAGCACAGAATATTTGCCAGGACAGACTGGAATTCATGTAATGTGTAGTAACAAACAAACGAATGATGATTACAATGAATCAGATCCTTTAAGGTAAATTGAAGATGTCTTTAGTAGAATACACCACCTTTATAGTCAGCCAGGGACTAAATATTTCTGTACTGTTTAAGCATACACTTAAGCTCACCAAAGTTTTACTCCATATTCATTACAAAAAATCAAAGACTTTAAAATTGACCTAGTATCATTGTTTTGCAAAGTTTGCTCAAAAGATAATCAAGAAACTGAACAAACAGAAACATCAAGAATTGTATTAGGTGGCACCAAATTGTGTAACATGTTACTTTTTCCTGTACCAAAAACATCAAGATCTGTTTTGAAAAGTGTAAAATTATATCAATATAAAAAGAAATCGTACTGACTTTAAAACTGATCCTTTTGGGCCAACTATTTACCCAAAGACATGACCAGACTTCTTAAAGACATTGGCCAAAATATTGTTATAGATGTACAGTTTATAATATTTACTATTTAGATGTCAGATCAGAAACATTTTATCAAAAATATGTCTACAGTTTTGCAAAGAACTGGAGAACATGTATGTATCTTTATTAAGTAATTTAATCATTGCATCTAGCATTTTCATGAAAGGTGATTTAAATACCTTATTAAAATACATTACCTGCTTCCAAAAAGTAAACAAAAAAATTAATTCTTTGCAGCACCTCGCATCAATTTTTTTTCCGTGTTCTCTTTGTTTACAGTCTAGCCATTTGTCTCCAGTTGTTTCCATGTGTCAATTTTTTTGTAGCATCACATACTATTTCACCAGTAGGTAAAGCTCCTTTTTATATGCATTAACATAAACATATTTCACAATTATACACAATTTGATTTGTGTTTGATAAGTAACATCATAATGATGGGACAGGTTAAAAAATCTTATAATGAGCTTTCAGTAATATCTAGCTTACAATCTAACAAATACCTAATCCAATTTATTTATACAAAGGGGATTCAAAAGTTCTGATATGTACATCAAAACATTTTCAGTTTCAAGTTGTTCTTTTTGAAATTTTGTCAAAATGAGGCGTTAGACGTCTTACACCAATAGATATTCGAAAAATGAAATGTTCGTACTTTATCATCTTCATAGTAACAAAAGGAATGACTTGATAGCACAACCCAACAATGTTGTATATTGTTGCTATCTTTGTGTGGTTACATTTAAAAGAATCTCACCAAAAATAATCTGAACAGTAATTAATTGAAACACCTACTAATTGCAATTATGTTAATGAAATAATTTATGACATCATTTAACTTAATGCCGTCATGTATCGCATGCTATGCAAGCAACTATACTGAAAGAAATAAGAAACGCAGGACAACAAAAATGCTATATTCTTTTTATCCTCAAGTATGCACATTCCACTGTTTTTAGCTCACCTGCCACAAAGTGCCAGAGTGAGCTATTAGGATCACATTCTGTCCAGCATACATCCGTTAACATTTTCCTTCAAACAACATCTCCTCTGAAACCACTAGGCCAATGATGATATTACTTGGCAGGGATGTTCCTTGCATGAAGCCCTTTCATAGTTGTTCAAATAATTCCATTCCATGCAGAACTCTGGTTGCCATGGCCACAGAAAGGAAAAACTTTAAAGGTATTCTTCTCAAGAACAGGAAGGCCTAGAGCTAAGAAATTTAGCTAGTGGCATAACCTAGTGGACCTTTACCAAGATTGTTCAAATTTTGACCCCCGGGTTAAAATTGACCCCACCCGGGGGTCACTTGCTTTTATATAGGCTGATGTAGGAAAAATTAAATAGATCTTCTTCTCTGAAACAACAAGGCCTAGAGCTTAGATATTTAGCATGTGGCATCACCTGGTGACCCTCTACCAAGATTGTTCAAATCATGACCCTCGGGTCAAAATTGACCTGCCCGGGGGTCTCTTGATTTTACATAGGCTTATATAGAGGAAAATCATGAGCCCCATGTCAAAATTGACCCTTTTTGCTATTGATGACCTTCTATTTTAGCCAATGGTAGCCAGGTGAGCGACACAGGGCCATTTTGGCCCTCTTGTTATTGAATTGTTACTTGTTTCGATTATGGTATGGCTAACAGAAGGTCAAATGGGTCATTAACTGAAGATTTTTTTGAAATTTGCTCATGAAAGATAGATCTTTATACTATTTTAGATAATACTTTCCTTCAAATCACCACGAAGGTTTACCCTGCGTTGCTTTTTAGTTCACCTGGCACAAAGTGCCAGAGTGAGCTATTAGGATCACTTTCCGTCCGGGGTAAGTCGTCCGTCCGTCCACCATTTCCTTCAAACGACATCTCTGAAACCACTGGGCCAATGTTGATGAAACTTTGCAGGGATGTTTCTTGCATGAAGCTCTATCAAAGTTGTTCAAAGAATTCCATTCCATGCAGAACTCTGGTTGCTATGGCAACACACAGGAAAAACTTTAAAAGTCTTCTTCTCTGAAACCACAAGGCCTAGAGCTTAGATATTTGGCATGTAGCATTGTCTAGTGGACCTCTACCAAGATTGTTCAAATTATGACCCCCAGGTCAAAATTGACCCCGCCGAGGTGGTCACTTAGTTTTGCATAGGCTTATATAGGAAAAACTTTAAAAATCTTCTTCTCTGAAACCACAAGGCCTAGAGCTAAGATATTTGGCATGTAGCATTGTCTAGTGGACTTTTACCAAGATTGTTCAAATTATGACCCTCAAGTCAAAATTGACCCCGTGCGGGTGGTCACTTAGTTTTGCATAGGCCTATAATGGAAAAACTTTAAAAATCTTCTTCTCTGAAACCACAAGGCCTAGAGCTTAGATATTTAGCATGTGGCATTGTCTAGTGGACTTGTACCAAGATTGTTCAAATTATGAGCCCCGGGTCAAAATTGACCCTGCCCGGGGGGTCACTTGGTTTTACATAGGCTTATATAGGAAATTTTAAAAAAATCTTCTTCTCTGAAACCACAAGGCCTAGGGCTTAGATATTTAGCATGTGGCATTGTCTAGTGCACCTCTACCAAGATTGTTCAAATTATGAGCCCTGGGTCAAAATTGACCCCGCCCGGGGGGTCACTTGGTTTTACATAGGCTCATATAGGAAAAACCTCTACGAATTATGTTAGAATCATGCCCCCTTTTATTATAGCAAATGGTAGTCAGGTGAGAGATATAGGGCCATCATGTACAACCTGTACAATTTTGTTCTGTAAGACTGACAGTGAGCTCATGTCTTTTAAAAAGTATTATGTTGTAAATTTGCATGTGTGTTTTATAGTTACATTTTGTACTTCCAATTAAGTATGTCTGTAAATGTAATATTTTATATGCATACAGGTCTCTTGTTGATTTTATGTTTAAATTATGCATTAATTTCTTAACCATCAGTGACATTTAGTGTGCAATATTTAAACCTTATATCATAAATTTAACAAACTATGTACATGTAATGTATTTTTATCCCTACAGGTGTTTGTTTTTATCTTTGTTATGACTTTGTTTTTTGTCAGAAAATAGCTTATAGCTAATGTTCTGTGTTTAACTTAAACCGACTATAAATAAAGTTTCTTGTATCTTGTATCTTGTATGGCCCTCTTGTTTCTTTCAGTATATTATTCTTACATTACAATTACTCTTCTCAAGTCTGACATACTTTGATGTTGTATTGTAGATTTTCATCTCACACAGCCTATTGCTATCAACTCTAATATTGTCTTTTGTCCATCACACAAACCAAGTAAAGAAGGTTAACTTTCAACAAAAGTAATACAGTAAGCTCTGTTTATAATGAACCCCTTGGGACATTTAAATGTGTTCCTTACATCCGGAGTTTGTTATATCCATATATCATTTTTATATGAAATAAAGAAAGCAAAAAACTCGATCAGAGAAATTTTTATGTCCCCGACAGGTGGCATATTAAAATCACACCGTCTGTCCTTCTGTTTGTCTGTCCGTCAATATGTGCGTCCCCCCTTATATTGTTTCGTGTCCAGGCTGTAACTTTGTCATGCATTGAAGGATTTTGAAATAACTTGGCACAAATATTCAACACATCAAGACGATGTGTCGCGTGCAAGACCCACGTCCCTTCCTCAAACGTCAAGGTCACACTTAGAGTTCGAAGGTAATGGAATCCTCTATATATGCACTCATTCCTGTCTGGACTGTAACTTTGTCATGCACTGAAGGATTTTGAAATAACTTGGCACAAATATTCAACACATCAAGACGATGTGTCGCGTGCAAGACCCACGTCCCTTCCTCAAACGTCAAGGTCACACTTAGAGTTCGAAGGTAATGGAATCCTCTATATATGCACTCATTCCTGTCTGGACTGTAACTTTGTCATGCACTGAAGGATTTTATAATAACTTGGCACAAATGTTAAGCTTATCAAGACAATGTGTCGCGTGCAAGTTACAGTATGTATGCATATATACAGGATTCCATTACCTATAAATTCCAAGTGTGACCTTTACCTTTTAGGTAGGGATATTTGTCTTGCATGCAAGACCCACTTCCTTACTTCAAAGGTCAAGGTCACACTTAGAGTTTGAAGGTAACAGAATACTGTATATATGCACACATTCGTGTTACAGTATGTATGCATATATACAGGATATATGCATGCATACATACTGTAACACTTGGAATTTATAGGTAATGGAATCCTGTATATATGCATACATACTGTAACTTTGTCATGCATTGATTGGTTTTAAAATACTTTGGCACAAATGTTCAACACACCAAGACAATGTGTCGCCTGCAAAAACCACCTCCCTACCTCAAAGGTCAAGGTCACACTTAGAGTTTAAAAAGTAATGAAATACTGTATGCATGGTAACTCTGTCATGCATGGAAGGATTTTAGACTCACATGGCACAATTGTTGAGCACACGGAGAGGGCACAGACTGTGAGACACCTATAGGGGCATTTGTCACTTGTGAGGGACAACTTTTGTTTTCCTTATATCCGGAAATTTGCTATATCCGGAGTCTTTATAATAGGAGTTTTATGTATGCTGTAATAATGGAACAAACCTTTTAACAAGCAGCTTGCTTTCGGTTCTATCCACGTGCTTCTTGTATTGCACAATGAATTGTAATAACATATGTTTTGTTAAAAATTGGCGAATAAATATGTTTAAACTAATAATGATAAGTTGTATAATATGTATATAATATACATTGCAGATCATGATCAACCAAAAATTATGCGAATCAAAAATGAGATTTAAACTTGATTTTGATGTCAGAAAGAAAGGCAAATGGATAAGATGTTTGCTTTTTTGTAGCCAAACGAACTGGCTTATTAGCTCACTTGAGCTATAAGGATTGCATTCAGTCCGGTGTCCGGCGTATGTCCATTAACATTTTCCTTCAAAAGACATCTCCTCTGAAACCACTAGGCTAATAATGATATAGCTTGGCAGGGATGTTCCTTGCATGAAGACCTTTCATAGTTGTTCATCAATAATTCCATTCCATGCAGAACTCTGTTTGCTATGGCAAGGGAAAGAAAAACTTAAAAAATCTTCCACTCAAGAACAGGAAGGCATAGAGCTTAGATATTTGGCATGTGGCATAACCTAGTGGACCTCTACCAACATTGTGCAAATTCCAAATTGACCCTGCATGAGCTTATATAGGAAAAACTTTCAAAATCTTCTGCTCTGAAACTACAAGGCATAAAGCTTAGATATTTAGCATGTGGCATAACCTAGTGGACCTCTACCAAGTTTGTTCAAATTATGACCCCCGGGTTAAAATTTACCCAACCCGGGGATCACTTGTTTTACATAGGCTTAAGTAGGAAAAACTTTAAAAATCTACTTCTCTGAAACCACAAAGCCTAGAGCTTCGATATTTAGCATGTGGCATTGCCTAGCAAACCTCTACTTAGATTGATCAAATTATGTCCCCCGGCTCAAAATTGACCCTGCCTGAGGGTCTCTCGATTTTACATAGGCTTATATAGGAAAAACTTTAAAAATCTACTTCTCTGAAACCACAAGGCCTAGAGCTTAGATGTTTGGCATGTATCATTGACTAGTGGACTTCTACCAAAAATGCTCAAATAATGTCCCCCAGGTCAAAATTTACCCTTTCTGCTATTGATGACCTTGTATTATAGTCAATGGTAGCCAGGTGAGCGATATAGGGCCATCTTGGCCCTCTTGTTTATATATAATGATTAAACATTGAGAGGATGTGGAGGGCATTGGTCTGTTTTGTCTACAAATCTCAGCAAAACACTGAGTCAAGTGTTCGTCATACATTTCATAACATTTTTCAGGTTTATGTGCTGACAATTATATTGAGAAAAACTATTATATTAATATACGGACCCTGTTTTGAGTAAGTTTTGTGAAAATCTTTTAAACAATTCATATTGATCTACTGTTACTGAATGGAAACAACAGTGACCATATGCAGGTTGCAGGCAACCTTCTCAGCAAGTTTCATGAAAGTCAAATGAAAATTGTGACCTGTAGAGTGTTAATTATCAAGCAAAAGTTGACGGACAGATGAACAACGGACAAACCATCATGACATAAGATAGGGGAGGACACCTAATAATGTTGGTAGAACTTATCGTCCAACCCTTTTGCTTTATATGTATTTACACAATTTATCTTTTGATATTGTATATATTGCAATAAAATATGGTTGAACTAAACTAAAATGGTTTGAAACTTTCCAGCTATTTTTCAAAAATGTCAATAGGTGATCATCTACAAATAGTCTTCAAGATTCGCAAAAATTCCTAAATATAGCATTATCGTCAGGGTGGGAGAGGAGGTAGTTTTTCCTATAATGACTATTGTGGAAATAATGGACAGTCCAGAGGGTGTGGCTAATTTTCCTGTATGTATTTATTGTTACTTATAAAACTCTCCACAAAACTAGTACACAGGTCCAAAGACAGAAATTACTTATGTGTCCATGAACCAGGAGTGTTGATAAAACATTGATCTGTCTGTCCAGGAACGGTCTATAGAGAATTCTTGGTCTGTCACAGAACGTGGTTCGTCCTCTATATGTCACTATAGTAAAGCATACAGTCAGCTACTGGAATAACTAGCTTTTCTGACCTGATGTGATCATAGTCAGATAGACCACTCGCTGTCACCTGAACACTTCCTTCATGCAGTTCATGTAGCTTTGAAGCCAGATATGGAATCCATATAAACAAATCTGCTTTTCTTGGCCCATTTGTTTTGTTTTCCCAGTTTTCAATTTATTCATTGTTTGTGAGGTTCTGGTTCTCCTTGTATTTCTAGGTAACATTTTTTCCAGTTTTATTTTTTAGAATATATAAATCCACAGAATAATTAAAAACTCAATTGTCTTATTTATTGATACTTGGAACACTTTTTTCAGTACTTCACATTTTCACTCACATAATTCACTGTTTTGTGTATCACTGTCTAGTGTTTACCAAGTACAATATATAAAAGAATTCTTCATTATTGAAGAAAACAAGTCCATTTATCTTTTTAAAAACTTATTTAAAACCCTTTTCATCTTCCATTACTGTCTTTTCTTTTTCTTCCTTCCATAATCTGTTATTTCCCATTTTGTACTTAATTATAGCATTTTGCCTCAAATTTATCCCCAACCCAAGCTTTATTTAATCTTGATTTGAATATATTCAGGTTCGGTGCATTTATGACCTCTTGTGGTAGGTTGTTCCAGGTCGGTGCACGACAGTTCGTCGAAAGACATTTCGCCGACTACGACATATTGCCGAATAAGATAGTTGGTCTAATACGACAGTTCGTCGAAGACTACTAAAAGTATTTTTCCTTAGTTCTGATTTTGTTCTTACTTTGAATTTTTTTTTACTGTGACCTCTTGTTGTAGAGTTAGTTCTCATTTCGAATAAGTTGAATGACACCTGTTCTGAAACAGCTCCATTGAATTTGAATTTGAAACTTGGCATAATGATCTTCAGATAGTCCCCTATTTGATTGCACACAGAATTCAGGTTACCATGTAACCGAAGTGAAAAACTTAAATCATCTTCCAGTCTGAATGCATATATAGGAAGAAATGTTGTATTGGCGACCCTTTTCAAAATTTGTTTTAGACATGCTGATTCCTTAAAACATGATTGTCGGGGTGCAAAAGGATTTAATTTGAAATCTATTTGATGCTTATTTCTACTTGATTTGTATGCTTGAGTTTATGTGATTTCTGATGCAAGTGAGACCAATCCATAAACTTTACATGACCTGTTTAACACATGCTTCTTGCATTTATATTATATATAAAAGACAATTGTATTTTAAATTCCTCTTGTCCGAAAGTGCTGCCAAGTTTTCTAAGTATTTAAGAAGGAATATTTCTGAGAAATAAATGCTGACTTAATATCTTCATTTCCGAACCAAGAGCTTCTAAAGATAACTCGTGGGCAGCATGTTTCTAGTGGTCTTCTCGCAAATTTATTTCAATCATGCTCATGTGTCTAGTCCATCTTAGTGATAAAATACATTAGACATCGTTTTGTTTAAACTGCACGGCACATAGGCAACAAAATTTATTCAGATCATGTCCCTGGGACCCAAAGTTCTACACCCTTTTGGGGTAATCGGTTCTATATATTCATAGGAAACTATAATAATCTTCAGGTCAGAAACAGTTGACCAGATTTCAAAACTATTCCACAGAAATATTAATTGGTTTGATGGCCTCAAGGGACGGAGGGGGGATTATTTTTCCTGCATGTCTGTATCAAACACTTTGATCATTTACTTCTTTGAAAACTTGAACAGATCCGATTTCTAAGTAATTTACATATAAGGTATATATATGAATTTATGAGAAATGTTTCAATTCTGTTATGTACTGATCAACCTTTCATGTGCATGGCCACTGTTGAAGTAAGAAGTTGTTCGATTTTCAAGTCAGCAATTTTGCAACATTCAAACCTTATACTTAACATGAATTATATGGAGATCTAATCACGCTGTCGATTCAGGTTAGCGATATATGATCGTTTTATATGACTATCTGCAAATATTGACAAAAGGATGCATATGTGTCAAAGAACGTTGCTCCCCACCAGATAGTGTGTCTCATTTTGCCTCTCTGCTTTTGTACTAAAATTAAAAAGACCCCCTCGTCGGTATCCATCAGTGTGATTTTAAAACGGTGCCTACTAAAAACGAATGAATGCTTTTATGGGCCTATTTAACAGCATAAGTACTACACCCTGCAGTTAGTAGGAGTGGAAGCATCAGAGATAAATAATTAAAATATTTTATAACCCACCACAGCAAGTAACTGCAAATATGTTTACATGTATGTGATGATTGATTTGATGAGAATTTTATCAAGGTCCGTCCAAAAGAGCATGTATGTTAGCTTAATATCTGGACGAGACCCCTCATGTATGTGATGCATTCATTTGGTATTTTTCAAGCGGGACAAAGGATTTGTTATCAAAGCATATTTTACTCTAATTGCCGTCTTTTTCACAGCGACCGATACTGAATAAACAACCCAATTAAGGGATTTGTGTATGACATGTGTATTGTCACCTTTTTAACACGGATTAATTACTATGAGAAAGTAGAATAAATAAAAATGAAGATAGATATGTTCATAACTATGTGAAATTAGAAGTTGCATAGAGTGCATAAACAATAAGAAATCATTATTTAAAATTAAAACAGTCAAGAGTTCTTTGTTTGTAATTGTGCTTATTGGGTCCACCATCCTCTAAAGAGGCTATCATCGGTACGACCCGTAGTCAAGAGTTCATATGAGTCACTTTCTTATATATGTACAAAGCATAATTTACTATTAATTGAAAAAAAAATCAAATCAAATAAATATTTAAATGCACGTGTAGTTAACTTGTAGCGCACTTACCATGTCTTAACATAGTCAGCGCATGAAGAATATCACACACTTTTTATGAATTATTTTAATTTATAATTTACGACTGTAAAATGTATATGAAAAAGAGATCTGTATGCAACGTCATTAGGGATGAAAACCTCATATTATCGTGAATGGAAATATTATTTGAATAATCTTACTCTTGTGCTAAATTTAAAAGTCCACTACTAAGCGAAAATTAAGTGACAGTTATTTCAATGGTAAGTACATTACCTTATGCAAGACACTAAATAATGAAGATTGTCAGGTTACAATTTACAGAAAGTGTCTGGAACACGAAGAAAAGTATGTGTATTATGTTGAAATCTCAGTGATTTGACAAAATGACTACCCAGGTCTTTTTAACTTTCTTCATAATGCATAGAAAAATAAGTGTACATGTACTGTGGTTTATTTAGAATTTCTACATACCAACTTTCATTTTTTATTAAAAATAACTTATTTCTGTGTTTTTTTAAGTATATTTGAATTTTCGCTTTCCTTAGTATTGGACCTTTAATACTGAAATGATCAAATAAATATAAGACTTCATATGCAGTTCTGCCACTATTTTGGTATTTGCAGGTCGCAGTTATTAAATATAACTGTATAATTTATATTTACTTTACATAAGTACACAACTAGCAGTTTCTTTCTCGATCAACGCCTCTTTCTGCAACAACTTGCAACATTCATTCAAGCATTTCGGATACCGGGATTTGCGATACCGGCGGATACCGGCGTTTCTTGATCGATACCGTCGTTTAGTACGCACCTTTTAAAACACAATACAATTTCACACGAATTATGTTATGCCATTCCTTGCTAAGTGTGTATAAGGAATATTGATTTTGCAAAAGACCTGACCGCCAATTGGCTGGGCTCACTTTCCAAAAATGTCTTGATAGTAATCTTCACAAAAATCTTTTACAAGAAAACATTGAAAAGGTTTCGAAATTATTCCACATGAGTAGTCCTTTTTTACCTTCTATAGATCTTTTAATTTCACGGTTCAGGGTGATTCAATTTCGTGGCACATGCATTTTCATGTATTTCATCCAAAACAGATGGCGTCGAAAAATAACAGCAACTGCAAGAAAATAATGGAACCGATCGAAAAGTCCTTTAAATTTGGGTGGGAGAATTTTTTGCAAAATCTACTGGTAAATTATGTATCGAAATAAAATTATATTTCAAAGTCTTGAAGCTTAAGTGGATAACGTTGCACTATACCTTGAAACAAATGATCTAGTACGAAAAATCGGACTTCTCAAATGTTGACCGATGAAATAACAGGATTAAAAATAGTAGCGTGCGGTCAATTCAAATAGGTATACGTCTTAGCTAATAGATACTGGTTCAAAGCGGCGGAACTTCCTGCTTTTGAAGGAAATTAAGGATAATTTGCGTAAAGATCCTTTACCTTTAACAGCGTGTAGTTATGCTACCGAACATTTACGTTTTGGTATATTTAATTTGACGATGGTTATACTACGATCATCAAAAAAAGTATTTTACTGAACTATGAAAAGAAGGTCTAAAACCTGCCATTTTAGAATGTCATTAACATTTGCTTTAAGTCAGGATCAGAAGTATTGACGTCTATATCTACAGAAGAGAGCGGGAGTGACTGTAAGTCCTGTTCCAGTATCTATGCGTGTTCCTGTATCTTGCTAGTTAAAAGTCAATGTTTGCCTAGCAATTAGACACTTCAGAGAAATTAGATACCGTTTCGAAATTTATCACATCAAAATAAACGTGGATAAAGTAGATTTTACATTTACCAGTTTTCTCCGTATAATTCAAACCTTTAAAATGTATAATAATATTGTTTGAATATTATGATTACTGTGACAACATCTGTTGGAGTCCATAGAACAACGCAATTTAGTTGTGAATCATTGAGCAGTAACACATTGCAATTAAATTGCATCAACACTCGGTATGATCATAGCATATTGATTCAGTTTCAGTTTTGTATTCAAAGGAAAGCCATTGAAACATCAACTACAAATTTGTCTACAATATTCTACAGAGAAAAGTAGTATCGAAATGAGTCTACTAAAATGCTCGATAGGTTTCACGGTAAGTCAAAATTAATTTCATTAAACCGTTAGAAATGTATAATAATATTGTTTGTAATACTTATCTTTTCACAATTATCTTAGTTTTATTATTATAAGCGTCAAATTGGCAAGAAAACGTAAAAAAGAAAACAATTTTTAAATTCCAGTTAGTTTTATTTTTTCTGGTATTAGCAAAGCAATTTTGATATTTTACCGTAATTTGTGAGTATTTTCGTGTCGTCAAATTATAGCCGTTTTTACCCAAAATATTAGTAAGTTGCAGTAATCAAACTCAATAATCTATGTAAAATTATTGCACAATTGTGGGATGACATAAGGTCTCTTATTTATGTTGATTATTTGTGCACATATGAGGACATTTTGCGAAAAATGTTCTTAGAAATTGTTTTTATTTATCATTTTACGTTTGGAGAATAGATTGTGCTAGATTTTGTAGGGAGTGCCCCTTCAAGACACAGGTCATGTAGCAGGCAAAGTTTGATAACACTCATTTCAAAAAGTAATATTGCTGCAATAATTAAAAATGCGAGTGTTGGTTAAAAAGGTCTGATGATAAACGGGGGTGAATTTCTAATGTAATAGTATGCATGTAGTTCTATAGACTTCTTATATAATTTTCGTATATAAAACATACTTATGCTAACATGTAAGTTTAAATGACTAGAAGAAATTCTGTCTGGGGGTATTGCGTGTCGAGCATTGCTCAAAATTGAAGCTTACCACTTCTTGGCGTAAAATGCTGTTACATTTTTTAGCCTGGGGCTGTAAGCAATAAGGTCATAGTAAGCATACCACATTTAAATCAAAGCGCTGTGAGCGCTGAAGGCTCGGGGGCTATAGGTTAACTCCCCGAAAAACAACTTTTGACCTGTGTTTTGCGCTGAACCTCATCTAAAGGGCGGGTCGAAATGTGCAGAGGACGAAATTCAATATATGACACAGAATGAATGATTCACAAATATATGGGTGGCAGGGAAGTTTGTTTTATTATTAAACGTACGTTAAATGAAAAATAATCACATAGTCAACATTATAAATTGTTTAAACCAATAAAAATAATTCGATCTGCGCTTTGTACAACTTCAAGCGATATGATCTGATGATGTGGATCAAGGTCTTTCAAATAGTATGGTCCGGAAACGCCCTCTACAAATGTCTTATCGTACTGATAATCTTGTCTCGGTTATCGATTTTTACCTGGAAGCGTTTATCACGCCGTGCATTTATCACGCCGAGCGAGTAAACTGGTATTTGTCCGAAAGTTGTATTCAAAACTGCCCGTCATTGTGTCATTTAAATACCACATTTAATTTTAAAAAATGGTATAATTGGGAAGCTGATGAAATTTTCTGTAAAACTGAAATTAAAACCTCTATATATGAATAACTATTATCTTTAACGCGAGTTAAACACGGTCCATGCTATTCCGTCTTGCGCGTTTTAGCGATGGATGGTAATTTGACTCGCGATACTGGTCTTACAAAACTGTACGTTATTATGTTATAAAATAAAAAAACGAAAATCTAATTCATATCCGTTCAAAAATAACTCTTAATTTACATTTTAATTAGCAATTTTCCATCATTTGACCCTAAATATGTAGTGAAAACCTGTGCACAAATATCACCGTATCGCGAAAAAAAAATCACCATTGACGCCATTTTTAGATTTTGAACGGATCTAACCGTCCCAGAAAATTAAAATACGGGTGAAATACGAAAATCTAAGACATAATAGACATACATTAGACTTAAATCTATGAGAAAAAGATGTTACATCAATCCCATGAACACCATGCAAGTCGGAAAGAAGCGCTAAAATTAGGTCGGTTTTCGGCTTTTGGTCATTTGTGAAAAAACCCGTTCGTATGAGGTCAACTTTCCAATGCGTAAATCCACCTAAAACGAAACATCGGTAAAATATAATATTATGTAATGATAAGGGAATGCATATATTGTATTAAGGATCACTTTGTTGGTGAAATTGATCGGTAAAATATCGAGATATACGTAGATATAAAGTATTAATAATTTCTTTCTTTTTCCAAAATTGCGTGTACCCGGATGTTTGTCACGTGATCCGAGGCAGGTTATTTATCGATTTACGCTCGTTTCTGGACCATACTATTTGAAAGACCTTGTGTGGATCGAAAATTATTGTGTTCCAAGGACAAGACCTTGAAACAGAAATAAACAAAGCAATACCAGCAATGAAATATAAATACAGTACTGTACAATGTGTATAACAGAGAAAACCAAAAATGATTCTGGGTTACCTTGTAGTTGTAATCGGTGAAACCGTTCACTGGGCCTTGACATGCAGCGTCCTTGATAAATGGC
>JAFMSR010000001.1:50866730-50877041 GCA_022818135.1 Saxidomus purpurata
TGAAAAGTCAATGCAGATTTAAGAAATTTTGCATGACATGACTACGGTGAAATTATATCGAGTTAAAGCGCTATCTAGTGCACGGGTGGTGAACAAAAAATATCACGTGATCCCAAACGTCGTTAGCAAATTTCGAGGAATTCAGGTATATTTTTTTCCGATTTCTTCGTTATACTTTACAGTTTGTTAAAGAGACCTAGCGCAAAAAATAATGCATAAAAGTGTGTCTCTGTCGATGTGTTGATTACCATACACATACATGTATGTAAGGTTTCCGAGAACACTTCGAAAAAAATTAGAGATGCAAACATAGGTAGCTAACTCATAATATGTAAATGATCGGGACAATAGCCATCAGTTTTTCACATTTATGTCTTTCGATTGTTCGTTAATGTATCTAATGTGTTATAGGGCCATTGTTTGCAATTTGTTTTATATAAAAAGTGGACTGCATGAAGAATTTCATATTTGGCAAACGCCAGTTGGCGTTTTTTTTTATTCAAACGTACGTAGCCTTACTAAAATGACGAACGCACTTAGGCAAATCCAATTGTCATTTCGCGGTGTGCATTCCACGTATGTGTCATTTATTTAAAAAAATACCGGAAATATGCTTAATTGACGAAGTAAACTATCAGTCATCGACATATTAAGATTGTCCTTGTCTTTTTCAGATGTCATTTGTTTGCCGCGTTTGTTGAAATGTGTTCAAAGGACATGAGGGTTGAAAATTTGTGAGCGGCGACATGAAGGTGTAGGAAGATATACTTTCTGCGAGAATCAATTCTTTTCAAATGGGAGCATGACGCGGCACACTAAGTGTATTTTGCATTTTATTTGTAGTAAATACATCAGGGTCTTTAAATTAAAATACCCTGATAACATATATGAAACATGTGTTATGAAACAACCAAAATATAATCATACATCGAATTGATTGTTTGTAGTTTGTAGTGGAGAGGTGAATTGTTCGTCAATTTTCGTGTGTTTTTTTTGATAATCCTAATGACACTACCTCGATCAGCTTTTCATAAATGCAACGTCGAATCAGTCGATGAACAAACAACACTTTTGCCAAAAATATGATTAAGTGCGAAACGGCGACAATTTTCAAAGCATAAAGAACTGCAAATTTGACGCATTTAGCTTCAACTGTGAAAAACCGGCTTGAGAGATTTAAAAAGGCGCTATGGATTCTCAAATCAATTTGAAGCATTTATATCAATTGAAAAGGAAGGTCTTACTTTTCGTGCCACTGAAACTTGTTTGAAGTGGAAAAACACGAGAACCCATTCTATTTACTAGTAACACCGACAGTGACCTGTTGTGCTAGAAACACAGGACAATAGTCTGTCCGCATGGCAGGATTTCGGTCAAGTGATATTGAGGTCAAATGCTTGCCAGTATATTGAAATTTTATATGGAGTCTTTACCTAGACTTTGATATACATTGTAGAGTTTTATAAATTTCTTCCACACAAAATATACATAGTTGTGTCCAGAAGAGATGTTAACTTCCTGACACAGTAGCATATGATTAATACCATGTTATGTTCAATACCAGACGAGTGCTTCAACCGATCTCGAGTTACCATGGCAAGCTATTACAAAAGTAACCCCGCATTTTAGTCATCTTCATCATACATATACTTAGAGAATACAGCATTTAAGTCATCACTTTAATGATAATGAAATGCTGTCCCAGTAATTAAAACTTCCATCTGTGATTGGTCCGATTGCGACTCAGTGGCATTGATGTGGAAAAACTTGGTGCAAGTTCGCTTGACAATACGTCACTACCCTTCTTTACTAAGTCAAAAGTGAGCCTACAGTTTGTGGATTTATCTCCCTTCCATCATTATCAATAGAAATTTAGATACGCAAATTCAAAAAATTTCCCATTGGCAGTTGTTTTCAAGGACTCAAGGCCTCTTAACTGATCTTTACACTGGGTTGCTTCAGGAATAGTCCTGCCATACTATATTATATCAAGGGATTTAAACAAGATTTTTTTAAAGATTAAGAAGTCTGTTTTCAAAATCCAACTTGATGTGCAGGAGTGTTGTGGGAAAGGGTATTAAAGAATTACAAAGTGTAACATGCATCAGTGATTTTGGTACCTTTGACAACTGGAAACTAAACATTTTCAATAATTATGTAATTGGTGTTATATGTAATGTGTCTGTATAGTTAGGCTATTTCTAAAGATAATTTGATCTAAGTTCTATTTGTGTTCAGTATTTTTAACCTAACTTTATATATCTATTGTATGTAGGGAAAGAAGAAAAGAAGATAAGAAAACTGAATTTCTGAAAAATATTTCTTTTCAAAATCACAACATATTAACCATATGCAAATGCATACTTAATTAGCAATTTACAACACATTTGTATACAAACTACATTTTGTATGTAATATGTACAAGTGTAGATAACACGTATACATAAAATCTATTGCACATATTACACAATGCTACAGCTGTTAGTCATTAAACATCATCAGCGGAAAATTACACAAAACAATTTTTCTATTTATATTTGTTATTATAACTGAAAATACTACCCCACCCCAACCCCACAGTACAACTTTCTATTGTTTAAAGTGACATTATGCGCATTTTTTTCAAGTAAAAATCCAGCTGAAAATGGTGTGTATACAAAACCGTAGAGGAAATGATAGCTTTTAACCCAATACACACCAAACTCTTCCCGCTCCCAGTATGAAAAAATAACTTTCCAAATAGTGATTTTCTTATTTGACTGGGAGAGTCAATTTAAGAAAAGAGCAACTGCATGCAGGAGTTGCTTCCCTTCCACTGCCGAAATCTCTACCAACATCAACAACGACACATTCAACTATCATTTTATCAGTCCGATTTTTTTATATCTAAAGCACCAACTTCAAATATTAATGCGGCATAATCATTAATTCAACGCATTTAAATGCACTGCAACCAAAAATTGCTTTTATAAAACTATCACCAAAAATACACTATGTGCAGTAACATGCGCATAATGTCACTTTAAATTTTGGAATATATATAACACTGGGCAAATATCTAAGGTATTTCTACACAATCAATTCCTGGTGATAAAATAAATTATAAATCTGCATAACTGGCTTTAGCTTGAAGGAAACCACTATTATGTACTCAACTAACTAGTGTAACCTATGCCAATGAGGTATTTAAATTATGGAACTATCCAGATAAGAAATAATTCGTAATCTCTTTCACTGAAGTACTCACTGTGTGGTTGGTAACATGAACATTTCAGTGAAAACCCATTTCAGTGAAAACCAATATTTGACTATTGTAACAACATTATGCACAACGCTAAGTGAAATCTGTTCTGAGCTTCATCAGTATCTAAAGACAATAATTGCTTTTAAAGTACCTAAATTAATATTTTGACATAAACTGCTGATTTAAATACATTAAAAATGACTCTGTATAGCATTACATCAGTCATGATTTTTAAGATGATAAGCAAATACTGTAGATCCAGACCCAACTACCCAGTGTACAGTTGCTCTGACCTATCTCCGTCTACACCTATAACATAAATCCTGACAGAAGTTTTTTGCACAGTGATAAGATACAGTTAATATGAAGGGCAATAACTCTACAGAAATTCCATCACTATTTTACAGTCTGCAGGTTTCAAGTCTATCAAAATGTCAAACAGTAGGAATTAAAATGACATACTATTTTGGTAAGATGTATTGAGGACCAAGCAGAAATTTACTTCTTGCATACCAGATTTGGATATCTGCAGTGTTTACAAGTGCTGGAAATCCCCTGGTGTAATAAGATTTAATGACACCAGACAAACTACTTTTATGAATGAATGTGTAAATTCATACATTACTACAAAAAGTAAGTAATTAGCTTCATTTTGTTTCTGCTACTATAAGTAAAACATTGTATGCAAGAAAAAAAGTCTACACTGGATGCACGTGCAGATGAGAATATGCTGCTCTCAGCTAACTGTTTTTGCAGTAACTCGGCAGAGCCTCGTTACTACCAAAAACAGTTACCTCGAGCCAGATATTCCCATCTACATGTGCAACCAGTAAAAGATACTTATATGTCTTTAGTTAATTTCCTGTTATACATTCAAATACAACTTAAGGTGACATGCAGTAAGGCTATATAATAAAAAGAAAATCATAACAGATGGTTGATCTGCTAGTTGGCATCTTACTCGTGTTTGCCTAGTGCCTGTTCACACTCCAAGCTCTGCATCTATTGTGATCAGACCAAATACATCCCTGCAGATCTACCAAATGTTCAAATATTTTGTTTACTAATTTAATTCCAGGCAACTTTGTGACTACAGTAACAGTTAGTGCAAATACTCTATGCCCTGAGAAGATGTAATACAAAAATTATCATAACAGAATGAATAAAACTCAATGGTAAGGTGGTCAGACTGCTGTCTTTCAATGAAATGATAAATATTGGACAGTTGTTATCACAAAATGGTCACAGGGTTCTCTAATTGACAAGAATAAGTAACTGGGGCACAGCCCCAAACGGATGTATATTTGATTTTTCTGTAACTGAAAGATGCACTGTGAATGATTTGAAGATATAATTCAATTCTAACATGACAAAATATTGTAAACATCAATGAAATATTAAAACTACTTTTCCTGGGCCTGTCCAACAATTCAACACATCATGATTCAGTGGCTCTTTTTATATTGGTCTCTTTTGTTCTTTGATAACACAGAATAAAGATGTCAGTCACGTTAGAGTCTATAAAAGACTAATAAAAGTTGGTCAGCGCAAAATCTAATCAGTAACGCATGAATTGTTTCTTTTGACAACAAAACACAGCCTGCTATAACGTTTTGCACTTGCAAGTAACACACTTCACATATGCTGATGGCACTTTTATCTCCGGGATTTCTTCAGGGATAACAACTGAAATAGATAACACATGCATACATTTAAAGTTTTTATTTAAAATAAAGTATAAAGTTATCATATCTCTCTGCACATCTGACATTTTTTAAAATTGGAAACATCTACAACCTGTGTAACAGTATATGTCGTTTTGTTTTGCCATTTAAAATAAATTGATTTGTTCTTCATTAAGTACAGGTTCACTCATTATTGTAAATTTGAATCTTTTAGTGATTTATACAAATGTCCAACACATAAAGGTGAAAGGAGATGTTTTGTAAACAAAATGTTCTTTTTTCAACTTTCTAAATTCATTGTCATCAAACATATTGACTTTTAACAGCAATCATGTGACCAATTATCACAACTGATTAGTGAACAATTGAGGCTCTGCCAATCATAAAATTTATCACATCATGAAATCTAATAGGTATTTAAAATGAGTCAAGTACTGGTCTAACACAGAAACACTGCTTGGGTAAACTGTCCACTTGTATATAACTGAAATACTGTTAAATGTGGAGTTAGATTCCAAGACAAAAGTTATTTAGCAGTCTGTATGAAGTCCTCCTGCCAAGCTATTTATGCATGCAATGTAAAACATTGCAGTAATTTTCCTACATCATTTATGAGCGATGTTGAATTTGCCATAATCAGCACTAGTCTATATAAACTACTAAATATGAAGGAACTCACCTTTGATGATGATTTAGTATTTGAAATCTGTGACTTGAGTTCATCTATTTCATCTTTCTGTTGGGTAAGCTTTTCATTCATTCCAGCTAGATGATCACTCATCATACTCAACTGACTCTCATAATTCTTACTGGTTGTTGACAACTCGTCCTAAAGTAATTGTAGAAATATCATAATTAAATGCATACAAGCTTATGAACATATCCTCCAAATGCTTAATTTCATACAGTGTAAACTAAAACACAACAAATCAGTTGTTCGATCAGTTATGGTGATTACTTCCCCTGGTATAGAATTTAAAGTGACATTATGCGCATTTTTTTCAAGTAAAAATCCAGCTGAAAATGGTGTGTATACAAAAGCGTAGAGGAAATGATAGCTTTTAACCCAATACACACCAAACTCTTCCCACTCCCAGTATGAAAAAATAACTTTCCAAATAGTGATTTTCTTATTTGACTGGGAGAGTCAATTTAAGAAAAGAGCAACTGCATGCAGGAGTTGCTTCCTTTCCACTGCTGAAATCTCTACCAACATCAAAAACGACACATTCAACTATCATTTCATCAGTCCGATTTTTTTATATCTAAAGCACCAACTTCAAATATCAATGCGGCATAATCATTAATTCAACGCATTTAAATGCACAGCAACCAAAAATTGCTTTTATAAAACTATCACCAAAAATACACTATGTGCAGTAAGATGCGCATAATGTCACTTTAAAGTATCAAATCAATACTATGAACAATTAGTGAGAAACTGCACTTTACAAAAAGAACCTGATCAGCAGATACAGCAAGTACAATACCTCTCAAATTAGTTGACCTACAGGAAGACACTTAACATCAGATGAAATAAGTAATACAGTGCTGATTCTCTCCCTTGATTAGTGATTTATTTGATCTTCTCTTTGAAAGTATGGGTATAAACGGACCATGAAAGCTGGAATTGTACTTCCAACCACAGGATACCAATTTCACAGTAAAAGAGAGATATTAGTGGACATCTACTAAAATTGTATTCATTGAAAAGAAAATTGCTGCTGGAGAAAGAAAAAATACCTTGAGTTGTGCGTAAGTTTGAGACATGGCTTTGAGTTCATCTTCAGCTTGCTTTTTGGCCCTCTCTGCCATCTGCAGCTGCTTGTGTAAGGCTCGAACCTACAATATTCACAGGATAAATAAAATAACACATGCATACAATGAAATCATGATTAAAGTAACAAAATATGTGTATCATGAGGAAGACATTCAATACAGCATAAATTGAGAGTAATATACATATAAGAACAGAAATTGTGTATGACATTGCATAAAGCTTAACAAAGCATTAAATCTAACTTCCATACTATCAGAAAATACAGCAAAATTAATCTAAGACTGCTTAAATCTTTTCTTTGTATATAGAAGTTACAAAATCTATCATCTTCTCAAGCTGTCAGACTTGAACTCAGCATGTCATAGAGACAAGAAGCACATTGGAATATGAAAACAAGAGCTGTCAGTAGGACAGCACGCTCGACTTTTTAGTGCTTGCCTATAAAACAAAACTTTGACAGTTAAGGGCACACAAGACTTTAACTAGGAATTTCTAAGTACAAATAAAGAAACATTTTCACAGAGTTATCTTCTCTTGCTTACAGATAGGTGTGGTACATAAGTACTCCAACTTTCAAAGTAATATCTCAAATGGTTAAGTCAACAAGTGGACAAGAATGAAAATTTTAACTGAGTTTCTAAGTCAAAAAGGGCCATAATTCAAATAAAATCCTTGACAGAATTACCTTCTCCTGCCCATGTTTTGGGATCATGATGGTAAACAAGTATTCCAACTTTCAAATTAATATCTCAAACAGTTTAGTCAAAAAGTGGACTGGTACAAAAAACTTAACCAAGATTCTAAGTCAATAAAGGGCCTTAATTTTTAAAACAAATCCCTGACAGAGTTACATTCTCTTGCCTACAGATGGGGGTAATGATGTTAACATGCATTCAAAGTTTCAAAGCAATATCTCAAAGGGTTAAGGCAATAAGTGGATTTTACCCATATTCAATGTATTTTCTAACTAAATAAAGGGGCATAATTCTGTCAAAAACTTTGACAGAGTTATGAACTCTTGTCTGTTGATGTAGGTCATGATGGTTAACAAGTAAGGTTAGTTTCAAAGCAATACCTCCAATGGTTTTGAAATAAAGTTGAGGTGGTACGAAAAACTTAACCAAGCTCAATATACTTTCTAAGTCAAAAAGGGCCATAATTCTGTCAAAAACCTTGACAGAGTTATGTACTCTTGTCTGTAGATGGAGGTTATGATGGTAAACAAGTATGGTAAGTTTCAAAGCCATACCTCTAATACTTTTGAAATAAAGTGAGGTGGAGAAAAACTTAACCAAGCTCAATACACTTTCTTAGTCAAAAAAGGGCCATAATTCTGTCAAAAACCTTGACAGAGTTATGTACTCTTGTCTGTAGATGGAGGTTATGATGGTAAACAAGTATGGTAAGTTTCAAAGCCATACCTCTAATACTTTTGAAATAAAGTGAGGTGGTACGAAAAACTTAACCAAGCTCAATACACTTTCTAAGTCAAAAAAGGGCCATAATTCTGTCAAAAACCTTGACAGAGTTATGTACTCTTGTCTGTAGATGGAGGTTATGATGGTAAACAAGTATGGTAAGTTTCAAAGCCATACCTCTAATACTTTTGAAATAAAGTGGGGTGGTACGAAAAACTTAACCAAGGTGTGACACCAACGCCGACGCCGAGGCGAGTAGGATAGCTCCCCTTTTCTTCGAAAAGTCGAGCTAAAAATTATTGTCAGACTGATAGATCCATAGTCAGTGAGGAACTTAAATTCATCTATCACCCTTGTAAACTTCTGTCATGGAAACTTAAACCATTTCCTCAGGTTTCTTCAGTTTCTGTAAGCATGGAAACGTATAGTTTTCCCTTCACACTCCTATAATTACTTTATGCACAGAGATGAACAGATGTCTCTCAAGCATGTATAAGAAAATACCATCAACATACACACAAATATCTTCCCCATAGAATTGTAGAAAAAGAAGTTGTTAGCAAAGAGACTTGTTGAACTACAGTTTGCTTGGATCTAACACCTTTCTACAGGATGTGTAGAGTTATTTTCATCATAAAAATTTACAGTTTTTCCTTGAACATGTAGACTAGACTGGCCATTAAGGTGAATATTTAGACCTTTCAAAGCCAAAAGAACTCACCTCTGCATGGAAACTAACACCTTTACTGTCAGACAACTGTAACTGTTGCGTAAGCTCATTTATTCTTGTGGAAAAATGATTCTTTATTAACATCTCTCTGGTATCAACATCACTGGTCAGTTTGGTAGATGCCTCAAGTTTTCCTAACTGAAATATAATCAGACTGGTTCTTCAAGCTTTCTGAAATGAACAATTACTACACTTGTTCCTCAAGCTCTCCTAACTGAATCATAATCAGACTAGTTCCTCAAATTTGCCTAACTGAAATATAACCAGACTGGATTCTCCAGCTGTCCTAACTCAAATATAGACTTGTTCCTCAAGCTTTCCAGATTGAATTATAATCAGAATGTTTACTCAAACTTTCCTAACTTAAATATAAACACATTGGTTCCTCAAGCTTTTCTTACTGAAATATTAGCAGACTGGTTCAAAATTACAGTCTGATTTCCTACAGTGGTGAACATTCAGTTGCTAAGTTTACAATGGATTTTGACAACAAAATAGTGCCATTTATTTATAGTTATAAATCTGATTAACTGTGAGTTAAACATGGCTAAACACAAGAAATTCTAAGAAATACATCTTGTCTTACCATGGTAACATCAAGACGTTTATCTGAGTCAGTTCCTTTCCTCACAGGAACTGGTGTTTCTATATTATCCTGTATTGACGTGATCTGCTCAACGCGACTACTGTTTTCTAGCTCTTTCTCTAACTTCTTGTTTTTCTATAAAACAGAACAATATAAAAGTTGATATGTCTTTTGGCTAGGGCATGCTAAAATCTGAAAAATTTTGTAAATGGCAAAGTTCCATAATTTGGTTACTTGCTGATTCTCAAAATCTTCGAAAATGAAAATAACTTTCAGTACCCTCAACCTGTGTTAAGCAGCCAGTTTAGTATGTACAACAGGAGTTATATTACCCTTCAAAATGACAGTCAAGAATGATGCTGAAAACACAGTGGATGCTTTAAAAACATAATTACAAGAAATAAGTTTTAATAAGTTATTTTTGTTATTGACAGATAAAAACTAAGATTTACATAACCATAAAGGTGGATTTTTTATTTTTGACTAGGATAGTCAAAAATGATTTTTACAGATTTCCTCTATATTTAATGTGAATGAAACTGTTATACAGATTGTTATAACTATGGTAATGTTTATTATTCTAGGAGTATAAATCACTGATTAAAGTTTTATTTAAGATTTTGATGGTCACTTTGAATGATAATATCACTTTAAAGAGTGTGACTGCTGTATACAAGTGAATTTAACATAAAACTGAATGTAATACAAAATAATTGTCTACATGCACTTAAGGCATATCTGTGATATTGGTGAGTGACCACATACACAGGTTTAACTGTACCATTGGAGACCTTTTTAACATACTGAATTCTTCATTGAAACCGTCAAATGTTGGTAAAAAGAAATAACAACAGCAAGAACTATTTGA